>JAOQGH010000019.1:50951079-50991100 GCA_025769975.1 Gallinago jamesoni | reverse complement strand
TGCTTTCCAGCCATTCTCCGCCCAACCTGTATTTGTGCCTGGGATTGCCACGTCCCAGGTACAGGACCCTGCACTTGTTCAACATATTTATCAATGACCTGGATGAGGGAACAGGAGTGTATCCTCAGCATGTTCACTGATGATACCAAACTGGGAGGACTGGCTAACTCTCCAGAGGACTGTGCTGCAATCCAGTGTGACCTGAACAAGCTGGAGGCCTGGGCGGAGAAGAACCTAATGAGGTTCAATAAAGGCAATTGTATGGTCCTGCATCTGGGGATGGGGAGGATCTGTGGAGGAAGAATGCCAGATACTAATATGGGTTAGGGATGGACCTGCTGGAAAGCAATTCTGAGAAGGATCTGGGGGCCCTGGTGGATGGCAGGCTCACCATGAACCAGTAATGTGTCCTTGTTGCTAAGAGCTTTCTGGGCTCCATAGGGAAGAGTGTGGCCAGTAGGTTGAGGGAGGTCATTCTTCCCCTCTACTCTGCTCTGGTGAGGCCACAACTGTAATACTGATTCCAGTTCTGGGCTCCCCAGTTCAAGAGAGATAGGGAACTACTGGAGAGAGTCCAACGTAGGGCAACCAAGATGATTAAGGGATTAGAGCACCTTCCTTATGAGGAAAGGCTGAGAGAGCTGGGACTCTTTAGCCTGGACAAGCAAAGGCTGAGGAGAGACCTTATTAATGCTTATAAGTATCTAGGGCAGTTTGAGGGAGGATAGAGACGGACTCTTTTCAGTGGTTCCCAGTGACAGGACGAGAGGCGACAGGCACAAGCTGGAACATAGGAAGTTCCATTCAAATATGAAGAAGAAATTCTTTATGGCAAGGGTGACAGAGCCCAGGAACAGGCTGCCCAGGGAGGTCGTGGAGTCCCCTTCTCTGGAGATTTTCAAGACCCGCCTGGATGCAGTCCTGAGTAACGTGCTCTAGGCAATCCTGCTTTAGCAGGGGAGTTGGACTAGATGATCTCTAGAGGGTCCCTTCCAACTCCAACAATTCCATGATTCCATGATTTGCTCCAGTAAGAGGAGGCTTTGTCAGCCTCCAGAGAAATTACAACAACTAAGCTGAGCACCAGTGCACAGGACAATGATACTATAAGAAGACAGTCAGAAAGCTAATGCCTCCCTCTCAGGTGCCACCCTCAGGTCACCTGCTGGAGAGTGTGTGCTGGAGCATTACTCTCAGTGCTGGGTATACTGAGAAATGCTGGCTTCCTTGTCCACCTACACTGTGCTGCTTGATGAACTGTCCCTGCCCCTGCTGCTTTTCTCCCTTGTGACAGCAGCATACTCATCCAGGGGTGCCACAGTCCTGTTGTTAGGAGACTAGTTTAAATAAGAGCAAGGAGGACAGATCCCAGGAAGATGTGCCCAGATGCTCTCTGGGAGTATCTGCTCTCCTGCTGGCAGTATCCAGTTGAACAGTGAATGGAGGCAGGCTCAGCCCTGCCTGAGATGAGACACCTTCCTCGTCAATTTTGTTAGCTGTGTTGAGGCCATATTTTCATTTTTTATTAGAGCAGTGCACTTGGCGAATGCAAGCAGCAGCTTTTCTAAAGGCTGCACCATTGACCTGGTGCTCCCATGGTCAGAAGGAGCACATTTAGGCCAGCCTGAAGCATTCTCTGTCCTCCCCTTTGAACAGTGAACTACTCGGTAAAAATTATAAATGTTTAAACAGTGAGGGACCTCCCATGGCATCTTCTGTTAAATCTGGGCCAGGAATCAGCTGGGGTACAGGCCAAAGGTTTATTTGGACTGAGAAAAAGTACATCACGTAGCTATACAAGGATTGAAAGCACTAAAAACTACCAGAGCAGGATTTTTCTCTGATGTAAACCGTTTAATTAGTAGGCACCCTATAGGAGTGGTCCTGTGTGTAATTCACCTAAATGAGACCAGCACAAGAAGATACTTTTTGTCTAAGCAGGCGAGATTTCAGTTTTGCCTTGGGCCAACGAAATATCGTGGTGTAACCACAGAGCAGCCAAGCTGCCCTGCAGACTTGATGTGACACAAAATCCTCTGACTCCTCTGAGCCTCTTGCTGGGAGAAGGGAGGTTGATGATACCCACTCTGTGTCACTGCACGGTGCAAACTCTATTGGTGGTATAAATCCTAAATCACTTACACTTTTATGAAAACCTCATGCTTAGTGCTGTCAAATTCTGAAACGCTGTAGGATGAGAACATGGGTGGGCTGTGTGGGTTTTGGCTTTTTTTTAACGTGTACATATTCATGACAACTATGTCCTCTTACTCGAGGCTGGGATTATAAGTTGGCTAAAAGGACAGAGGTTTTTTTGACAGTTTGAAAAATTTAAAATCACTACTCTTTGCGTGAGGTACAATCTGAGGATTATCTTTCTTGGTGAATGTATTTAAGTGATGCCTGTAGATGTGTGTATGTATTTCGTAGGTATAGTATGGCTTCTGTGGCTCAGCACTCCAAAACCTGCTGTTCTTTTCTGAGGCTTATTTTGGTCAAAGCACTTCGGCACCTGCAAACTTTTTTAGGATGCTTGTTGTTCTGGTTGTTCTCAAATTAGCGTAAACAGTCATCAGAGCTTTTTCACAGATTTAGGGTATCCCTTGAGCTGCCTTGATCTCCATGTGTTTGTCCAGCAGGGGCTGCCTGTTTTTCTGCATGTCAAAAGCAAAGTCGTATAGTCGAGAGTCAAGCAAGGATTACTGGGTGGGATTTTCTGCTAGCTCAACAATGGGCTAATGCTCTCCCTGTTGACGTCAGCTGATGCCTGCACCCAGGAGCATCCATGCTGACTTCTGAAAATCACACTCTGGGGATCTAATACACAGCTTTACTTCTGAAAATGTTGACCTTGCTCTGTGAAAATGCAGCAAGGAGATGTCAAAAAAAGTGTCCAAGCAGGACAGGTGCCAGTGATGTCTTCTGCAGATACAGCTGTACAGCAGCAGTGAGGATTTCTTTCTGCAACTGCACAGATGTCCAGAAGAATGTCTGGCTCATTAGCAGGGAAGAGCAGCAGGGCTGAAATCTCACTCTCAAGCATCTCATATGCCTCCCAGAGGTTTCACTTGTGAGGTTTAACTAATGTTTTAGCAAGTTGCTGGTCTAAGTAAAAGACATAAGGAAACCCAGTGGGTTTTCCTCTTGTGCTCTAGTCAGCATAACACTAATGTTATCTGCATTATCCCTGGAAAAGGGGAGCAAAGCCTGAGGGTGGGATTCTTACCTGGAATCATAAAACTCTTATCGTGCAGTTACCTTGAAGCACTTGAGCAACCTCAGTGAAGCCATACCTTTGTGCTTCACTGGCCAGAGTGACTGTGTCTTGCAGGACAGAGATGTGAATGGACTGCAGCTCAGGATGAAATGAAGAGGGACATCCCCATTGCCTTGCTTTGGGCAAGCTGTAATCCTGTAATCCTTTTTCAGGCACTGAGCTTCTCCCTTGGGTTGCCTGTCTCCTGTGGTGATTTGGTGGAAAGATTAGGGTGAGCACTGCTTCACTCAGAGTTGCAGTTAGGAAATGTTGTTTCCCCTCTATCTGAGCTGTTGCAGAGTTGTTTTCCCTCCGGCCTGGAAAGGGGGCTGGATTTTCAGTTATTATTGCGTGGTTCCCATATGGGAAGAATAACTCTTGTAAGTGACAGTGCAGAAAAACATTTTGCACATGCGTGTACATACACCTGGTGCATCTCTTGTGTGCAGACCTAACCTAACCATGCAGGGCCTGAATGTGGACCTTGCAAGACCTTTCCTCTGGGTGGCCTCCTATCCCTTACCAAGTGTAGGAACCTTCTTTCTGATAACCTTGAATTCAATTTAATTTCATTACTGAATTGCCGAAGTGTTTTTCATGCAATGTGCTAGAGACGCAGTCCCGGTCTCACTGCTTTGTGGTAACGCTGGGAAGCAGCATTGAGGTAATCACTAAATCTTCTCCAGCAGTGTGAAACTTGCTGTTCTGACTCCTGAGGTGGTCATTGTCTCAGGTCTGAGGCTGTCCTACCACCAGGGCACCCTGTTTTGTCCCTGGGAACATGCATGGCCAGAAAGCATACTCTTCAGTGGTAAGTCAGAGCTGCGTGGGCTTAAGTCAAGTCCTGGTTCATGGGAGGTGTTTCCACGTGCTGCTGATGTCCATAAGGACTCACACATACTTGCTTACACAGAGATGCTTTCCTGAAGCAGAGTTGTCACTCTTTTCTACAGGTACCACAGGATGCCCTCCCTTATTCTGCTTCATGTAACTGGTACTAGAATGATCATTTCCTGATAAATGAAGGCACTTAATCAGTCCTCTTCACCTTGGAAGAAGGACTTTTGGGGATATTGTTATATCATTTAAAATAATATTTTGAAATTTAAGTTTACATTGCTTTATTTTTCACTTGAGGTGACTGTATATAAATATTTTCCTCTATTTTATCATTGCTGATAAAGTAAGCCTACGGTATACAGACAAATAATTTGCCTTTGATGTATTGAAACTGTGAGATATAAAGTAGATTTCTCTCTTGTGTCCATGTTCCTGACTATAACTCTGTTCCTCTGTGTTTTTATAAGTTGGAATAAATGTTGCTTACGGGCAACAGAGAGCCTGCAAGCTTCCCAATAATTTTTATGTAATTGAAATCAAGCAACCCTAGTGAAGGATCTCACATATGTATAATGATATATGTATATGTACAAACTTTAGAAAGAAATAAACCAAATGTATTTCATCTTCTGCAGTTGAATGTTTATTTTTGAAACCCTTACCGTTGGTTCCTACGAGTAGGAACATGAAGATATCTTTACCGGCTTGTACAGTACCCTTTGGCTGTCCTGCCTGGGGAAGATACAGACCAATTAGCTGGTGCAGCCCTTTCCCCAGTGCACCCTTGTGATTTCTGGCAGTCAGCGGCTCCAAGGATTCCTGAGTGCATGTGCTGCGTGCCTTACAGAAACACAGACTGGACCTGAACACCTCTGCCAGGGCAGAGGCCAGTGTGGCCCCACACAAATACTCCTTAGTGAAGGAAGCAGGAGGTCACCAGTGGAGCCAGTGGTATTGCATGCACGCTAGTCCTGTGCCAGGGCAGCTGGAGCATGTCTCTCATCCTTCTGCACTTCTGCAAGAGGTGACTTCTCTTCCAGGCTGCTACAGTGTGTGAAGCCTGCAGAGTTACCACCAGTTACTGTGAAGACATACCAAGAAGAGGATTAACTAATTAAAAATTGGTTTGCCAGCAGCACATGGGTTGGAAGAGGAAGGCTACAACAAACAGTTGTTCCAAGATGATTGGGAGCTTATCTCAAAATTTGTATGAGGTAGTTTGTTTGAGGGAACTGCTGAGGTTGGCAATTGCTGTTTTTCTGGTGAATGGGAAGCAAGGACCCATGAGAGCCAGAAAAGTTGGCACTAAAGGAAAAAGGGGAGTGGAGAGAAAGACGGAGGTGGAAGTGGGCAAGAAATGATGGCTATGCAGAGTGAGAGGAAACAAGCTGTACAACACACAGAAAGCAAACAATCTTGTGCTTACAGTTCTTGGATTGCACATGCTTCAATGTGGGAAGATGGGATACTGAGGGGGAAGTGAGTATCAGGGCAAATGAAGACAACGTGGCCAATACCAGGTGCGGCATGGATGAGCTTTACAGCAGGGCTGGGAGCTTGCATTTGGAGACGATAATAGAGAAGATGTGGTTTTTTACCAAAACCTCTGTGAATGTTTAACTATCTTGATATGATTATTTGTCTTTTTTTCTCCTAGAGACTGAACCTGTTGCCTTTAGATGAATGGCAAGACCTCCAGCACTTGAGATTGTCATGTGCTTTTTCTTTCACACTATGCCATGGGATGTCAGATTTTTTCATTGCTGTTCCATCCTGGTTAATTCAAGGCAGTTTTTGGTTCCAATGCATGCTTCTGGATTAGTACGTCTTTTGTGAAAAGACTAAACAGTGGTGGTAAGGATGGGTGGGAGTATTTTACAAAGACATATTAAATGCCTCCTCTAAGTCCAAATGAATGTTTTAATCATGTCTGAATGTTAGTGTCAGTGCTGCTCACCACATCTTTTCTTATTTTGTCTTCCTAGCTGACAAAGTCAATGCTGAGCATTCTCTGGTGATCCCTTTCTGCCTAGAATCATTAGTCTCATCACGTTGCTCACAATGGATTAAACTAGAACAAAATGACAGAACAGGTGCAAAGTGAAAGACAGATGCATTTATATTCTCTTCATTGTCCATTTTCAGTTCAAGTTTCCAACCACAGAATATAATTATCAAGGGAGCCTGAATGTATGCAGGTGAAACCTCCACAAAAGCTACACATCTCGTTGGTTATTTGGTAATTAAGGCAGCATGAGAGAGTGACTTTGCCAAAAGTAAAGGACAACTTGGTCTGAAATTGTCATGGGTATGTCTAGATAAGAAGTAGGAAGAAAGATCTTGCTCAGCAGAGCACTGATCTACTGCAGTGGTCTCCTAAATGGCAAGGAAAGGGCAAAGATACCCCGTAGCTTTTAAAGTGGATCTTGAAAAGTAATGATATGATGATGACCCACGTTTTGTCTGTCAGGCCATTGCATGTTCCAACTCTTTCTTTCTAGATTTGTTGCTAAAACGATGTTTCTCAAAAGAAATTATGGCAGCTGTTATACTAGCCATTTCTTCCAGAAAAAGGGCCATCCTAGAAAAGCACACAACATCCTAGAACTACTGCACATCAGCTGCACAACACAGGTTTGCTGTCATGGCCATGTCCATCTCAGGGCATCTCTTCTGCCCCTTTCCACAGTTAGTCTTTGTGTGGATCAGGTAAATAGATGACGTGGGTCCCTCTTTCGCTGGTCTGCTCTTGACAACAAGAAGTAAACCCAAGGAACTTGAGGAGGAATCAAGGCTAAGTATTCTGATTTGCCTCGGAGAATGTGTGAGGTAATGTGTTGCTATTATGAACTGGAAATCTGTGGGACTTTGGCCTCCTGTACCCATGCAGGGTGTATTAGTAATGCTGTATAAGGCCGAGTATCAACTTTGGAAACACCAGACTTTGGTACAGATGTTGCTGAACTGGGCCAGCAACGGACGTGTTGTGTCTTGGGAAGCAGTTTCAACAGAAAGATTGCCAAAAAGGTTGTTCCAGAAATAGAAACAATGAAAAGATGGGTACAAATCTTTTAGAAGGGTCTGTTGCAATAGACAAGGGGTAATGGTTTTAAACTAAAAGGGGGTAGATTTAGACTGGATAAAAGGAAGACGTTTTTTACAATGAGGGTGGTGAAACACTAAACAGGTTTTCCAGAGAGGTGGTAGATACCCTATTCCTGGAAACACTCAAGGTCAGGTTGGATGGGGTTCTGAGCAACCTGATCTACTTTGAGATGTCCCTGCCCATTGCAGGGGGATTGGATGAGATGATCTTTAAAGGTCTTTTCCAACTCAAACTATGCTATGATCTATGAATAAGATAGAAAGTCAGGTAAAAAACAAAGGATGGGAGAATCTTCTGAATGGAGTGCAGGTGCTTACAGGTGACAGTGATGCTGACCTGCAAACTCGAGCTGGAGAGACTCACTGTTGGGCTTTCCATCTGGTCTGTCTCTGAAAAACTTGGTGAGAGAGGGTGAGCTGCAGAGGGGTAGATTTCCACCCTGGTGATAGGTCATCTAGGGAGGGAACAGTGGTGGATTTGTAAGTGAATAGTAGCTGTGTGTGATTCATAAGATTTAAGAGTGTTAGATTAACAGCTTTATAATTGAGTGTAATAAGGTGGGAAATAGTATAATTGCAATTATACTATTAGCAATAGTGGTGTGTTTATTTGATAATCAGCATATGGATAACTTAATAGATTGACCAGTTTCTTAGTAATATGTTTCTTAATCACTAGACACTCTAGTTTCCTAAGTCAATTACATCTTGATCTTGCCATCTAGAAGTAGGGATTGGCTTTCTGAAATAACAGTTACATAGAGAGAAAGGCTGCAGGACAATTCCTACCTAATCTTAACTTGCTTCAGCCACAACAGGTTTCATGATTTAGGCAACTGCAAGGATGTTTGTAGGAATATTAGAAAATATTTGAATTATGCAGGAGCTCTGCCAGTGACCACAAACCACAAGCTAAAGAAGATGAGTCTTGAGAACGCAAAAATAACGGTAAAAAGGACATACTGTGAAAGCAAGGTCTGTGAATTAAAATCTCAGGGACAGACGTTTATAGTGCACAAGCACTGTGTTTTCTCAAAGAACAAACACTACTTGTCTGCATGTGTAAAGGCACTGGTGGGCCTTTATCTGTGCAGTCTTGAAATGTAGGTGAAATGTACTGTACAGATGGCTAGAAGACTGCAGAAGAAAGCAGAATATAGCACTGGAGACTGAAAACTCTGGAAAAGAAGATGGCAAGGAGAATTTGACCAAGGGGAGAGCAACCAGGAACTGTTTGAAAGCCAGAGGCAAGAAGAAAACTGAACAAGACAGCAAAGAAAAAGCATGGGAGGCAACCAGACAGTACACAGATTAATCTATCACTTGGAAAAGGTAATCCCTTAATTAGAAAAGAGCAGCCACCTGTGAAGGTTACCTAACACCTCCCTTTGTCCAAGTGCTCTTTCAGTGAAAAGTTCTCATTCCCCCATTGTTTGCAGAGACACTTTGAACACTGTCAGGGCTACCATGGGGTCAGGAGAGTATGCTGTGTGCTGGCCTTCAGAGAAAACTGGTCAGAGTTCACCAAGATAAATATTCCTTCCTGTGCTTTGTAGCTTGGAAGACAGCAGCATCCCTGGGTCTGTGCACTGTCTGCTGGATGGGGAGTGGCTTTGCTGGAAAGGGCAGAAAAAAAATATCAAACCGAGCTGAAGCCTCTTTTGCCCTCACCACTCTACAGAGATTGTTCAAAATATGTAGGCTTGGGTGGATGGTTGTTCATTTGTTTTATTCCCCCTAAAGAAAATATGTTCAGTCATAAATTATCTTTCCGATCTGCCTCACCTCTTGATGTTGAGCTCAGAAGTGCGCAGTAGAGATGCTCTGTCACCTCTTTGGAAAGGTGAATATTTTTAATCAGCTTTAGCAACGTTCTCCTCTCTGCGCGGGTGCCCAAAGTAAGAAAGCACACTTTGTCTTTCCAGGGTAATTCCAACCAGGATTTGCTAACCAAGATGTGTGTCTCTGGACATTTGTTGTGTGTACAGTCTTCAGCGCAGACACATGCCCTGCCATTTGAGAAGTGATTTTGATCAAGGTGATGACAGAGACGCTGCTGTGAGGGTGGGTGTGGAGAACGCTCCTGTCAAGCCAGAAGTGCATGTGTGATACCCAGCTCTTGTTGCTCACTGCTTCCTTTCCCATCCCATCCAGAGCTGAACCATGCTGGGCACCCCATAAATACAAGTACCAGAATAGTGAAGATGCCAATTACTGTGCCCTTGGCTTCTCCCAAAAAGATGGTCAATGTGGCAGGAACTTGTAGTGGGCTGTGCCTGGAGCGGGAATACTCTCCATGTCTGGGCTAAAACATCCTGCTGGGACAGTTTTGTGGGGGCCTTGCAGCCAGCCAATGATAGCAAGCACAGTGTAAAACCCGAGTCCCTATTACCACAGCCATACCCACGCTGCGTTTCTCAGGCAACTGAGGTGTGGGCGGCAGTTAGAGGTTGTAATTGGTTTTGGGAAAAAAGCACCATACACACACACACACAGAAAATCACACACACAAAAACCCACCAAACCCTAAAAAGAAGTGCTTTTTCTGTTTAGCTGCAATTTCTGACTGCACTTTAGATAAATTGTCAGAATCTGCATTCCTGTTGGCGGGGAGCCAGGCTCCCCAGCAAGCTGATTAAACTGTGTGTGGGCAAAATGTAGGCAGATGATGGGGACCTGGTACATTGAAACCTCAGAGAGCTTTGTTTTGCTTTTCTGATGCTTTCTTCTCTCCAAATGCTTTCCAGGCTAGTTTTCTGACCATCCATCATTGGATCTCTTTTGGGGCCTGAGCCTCCAACTCCGGGAGCTGACAAAATACATGAAGCCACAAAGGCAGCTGCTCATGGTACGTAACCCCTGGCTGCTCATTCACCTGCAGCTGAGCAGGTAACCCTCTGAGTGCAGTGAGGGTACTGGAGAGGCTGAAAATGTTGGGCTACAACAATATAAAGGGAACTTTTGCAGGTGGATGGGAAACCCTCTTCTGCAAAGGGCACAGTGAGCCATCAGGGCATCCTGGTCAGGCTTCAGCCTCCCTGGGATCTCCACCTGTGACGGCTTCTCTGAGGAGCATGGCTTTGATTCCATGAGCTACACTGCACTTCTCCAGCTTAGAGCACTGGGGTCCCTCCAGCTGACACCACAGGCAAGCCACACTGGAGTTGGGGAGTTTGAGGCAACATAATCAACCTGCTGCTTAGACTTCACAGCTGTAGCATCTCCACTGCCTCATGAGGGAAAATTAGGGACCATTGCATCATTCCCAGGATATGTGTCTGTCTGTCCACGATGGGTACACTTGGCTTATGCTGACTTGCTTGTTCACTAACTTTTTATTTGGTCTCTTATAATTTCTCTTAATGCTGACAAGGGCATACAATCAGGAAAGTAAGATGAGTTGACCAGCCTTTGGATCCACAGCATGGATTGGGTGGAGACACTTTTCAGAAACACAATGGCTGAGCTCCACTGTGACTCAAGGTCCACTTCCACCTGGGAAATTGATGCCACCACAAAGGGCTTGACTGTATAGGTACACCTCAAGTGAGGTAACTCTGCTTTAAAATGGATGAGCTGCACTGCAGTGAAAGCCTGTGTGGGCATCCCAATTCAGAGGCAGGGTGGCCTTCATGCAGCCTAGCTCCTGGAGTGAGGCAGGCTGAATCCCTTTTTTAAATCCCACAGCAATTTGATTCACTTCTTTAGCTAATTCCTCTTGAACGTTCTAAGAGATCTGGCACAAACAAATCCCTAGAGGTATTTTGCAGCCCCCTGGGCTCTTGTTGTGTGCTTGTGATTCATCAGATGTGTCTTGATGTTTAGCTCAGTGTGCAGCCTGACTGACAGGGCCTCCTTGCCAAGCGCTGGAGCTGCAGGAGTCCTGCAGGGGCTCACAAGGGCCTACTGTGCAATCTGGGGCTCAGCTTCTCACAGTTGCAGAGAAGGGTCAGGTCCTCCACGTGGTTGCTACGTGGAAGCTGAGGTGGCAGCTCCAGCACACTCCCACCATGATCTGTTTCTGTGCCCAAGAGCCAGGGAGTTTTCACCCTCCGTGTCCTCAGGAGCAGACTGAGCCAAGAGCTGCATGTTTGCATGCCAGTTCTACCTATACTACTTAAACTGCAAAATCTCCAGGGCAGGGTCTTCAGCCACATACATTCAATAGTAATAAATATTAATCCGTATGATTTGCAAACTGCTTGGCTTTCAGAGACTGGTAGGACTTTAATGCAAAGCACAAAGAGCCCGGCATGGTGTTTTATGAATCCTGGGGAGAGTTTAGCTTGTTTGGAGGTGTACTTGGCTTTGAGTCACAGATATGATCAATCAAAGGAGCAGTCCTTTCCCTCTGACTCACCAAGGCTGATTCCTTGAATTTGAGGGGTTTAAATATCCACTTGATTCAAGCATTAAGGAGTTTGACTTGAAAAATTCTGGATGCTGACACCACAGTGGAGGCAACTGACCCCAGATCCACCAAGGTGAAAGACAGATCACTCAGATGCTAAAGGCAGAAGACATCTACTGGGTTTCATTAGCTGAGGACTGAGCTTTGTGGGCAACAAACTATAGATTCACTTGGGTGCCAAACCTAGAAAGCTTCCCCTGCAAATTTGTTCTGACCTCTCTCTCATCTAAATGGCTTTAAAAAAATGAACAAAACCAAATCCACCCCCATGTAATAGGACTTTCAAGTTTGTTATTCCATTCCTGGGAACCCTGATTTTGCCAAAGGACCTTAAAATGGGAAGGGATAAAAAACTTCATGCCTCTCCTTGTCCATTCAGATGCCTCCTGCTGAAGTACAACTTTTATTCCATGTTTCCTCCACAGGTCGTGGCCTGGTGAGTTTCAGCAGTCCTGTGCTGTCGCACCTTGAATGTTGAGATGCTACTACAGTTATTGCTGTTCCTCCTTTGGCTGTGAGGGGTGTGAGAAAACACCAAATTTGTTACTTCTAGCACTGTCTCATTGCAGTGTGTCATCCCTTGCTTATCTGTGTCCCTCAGAGCTTTTGTCATTGTGCCAACTGACCACATTGGTTTCTGTCGTCTCTCTATGCTATTGTCCTCTAGGTGGAAAATGAAGCACAGGAAGCCCAAGTAACTCAGTCACCGAGAAAATTGTGAGTGCATATGGAAGGCGAATTCCCCTCTCCCTTTTTAGCTGCCTTGAGTATTTTGACACCTTCACCTCCTTTATGTAGATCATTCCTTCTTGGTCTTATCCTTCATTCTTGCTGTGAGCTGCTTTAGTTCTGAATTGTCATTAGAGAAAACTTCACAACTGGCTGAATCTCTCCAATTACAACTAACACCTCTAGCACATCTGCTGCTCTTTCAGCTCACTGCAGAACCCCAGTTTCAGACAAAGCAGTAGAAGTGGGCAAAGGTATATGCAGTCACTTGTACAACAGCCCTCACCTGAGTTCAGAGTACTGCTGTGCTAAGCAACGTGTAAGCCTCCCAGGCCTCCAGACTATGACCTTGATCCAAAGGTTTATAACCAAGCTGAAATTCGGAGGTAAGAGGGTTTATTGGACTTCTTGACACCACATGCTAATAGGGTCAGGATGCACCGTCTGTCTGCAGAGCATGAAGATTAGCAGACAAACTAGTTAGGAAAGACAGATAAAGAAAGCCAAAAAAACAGGCACACTGTGGCCATTTGCTCATAGCCAGAAGATTGTTACTGTTAACTGTTCTTATAGCTGATGTTACGAACAATAAACCAAAATAAGGGCTGCTTGGATTGAGGGTGGAGGTTAGCTCTGCCCTGGCAGAGGCTTCCATCCTGCCAAGTGGGAAGAGGAAGCCACAACTTCAAACCAATCTAAGCACTGGTCCTTTTTTTCCTGCTTAAGCACAGTGTAAATTATATGACATTGGCCAAGTTTCCTTATTAATTTCATTCTGTAAGCAATCATAAAACATTTATTTTTAATTTGAAATAGTCAAGTTCCTCTCTGATTGTTTTTGAATTCTCTATGTATAATTTAAAGAATTTGCTATCATAGAAATTATTAAACATAGATATGTCAGATTACAAGAAAGCTAAAGAGGAGGGACAAGGATATTGAAAACTGAAGGATTTACCAAAACTGTAACAAGGAATTTGAGTGCAAGATTTTTCCTTGGGTAATGAAAACAAGAAATAGTTCCTGATTTTAAGGCTCAAAATGACCTTGTTGATAATGTGCTAGAGCCAGTGCTGCTCAGTCTTCAAATCATTGGATGGGGTTATTATTACTGCCACTGAGCTGTCATCACACCAGATGAGTTGCCTGACTTCACTGTGCACTTTAGTGCGGTGAGTCTCAGCTTTTGCAAAGGGTGCTCCAGAAAACATCACCCTGTGGTTCCCACACATCTGAGCTAGGAAAGCCCTGATGGAAAGATTTCAAGGGATCCACCTTGTGCCTAGGTAAAATGCTTTTCATGTGAAAAAAATTGTGCCATGCTTGCTGTGACATAACCCCACCATGTGCCGTGTAGCTGTAAGGTATTTATACCATGGTCAGAAACAACACAAGAAGGCCAACAGGATGAAAGTGCATTGTTCTCATCTCTCCTGGTGCTGTACACCTCCTGGCTCTCTAGGTGTGTCCCCAGTCTGCCTCACTCAAAAGTGGGTGATGGCGAGGTGGGGGTGGAAGGGGAGAGCTTTCAAGTTGGAAGGCCCCCTTGCTCCTTCATAGACCTGAGCTATGTTTGAAACCCACCAACTTTTCCCAGTTAGATTTCCTCTCTGACTCTTTATGTGCCACAACCGCCCATCTCTGTGTGCGTATGCCCCCAAGAACATCCAGGTCCTGGGTGCTTCTGCTGTCCCACACTATGCCAGTGTGCAGCACTCTGCTCCAAAACCCAGAGCTGCAACAGGGTGCAGTGCCTCTTTGCTGCTTCACTCCTCACTGTCCACCTGTTGGCTTTCCTGGCTACCCAGACACTCTATCTGCCAGTCCATGGCTGTTGTCTCTGAGCCCAAATTCTCAGGGTACATTCTTCTTGATTCTCTAGCTGTCAGTCCTCACATTGCCCCCTGTCAGCTCTCCCATTATCAGCACCCTCCTAGCACCCTGAGCTGGGCAGGGCTGTTGGGAAATCTCCCCCATACTCACCTGGTGGATGGGGAGAGGGTGCATCACCTGCACCACGCACTGAGCACAGCAAGTCCCCTGCCAGGCACATGCCTGCGCTGCTCTGCCAGTGCTGCTGGAGAAGTCAGAGAGGTCACAGCAGCACTGAGCAATGCTCCCCAGAGGCAGAGATAAGCTCATGTCCTGTCTGGGTGGCCTCACAGGCCTGTCTGGCATGGCGGGGATGAGGGATTGGTGGCTGCGGCCATGGATTCCCTTGGGAGGAAGGGGAAAAAGTGTGAGCCCCACCAACGTGCCAGAGCAGAGCTCAAAATGCGCTGCCAGCATGCAAACCCCTCTGTTACAGCCCAAGGGATGGTGATGCTCTGGGAGAGAAGCAAAGAAAATCTGCTGTGGTAGGGCTTGAAAGGCAGAATGGGCGGAACGGCTGAGAAATGGGGAAGAGCAGAAACTTGGTGCTCTGAAGAAGTCTGGCTAGCAGAAGCCTGGCAAGTGCTCTTGGCTTTCAGAGGAGGAGGGAGCAGGCAGAGGGGAGGCTCATGAAGAGTTCCAGGGCAAGGCCAACCAGAAGATGCATGGAAGAAACACTGGCATCTCCATCCCTTGCCCCAGATCTTTTACTCGTGTCAGCATCAGCAAATCATGAATTTTTTATGGATTCTTAGAGCCTGAAAACAGATCCCACAGTCACTTTAAGCTTCCCGCCTGCTTGTCTGAGTTGTGACGCAGGGTGGTGATAAGGTTGGCAAAATAAGAGAGGGGGCAGAACTTGCTAGATGGAGCTTGATGTTCCTCTTTGGCCAAAAATAGTTACTGCTACGATTATTCACCCTTTCCAAGGCTACTAGTGGGCTGTAGGTGTATAGGGTTTCAAGAAAACGTATCCATTTAAAAGCCAGATAAAAAAATCAGCAACCAGTACGTTTCTGAATAGAAATATTAATTTCTGGGGAGCCAAACACCTATTTCTTATTACTGGGAAGCCAAGTACTTTGAAAAACCTGGCTTTTTGTTGCTTTTTGTAGTTTCAAATCTGATGCAGTTGCAGGTGGGGATAGTTCAGTGGTGGGAGCACAATAGTGGGTTTGTAGCACAATAGGTCCAGGAGCAGAGGGAACAGTTTGTGCGTTGCATCACGGCAGCTAAGAAAGGCATATGTGAAATATCACCCTCCCATCATCCACACAGGCATACATCTCAATTCTTTCTTCCCCAACTGGCTCCTGCTTCAGGGGGAATGGAGGACTGTGTCTGGAATGCAATCACTGACTGTGGAGGAAAGGGCAGTCCTTGGTGAAGTGGTTATCATTCAAGCCTTGTGCCTGCTCCAGAAAAACCAGGACTTCCTGAGCAAAGGGAAAGAAAGCATGAAGTGGAGCAAACCACTGTGCATTTTAAACAGCTTTGATTCTGAGTTGGGAGTTTTATGTTAAATACCATGATTCATCTCTATTTATTTTGTTAAGCAGTGAGCAAGCAGAAAGTCTAGCAGCTGAAATGATGTGCCTGAAAGACTCCTGGCAGGCAATCCATCAAACAAGTATTGATTAGTACTGCCACAGGAGCCATTTTGCACAGCAAGACCTTTATTCTTTACTCTGACAAATGCTCACTTAGATGTAAATTAGCTGAAGGTGTCCTTCTCTCATACTGTAGGGCTGAACTGGGAATGAAGGTTTGGTCTCGTAAGAGCAGAAGTGTGGAAAGCAAGAAAGAGCCATGAGAATAAAAATATGGCTAAGATTCCAGAGCCCCGGCCAGTAGCTTTTTTCCTTTTAAAAGAGGAGGAGAGAAGATAAAACCAACAATTCCTATGAGGGAGATAGCATGGTATAACTCAAAAGTCCTCTAATGGGCTGAAATGGCTAAACAGAGGCTTGCTGGTAACAGTGCTACTGAACAGACTAGCCTCTCTCACCTCCCATGAAGCATAATGTGAAGGAAATCAGAGGTGAGAAAGTTACTATTATACCATTTAACCTTGAATTACAGGTAGAAACTTCCCCATGTTGCCCCTGTAGTGTGCATGTCAACACAATGGATGAGCCAAGCTTTGCCCTCCCACAAGGGATCTAAAGATGCTGCCCTTGATACCTCCCATCAGACGGTTGGATCCTCCTTAATTTTACAGGTATTTCCAAACTTAGTGCAAACATCTGACTTCAATTTCCAGCCATTGTTTCCCATTGTACCTTTCTCTGCTTGATTAAGCATCCTTTCAGGATCCAGAATTTTCTCTCCTGCAGAGGTGCTTTTGCACTGCAGTCATGGCCTATTTAGTTACTTCTTGAGAAGCTAAACAGACTGAGCTCTCCACTTCTGTCAATACCAGGCATCTGCTCTGTTCCTAGCCTCAAATGCCCATTTTGGTTTTCTAAATGACCCTATTCATGGACATTTCAAGTACCATTACAGGACACTGTGCTCAGACACAGTATTACGCCTTTGGTTTCCTACACATGGGGTGCCAAAACACAATCACACACCTTGCCCTATCCCTGGCCTCTCTACAGAGACTTTGCAGAAGCACTGCTCATAATACCTGGGGCTGATAGCCAGAACAGGGCGTTGCATATTTCCTGGGCTCCAGGGGGTGCTCTGGATAAATTTGCTCAGGCTGGATGACCTGTTGGGCTTTAAGCTCCCTGAGCTTCTTTTTGCTCTCAGCTATGAAAATAGGTGGTAAGGTTATTTCTGCTGGAACCATGTTGAACTAATTTTTCACTGTTTTCCCTAAAGAATTAGGGTATGCAGACCTCGTTCTTGCATTATAACTGAAACCTTCTCCCAAACTCATGAAAAATACATGGTAGTGAAACAATCAGTGTGAGCCCATGCTTGGCTGTTTGTAAAGGCTGGGTGAGAGGTACCTTGCCATTTGTTCCTGGAGAGATCTCTACATGCATGATTTTCAGTCTCTCTGTGGGCAACATAACCCCTGATAGCTTGCAGCTAATGCCATCTTGCTCCTGGAATTGATTTGGTGTTGCCAGACCAACAGTGAATTCCTTGGGGTTAGGACTGCAGACGATTGCAGTAGGTGATGTGTTCAATCTGTCACCAGCTCAGCACACCCATAAACACCAACCCAACAAGGTGATGTATTGGAAAGCCCCACAGGTGAGCAGGAGTTAGTAGGCTGTTGAGTACAACAGCTGGGCAGAGATAATACATGGGGAATGTCCTGAGGTTTGGTCTCCATAACGCTATAATGAAGCAGACTCTGCTAAAATGACTGCAGCTTGTGGCTAAATGCCGTCACTGCCTGCCCTGGCGATGGGTGCCTGGCAGGTAAATCAGATTTTGACCCTTTCTCAAGTGTAATGATGTCTCCATTGCTCATGGAGGTCTTGGGCCGAGGGTCCTCCTGTACTGTATTATCTTAATTCTCATCGTGGCAATATGCAAACACCTTGCTAACCGGATTTAGTTCAGGTGTAGGTGACTTAAGACATTACTGTAGTCAGATGCCCAGCCCATCTCTTGGAAGGGTGTTACTGGAACTGAAATAAAGCAGTACATCCATGTTTCATCTGAGCATGATTCAGCTTGCACCACCAATGCACCTGAACTAGGCTATGAGGTACACGTTCTATTATTTCCCAGGGTGTTAGGTCATGCAGGAAATAAGGTGGCAGAGAAGGAAAACGTACCAGTCTCTCCCAAACCACTGCCTACATCTACTTTCTACCTTGGAGAAAATAATTTATTGCAATGCTTTTGCTGCACTGACTCTGAATGACTTCGACTCCTTTGGCTTCAATGTAATTTTATCCCTGGCTAAAGCTAAAGCTGCATAGAGCCTGTACCTAAATGCATTTTGAACTGAGGCTGTTGTGAAATATAACAATCTTAGCAAAGCTGTGACTTGTACTTTTCAGATTTTATGGGTTTTGTTTGTTTGTTTGTTTGTTTTCTTTTGCAACTAATTATTTCAGGAACAGGTGGCAGGGGAGAGGGTGAATGTAGATGTGTTCAATCTCAGCTATTTAAACAGTAATTAGTTGTAATCTCTTCTAATTTATTAACTTGTGCAGGGTCTGGTATCACAAAATATTAATGAGAACTGGACAGGGAATTCAACAGCAACAAACTATCTGTATGCATTTAATTGAGTGTTCAGATCATTAAATTGTAGTGATAGTACAATTTGAAGACACTCCACTGTGTAAACTGGTGTGACCTCACCTATTTTACACTGTGTTTATAGTCACTGAGTAAGTACTTCTCTGTTCTTGGGGTCCACTTTTAACTTCACAGTTCAGGTATTGATTTCAACTATTAGGGGCGGTCAGAAAAATCATGGAGAAGCACAGGGCACTGGAAGAGGAAGACTTCTCTCCCTATAACTATGAACCATTGGTGTCTAATTCCATCATTAATGTTGCAGGTAGGGGATCAGAAGGCATACCTACAATCAGACATAGACAACAGCTGCAAGGACTGACAGTGGCTGGTAGGGTCTCATGCACCACATGCTTTGCCTCAATGGGACTATGTCTTCACCACTGCTCAATGCCTCTCTTTGCTATGTGCATTTCTGGGCTTCGTCGTTGCAACACCTGTTTTTTTCCTTCCACAAGTGAATGCCAACAACCATTAGCAAGATGATATACAGCTGGTTCTCCTATATGGCTGTCTAAAAAGCAACAGGAATGATTTTCCAAGGACCTAGCAGCTGATCTTTCTAGCTGTTCAATTGGCCAGCTCAGAAAAATGGGGCAAGGAGGGTACATTGTTGGTTGGGGGAAACCAACAGAGAAGACAGAGCAGCCCTTAAAGATATATGATCATATGTTTCACCAGCAGTGCCATTTATGTTGTGAGCTCTCAGTGCTCATGTATGGAAACCTTTCAGGAAGCAAGACCCCCCACCTGGTGGTGGTAGTACATCACCGTTGGCTGCTGCTTGAGGCATGTCTGAAAATGTTGCCCTGCTGGTGGCTGCGTCAGAGGGCAGTAAGACCTGGAGGCACTGGAAGGATGATGGCCACCTGAAGGTCTCCTTGGGAGCAAGGAACTCTGGCAGGCTGTGGCCAGTGCTGATGAGCCTCTGACTGAGAGGGACAAATGCAGGTCTGTCCTCTCGGGAGCTGGCAGGCACTGCTCTGCTCGGTGTTCATCTCTGCAACAAGCTGGTGGCAGCCCCAGGGTCACTGCAGCCCCTTGTCCTGTCTGTCTCCATCTGTCTTGGGTGTTTGCAAGCTGCGTGGTGCTGCCTGCCTCTGTTTGAGTCTGAGGCAGAGACAGGGGTATGGCTGGGCAGCATGAATATTCCTTGTTTTAATCCACTCACTGAAAACCCTGCTCTGTGACAACACTAAACGAAGGAGACAGAGAGCAGCGTCTCCTGGGAGATGGGAAATAGGCATGGAAGAAGCCCCCTTTCTAGACCTGACAGTCACTTTCTTGCATTAAAAACTGGTTGGATATCTGCATACTTTCACACAGCCACGTTGCCAGAAGGAAGAGGTAGGAATGTAGGAGCTAGTCCAGGACCCACGGTACAATGAGCCTTACATCTGACTCCAGCTGCGACGAGGAGTGGATGCTGCAGAGGAAGGTGTAAGAATCCTCCAGTGGTTTCTGGCTCATTTGGGGATTCCTGGGGTCTGCAAGGCTGGCCCTGGGCTGTGCTATACTTTTGCTGCCACCATGCTCCTTCTCTCCTACAGCACTTGTCCAGAGAAGCCCAGGAGCCCAGCAGAGGCAGTGAGCTTTGTCTTGTTTAGCCTGTGCAGCAAGTGTGACTGCCAGTGCCTTCAGCAGGACCCATCCTTGTCCTGTGCTCACATACTGACTTTGTGTGTGTCCCTGCTACAACTCAACTGTCCCTGCTCTGGGGCGTGAAGGAGGACAGGAAAGAAAACCTTGGCAAAGCAAAGGGAAAGCCCTTCTTGGGTGCAGTCAGGGACACAGGGCTGGCCCTGGGGTGGGTGCCTGGGACAATATCTGTGTGTGCAAGAGCAGGAGCTGATAAAATGGCCATAGCTACCCTTTACAGGGTCAGGGAAAGGCTGGCTGGTGGTTGCTGAGGGCAAAGTAGGGGAGCTGCCCTCCCAGGGCTTTTGGTGCAATGCCACCTCCTTCACCCTGCCAGGGGATGCAGCTGACTCTCTCTGGCTTGGCTCCTGGCAGTGGTCTCTCAGGGTTTTTGTTTTCCTGCTCCTTGGAGGCCAGTGTACTCTCTGAAGCAGGAGGCTTTGCAGGTGCACACTGCGACACCCTACAGCCCTCTCATGACTTCAGATGGAGCAAGGCTGGAAAATAACCAACATCCTGGAAATACTCTCCCACTGATGCATTAACTGTTGTATAAGTGCTTCCTCAGTGCACTCAGCCTCTGAGGATGGGTTTTGTATGGGTGGGGGAACCCATACAAACAGTGGTAGTCGCCTCAAGAATATCCTGTTCTAGGGAGTTCTGTAGTTTAGTTACAGGGTTTTTTTTTATTTCTCTTTGCATGTTCTAAGCCTATTATTTGCAAATGTTTCCACATCATGTGCTCTAATGAGAGTGTAATTACCCAGCTTCCCATCCACCAAGCCAGTCAGTATTTGAGGCATAGCCTTAAATTTCCATTTATGACTACACCTTCTGAAATGAAGTCCTGATTCTTCAGGCCCTGAAGCTGCATGAGATTCTTGCCTTCCTCAGAGGCTTTTCCTACACCCAGTTTGCACTCAGCCACAAATACTGCTAGTCAAGGATGTAATTTCACCTAATCACTGCATGTTCACCTCCTAGGGAAGTTCAGCAGCTGCACATCAACACCAGGTCTAGTAGCTGATTTCCTCACTGTTCATTCTCAAATGGTGAAAGCAAGTGAGTCAGCTGCTAAATGTTTCCTACAGAGCTTAACCGGGTAACATTTGTGAGGAGAAAAGCTCCTGTTTGCCTCCACCTTGCTTTCAGTTGCAAAAGACCATCTGAAGAACAGTGACAGCTTTCTCCTTTATGATCTTCCATCGCACCAGCCCACTGGAGTAGTTAAATTTTCCACTTTGGGGCCAGTAGGTGGCAATGCTTACTCTCTTAAATGCCTGAAAGCTAAGCAAGACATTCGGCCTTGTCTTCAGAGGTACCCTGTTGGAACGCCTCACAACCTTTCCCAACACTGCAACGGCATCCAAATCCAGTGTCTAATTTTGGGCTGGAAGTTAGTCTAGTTTCTAACCACCAGAGGAATGAAGTTGTGTGAGCACTTCCCTGCTGGATTTACAGGGGCAGAAAAAGTAGGTATTTTTATGTTGTAACACGACAAATTTATGAACAGAATGGTGTGGTGGTGTTAACTGTGTTATGGCCTTGTAATTTCTACAGGGGTGTGCTAATGCAGCCTGCTCAGTGGAGTTGGGCCACTGGCAACTACAGCACCATCTTGCACTGGGTTGCAACTATGATTGCAGTCATGTTGTGTCACTCCATGGCACGGACTGCCAAAGATGTGTCTGTGCCATCTCTCTTCCCAGTGGAAAGTCATTTCCTGTCCTGGAAATAAAGCATATGGGACACCATCTCTCTAGCATAAAAAGACTGGAGTTTTCCAAGTGGATGTTGAAAGTTCCTGGGTTTGGCACTGCAAATGCAATTTTGCTGAGAATCAGCACTCCAGGAAAGGGAACTTGGCAGGCAAGGGACAGCTATTGTGCCATCACAGGAGATGTCCCTCTACAGGCTACTGGGAGAGGAGGGGCATATGAGGAGAAAGGCAAGCAGCACAAAGGCAATTGGAAGTCTAAGTGATGAACACCCCTTAAGGTTGTCCTGCATCCAGGAAAAAAATACAGAGACACATACATGACTCCAGGGAACTCTGATTCTTTGTGGGCAAGGAATCTCCTGAAAAACTCTCCCAGCACTCAGCCCCACTGGATTAGACTTATGAGAAAAAGATGTTTCCTTGGTCCACTCATGAGGGGACTTTGAAACGTTAAGTAACATGCCCCAGATCACACTGGACAACTGTCTCTGAAGCAAGGGTCCATCATACCTCTTATCCTGACTCAGGGAAATAGAGGTCCAAACACAACTTTTTATTCAACCATCTCTGTGTCATCACATTACAGATCAATGGCACAAGGTGTCCCATTGCAACAGTGGATGTAGTATACTTTGAGCATGAGGATGAGAGACTTTGTGATTCACCTGTTTCTTCTGAAAGGATGTTCTGGGCAGAGGACAACCTGTACAAAAATATTGAGCAACTCTCTGAACTAGAGCTCTCTCTTGAACTAGGTCCAAGTCAGCCCTGGACTACTACACAGCACAATCATGGAGCAGGGGAAGGCTTTATGAGCTGGTCAAAGCACTCTTTTGCCCACTGTCAGATTGGTCCACTTCTTTCTCTCAGGCTGATATACTGCACATGCCAGTGCTTTAGCTCGAGCACCCAGGATGACTCTGCCTGTCTTTGCACAGCAAGTAGACAGCTATTTTCTCAGCTATGCATGGCATCTGACATAAATATGGGATGCATGCGAAGCATCATGCTAGCTGACCATGGCAAAGGGAAACAGGCTGCTCTTGGCTCTACAGTGATCTTTTCCTACTGTGTGCTGTCTCTATCTTCTGATTAGGAAAGGCTTGTTGGGGTACACGTCTGCTCTTTCAGGAATTTAAATAGCCCTAATGGACCAGGCCCTACATAGTCTTTCCTGTGCAGATGGGATCCTTCCTCTATACCACTGAGACGCTACCCTGGGCCCTGATGGAGTAGCAGTGGGTCTTATCTGTCACAGGAACCTTAGCCATGTGGAAGACACCACAGCAGCAAGACCTCAGGACACACGAAGTGACTATAGGCCCTTTCCTCTTCACCCATACCTGAAAGGTCCTATGTTCTACTACATGGCTCAAACTGCTGACCAGGGCTAATGATTTTGGCCCCCAAACAACAACTGTGTAGCAGTACCAAAGCCTGGAGAATACATTTCCTTATCAAATGACCATTATTAAATACCTTTCACTTTGAATCATAATATTTCTTTGTTCCAGAGTGAGGAGTCCTGAATGAAGACTATAATTAACATCAGACAATGTTCACTGTGAATTAAAAGACTTTGTATTCCATTGTATGTTAATTCTATGGAGCCTACTTAGATTACACTTTCATGATTTATTTTTAAATTGTGGCAAAGCACTGGAGTCTATTCTTCTTGGAAAGTGACGTATGACAAGCTGTGGGATGTTCTCCTGGGTGGAGTCAGATTGTCTGCTCACATAGTGACTTTACCATTTTTGGTTGCAGAGTCTTACAGAAAATTTGAGTGTGGTTCAGGTTCCTAAACACATGTACCAAGCACCATTTTAGACATTCCTGGGGTGTGCAAACCCTTCATCCATAATAGGCAGATCTGGTATGTTAACTGCAGGGCCACAGGGTTCACAGACTATTGACTGCAAGGTACAGCTTTAGTAGCTGGCCCCTTTGTTATGTAATATAGCTTTTTGCTTGCACATTCACCTGTCAACAGAAAAATAGTGTTGTTCTCTAATACTGGAGGAGTTATGGGGGAATTAGCCTCTTGGGCTAATAGTCAGCTCATCACCTGCTTGTTGTATATCATCCCCAGAGTATCTCAGCCAGAATGGACTTGCATAAGAAAGGGAAAAGAGAACAGGAAGGGCTCCTATGGTAGGAAATTGTGGTTTAAAATAAACCAGTGAATGCACAGCTTGTTCACTTGACAATAAGAAATTACATACACTTCCCTTTCACTTGTGCAATCAAGGAGCTGACAGCCAAGTAGAAGGCAGTCCATGCTTCAGCAAAGCGATTTTTTTTTTTTTTGGTAAAAGATGTTTCTGCTTTCTTTTCCTCTGCAGTCAGGAAATCCCACTCCTCCACCTGTGACCATGATGACCTCGACTGCAAATTTCGTAGGTCAGGCTAACCCAGATTGCTCTGTTCCTTCGATTTAGAGAGTCCTCCAGACAAAGTGGCGGCACAAAACACATGATGTTTCCTCCTCAGATTTGGCTGGGGCCCTGCTTTGCTGTTGGCATCCCTTCTTCAACTCTGCCTTTCATCTTCCAGGGTAGATCATCACTGCCATGATATCCACTCCTTGGGACTGAAGCAGCCTGCTTGGGTACATACTGTGGCATTGGTGTGATAGCAGTGAGAACAGTTTAGATGTCTGAGTGTGGGTGGCTGGTGAATGTGGTGGTCCTCACAGTGGGCCTCTTACCCTGGGTGTGCTGCTTCTAGGAGTGTTTCAGGCTCTGTTACAAGAGTCACAGTGGTTGTGTTGACTATGGTATGGGAAGGAGGACAACAATAAAGGAAGACAATATGACTCCTCACTTGCTCACACTGCACACACCTATGTGTCTTGACTACAGAGAAGAGGGATCCTTACTGCATAATCTCAATATTGCTTAATAGTTTTTTTTTTTTTTTTTTTTTTTTAAAGAAAACGACACTGTGTTTTCCTGCTACTCAGGACAAGCAAAGCCTACAATTTAGTACCAAAACAGATTACTTGTCCAGAAGGTTTTGGGAGATTTTGGATGCTGTCACTGACATGGGTGCAGCATGCTCCTCCGGCCACGGTGAAGGAAGGGACAATGCAAAGCCTCTAAAGGATGAGAGTGATGGAGTGCATGTTGGCACTTCCCTCTAGCATGGACATCCAGAGGGAATGGGAAGGCATGCAAGCAAGCATCGAGGCTTTTATCTAACTGTCTGTAGGGCTTTCAAATTCTCATCAAGGTGGGAAGGATATGCCCAGGACACACAGTTCCTAAGGATGCCTCTTGGGGCCTAAAAGCTAAACAAACCATCCAGAGGGTGTAAAATGGTATATTGTTCTAAAATTCCATGTGCCCCTGAAAGGCTGCAGGACAATTGTATTAGCAGCCAACAGATATCTTTTCATTAGCGAGGAGATAGAGTAGTAAGCTAGTTGGAACATGCCACAGACAGAGGGGCCTTGTGTTTCCTTGCAAGTCTAGTCAATGAATCCCAGAGCTCCTTTCTTCTATTTATACCCCATTAGCAAGCAGCAGCATCAACCTGAGGTATGTAGGATGCGGTTAGTTGTGCTAGGCTGGAACTTTGAAGTGCTGCCTGAGTCCAGGTTCTACTTTCTAGGACCTTCACATCCCAGGCACATAATGAAAGAGTTTTTCAATCTCCATGAGGTCCAGTTTTACTGGAGGATAAAACCTGCTATGAGATGCCCAGCTCCGTGAGCAGGTTTGAACTGTATTTCAGGGGTCTTTTCCTCCAGTTCAGGAGCAAATCATTCCAAGAATATATCTGTTATTGGTTAGGATTGTGTTTGGCAAGGAGCTGTGCACTTCTGGAGCAGTGCAAGAGTGCATATTGAATATGCCTGTTATTGCTCTTCTCCTAGAAATACCAGTTGGCCAAAATCCTCAGCTGTGCAGTGCTGTGGACCTCAATGTGTGTCCTGCAGAGTTTGGCAGATGAAAGGCCCAAGGGAGGAAACTGAGGCATAGCAAACTGTTTAGGCTACTTTGATGGTGTTTGTAGTCCCAGAGTGAGAAAAACCATTGCAAGATCTTTTGTCCATAACAAACATTAGCTGACCTCCATGTGCCAGGGTTTTGAGTGACCTATGTCTTTCAGATGAAGTTTGAAGTTGGGATTTGCCTTATGCCTTCCTTTCTTCTTTCAGGGATCATGTCATATAGTCTTTTAGCATTGCCTTCGGACTGCATAGTTGTGTTTCAGATCTTTGGGGGCACAGTTTCTTTAACAGCTTACCACAAAAAGGTATTGACTCATGGGCCACATCTGTTCCTGCCCGCGGATCTGAAACGCCCATGCTTGAGGCCTGTAGGAGATGCATCTGACAAAAGGTATGAGACAAAATTACTCCAGCTGGTTTTACGATGTCAATACTGAATATGACATCTGAACAGGGATTACTTGCTTTAGGACAGGGATTGCTTGCTTCAAGTATCCTTACAACTTAAACTGTGTCTTATTTCCAGTGTAATCCCTTGTCTATGGTCAATTTGTTGATGGTGAGAACCTGACGGCTGAAACAGAGCTAAGGTTAAAGGTATTGATTATCCCCATTAGAATAAATTCTTCTGCAGCAAGTGACCTTTCCTGAGGCAAAAGCATATTAAGAAATATTTCTGAACTTCTTAGCTTGCATTTATTGTCAGTAAATAATGAAGAAAATTTAAAATAGCAATATGTTTCATAATTTGCGTAATACTGTCTTTTCCTTAACTGTACACTAGGGATGAATGGTAGGAGTTTATGTCCTATTGCATAATTAACCAATTCATGCTGTTCTTTCCTGATTTTTCACAAGAGTTTGGATACCTATGTAGCACAATAATGGTCTTCTCTTGAGATTTTTGTTCTTCTTTCCCATTTCACTGCTTGTGATACAAATTTATGGGATTGCCCCCCATCCCCCTTATCTTTAACTTTATCTGTCTTGTCAGTAGCCCTCAAGAGGTTTCCACCTTTATCTTTTGTATCTACTGATAAATGTGTTGGAGGTGCAAATTCTTTTCTGTTTTTTATATTTTACCTGCCCTCACCTGACATACCAGAAATGCCCTCAGGTTCCCCGCTGAGGGCACAGGAAACTAGTAATGGGCCCTTCAGTACTGTATGTATTTTAAATTCTCATGTCTGAAGACCCAACCTGGAACATACAGAAACTCCCATACTTTTCCTGCAGACAATTTCCTCTGTAATGGTTTGTTTGCTTTTGATACTGTCTACTAATGCAGAGTTCTTCCAGAATAGTTAATGGAGTTGGGTGCCCAGTTTAGAAATAAATGGGTGTCAAGTGTTCCTCTAAGAAACTTTGAGATCTCTTGGCCACAGCATGAGATATATGTCTTGACAACCTTTTTCAGACAGCACGTAGTTGCAGCAGCTTCTGAATTGGATCAGGCCCTAAAACTGTTTAGTTTTCTTGTTCATCAAATTCTATAAGTCATCCAGGAAAAACAGCTGGAACTTTCCTCTGGCTGAATCAGCTGAACAGCTCTTCGAGCTTGCATTTGACATTCTGGGGGCTGAATTGTATTCTTGAGGGATAAGGAGCAAGGGAAAAAAGTAGAAAGTGACTGCCAAAAGTTGGTGGTAGTGACTTGAGTAGGTGGAGGGATAGCAACAGCATCATCTTTGTCCCAGAGAGTTGTTCCAGTTGACTCTCCTGGGATATACAGGGCTGAACATGTGAGTGGGAAGGGCTGCAATCCCAGCTGTTTGCCATGGCACTCTGAGGCTTGGAGGGGCTTGAAGAGGTGAGTGCTGCCCCTTTACTGGGGGAGAGGGGGAAAAACATACAAGAAATTATACTAAGACTTTCTTTTTCTACTATTTTCTCAGCAGACAGCTCTGGTCCTAAGTGCTTCAGTGTGCTACTTCTGTGGTTGATCAGAGCATTTCTGTGTAAGATCTTAATGCACCTTGGATGCCCTGCTTGAAATCCCTCACAAGGTTTCACTGGGAAGGTATCAGATAACCAAGTTACTTTCCAGCCGAACACCCTCTTTCTTTTTTATATTCATATGCGGAGACAGACACAAACACCCGATACAACCAAGTTGCACAAATCAAAGTAATGAATGAGAAGTCTCAGAAAGTGGTGAGGACATGCCACAGCTGTATTCAAGGAGTAGTTTTAAAATGGAGTGTTTTCACTTCTCAGTGTGCACATCAACATTGCATCAAATACCTGCCCCCAAAGCTGCACCAACCCCCAAATTCAACACAGACAGATGGTGTTTGCAGGTTGTAGATATGCATCTGCTGTGGATGTTGAGTTGCATTTAGCAATCGCTTGGCTGGGCTGGTTGCAAGGCAAGCTCAGTTCATGCAATTTCAGCTGTGTACTCCCTCCAGGGCATTGTGTCAGACAGGAAAGGCCTCTAACTTTTAAAAAGGTCGTGGCTGGACTCCCCAGGGACTTAGATTGCCCTTCTCTTTCCTTGGGGAAGAGATTAATTTTCCAATGGGTGTGCATGTAGAGAGAGAAAGGATGGTGTAAGGTCTTGGAACAAAACAGACTGGGGTTTCAGCAAGTTTGAGGCTAGAGGGGAATAGGATTGATTCTCCTCTTGGGTTCTTAGGCAGTGATTTATTGACATGGTTTACCCAAGAGCAAGGACCCTTAAGCTCAAGTTTGATTTCACTGGCTTGAAAGAGAAAGCCATTTTCTCAAGTGAGAACAAGGCAGAAGAGTGATCAACACAAGCAAAAGGTTTAGAGAAGAGGTTTATTAATGCAATACAGACCACTATGAGGGCAGCTGGAAACAGAGGCTCGTAAAGAGACCTTATCAGTAGAAGAGCACTAGCAGCATGTACTTCAGCTCTACAGTTTGGTAGGTTGGGTAGCAGCATGAGAATGAATAGCCACCAAAAAAAGAGAGGACTGATCAGAAAAATAAATTAATAACTGGATTTACAATTTATGCACTTTCATTCTCAGCAGGATTTTTAATTTTAGCAAGAAATAAAGTTTTGGGTTTTTTTCATGAAAACACTGTCTCCTGGTTTGATCCTGAGTGTTTCAAAAGGCCAGAATTCTTTCCAACTTGACAGTTATAACACACAAAGCTAGTGAACTGATCCTACTTGAATTCATGTTGGGTAATGGGAGACCTCCTTTGTGTTGGCCAGAGGTTGCAAGAATTCTTCAGTATAGAAAGCAGCAAACTTCTGCATGAATTTTCTGCATTTTTGCAGAGTTGGTGGGGTCCCAGAATTACGGGAACTCCTTTCACCACTAGTCTTCTCACAAAGGTTTGTGTATACACCAATACAAGTTGGATGTTACAGGTGTGCTACAAGCAACACAGATCAAGGGATGGATGAGACTACATCACTGTCTGACCAACCCAAAATTTTGTCTCAAGAACAGATTCTTAAGGGAAAGCTAACAGATATACCAGTCCACATGACTAACGCTAGTTAGTCACCTGACACAAAGGAATAGGTGCTTCCAGGCACCACATACTGGATTAATCAGCTATTACACACTTCACACGTTCCCAGAGGCCATGCTGTCCTAGGGCCTTGTTTGTGTAACTTTCACGTGCTGTTTTGGGATGCAAGAGTCCTCTTCCTCCAAACTGTTTCCTTCCTCCAGTGCCTAAGGTGACCCAGCCTGTAGAGGTTTTGGAAATTTAGCTTTTGTGATGAATGCTGTGATCATTGGATGACAGGTGGTGAGGTAATATATCATTGCTGCAAGTCGCTTACTCTCTACACCAGCACAAACCGCGATAAAAAATCTGGGGAAGGGGATTTCTCACTTGGTGTCAGAGGGTGCAACAGCAGGAGTAGCTAGGCACAGACACACACCCTGACGTATTTCAGCAGGCCCCCACTAGGAAACTAATACTGCCCCCTGCTCCAGTCAATCAATCATCCCATCCCTGTGCTTCAAAAGGACCAACATCTAGTGACAGGTCGGGCTGGAAGGAATGAGCCAGTTCCTTTGCAAACCCTGTTGGGATAAGCAGTGATTCTCCTCTTTGAGGAAGTACAAGATTTTGTTTCCACACGTGTAAACTCTTCATCGCAGAAGGAGGGTCATCTGGCCAGGAAAACAGCTAACTAGTAAAAGGTCTTGTTTCACTATAAGGAAAACTTAGACTTCACTGCCAGCTATTGCAAAGTTATTAGTAGCTGATTAGAGCTGATTTACTGTATCTAGTGTGTTATTACAGAAGAAATTACCTTTCCAAACAGAGAAATCTGACAATTATACAGATGCCAAATTATTAAAAATCATCTATGTTTTTCATGTATATGCATTTTCAGATTCAGCTTCCAGATTTTTGAATTCAGGGTTCTATTGTTAAGCCCTGAAAATTACTTTTGGGGGATAGAAGTGTTTCATTTTCAACCAAAAAAAAAAAAACCCCACTTAAAAATGCTATTTTTTTTCCTTCAGAAAAACACAAATTGGAAAGGGAAAGGACATTGGAAGCTCAGAGCAGAAATTTGAAATGTTGGGGTAAATTTAAGAGTAATTATATCATATACCTAGGGACCTGTTTTTCCCTTAGTCTTCAGGAAAGTAGTCAACAAACCACTTTTTGTTCTAATGCACTGCAAGTCAAATTGGAAGTCCTGCAGCATTCATTCAGAGTGCACATATCATGCACATATATGCATAGATCTGTACACAGAGACCTGCAGGTGTGAGTGAGTCCAAAAGCAACGGCCCTGATGTGCCCTGTCTGCAGCAAGTCCCAGATATCTGGAAGCATATCTGATCAATGAAGCTTGTGTTACTGAGTTTCTCTGCACAAGCACAAGTGATGTTCTCCAGAGATCCCAAAACCACAGACCAAGAAGCATGGCAGTGGCTTACCATCAAGATCGATGCTTTTCTGCCAGGATCAGGGAAGCTGGCATGTTTGTAGTATACTTCTTTGGCTAGTAGTGTTTGAGCAAAAGTAAAGGAGATATGTGTCTTACCCTGCCAGCTGTACTGAGTTTACATCTGCTTAGCACCTCTGCGACCAGCACTCATACAGGGCGCAGAGCAGCTGAATTTGTCATCGCGGATTTACATGCGATATTTGAATGGAAAGTAGTTGGATGTAGGAGGAGATTCAGTGAAACAAAGACTTACTGAAGAAAAGACCTGTGCGAAGCCAAGCACAGCTTCTCATTAAAACCATCACTAATCAATAGCTACTTGGTAAATCAAAATATGTTCAATATTCGAATTTGATTTCAAGACCTGAGTGGTAATCTCCTTTTCTGCTTTTTAAAAACAAATTAGAAGGGAGGTTCCAAACCAGAAAGTTTTAAAAAACAGTGGTTCGCTTTAAAAAGTGTTAAAGCAAAAAGTTTGGGTGGCACTAATTTTCAGTCTTGAACAATTTGGTTAATTCAGCACAAAACCGCTAAATACTGTGGTTGAGTCACAACATAAGTTCTCAAAGCCAAGAACTATTTAGGTTGAAAATACTTTGCTGAGCTCTACTTCTGCCTCCAAAGAGAAGCCTGCAGCTGTTTCATCGTGAATTATCCATGAAGCACTGACTCTTTCCTTTACCATGCCTAATCAGCCCCAAATTTGCCTTAATCCATTAACTTTGTTTGCTCTGTTGTCTGTCTCTGCTTTATCTTGGGAAGGAATAAAGGTGACAACCCAGAACCAAACAGGGCAGAGACTGTCCTCTTTGATTGCCTGCAAAGCAACTCACAAGGTGGCTCTCCCCTCTAGTCAGGGTCCTGTAATGAACCTAAACCACATGGAAATAATTTTTTTAGATAATTTTTTTTAGATATCCCTTGTGAAAGGAAAACTTTTATATAGGAACTGTTTTTTCCCTGTCCACAGGTGGAAGCTCCTTTGAGGCTAATTCTTTCTTTTACAAGCTTTATTCCCTCCTGGCTGTAAAGGAAAAGAAATACATAGGCGAAAACAACAACAAAAAATCTCTGCTTAGCTGAGATGACAAGCCAGAATATCAATATGAATTGTTGAAGGAGTCAGAGGGTGGCTTTCCACTAGTTTGCTGGCCAACATAAATAAATGATAAAAGAGTTATTCAGTAAATCTGTTTGGAGATTAACAAGCAAGAGAAAACCAGAGGCAGCTTGTGAACTGTTCACTAATCCTAAAAGGGGTTGAAGCCCTCAGGAATGAGGGCAAGTCTCGTGGAAGCAGGTAGTTTATGTAATGCTCCTCTTCCACTTCTGCAATTACTCACAGCTTGCATTACAGAAGAGTAAATGTTTAGCCTTCATGGCCGCAGAGAAGTGTTTGAGGAGAAAATGTTAAACCTCGAAGACCAGAAGGCAAATAACAAATAGCCAGCATTTGTCTTTTGAAAAAAAAAACAAAGAAAGCCTAGCAGTTTTTAAGCTAGACTGAATAGTGTTCATTCTTTCTGCTGTGTGTATTTTCTACAGGTCCTTCTCGGTTCTGTCAGTTCAATTCTATCCTTCATCCACAACATTTGTAGCAAACCACATGATTAAAACACATGTGTGCAATTGGATGCACCCCCGCTCCTTTGTGTGGTGGAACAGGGATGCACAGACCTGGTTCATGCACAGCCCACCTCTCCTGTGGGGAAGGGCAATGTCATCCCATTCCAAGCATCTCCTCACATTTTCTGCAATGACACTTATGATGGGTTCAGGTGGCATTTCTGACACCTGAATTCAAGATCATGTCTAGGTCAAAACTGCTGCCAAAGAGTCCTGCATCCTGCAGTCACACAGCCAAGTGTCTCCAGAAGTTGCCCATGATCAGTAAATGCAGACATCCATCTCTTTCAGGAGCAGCCTGAGCACGTGGAAGAGGTAGCAACTTCCTTTTGCATAACTACCTGTGCTACATCTGCTAGATGGGAAAGTGCTGTGTGGTTCTGGGCTGGAGACAAGCTGAGGCATCCAGCAGGAGCTGAGTGGCAAGGCTGGGCACTAAGAAGACTGAGGCCCTTTGGTGGTTCATGGGAAATCCTGTGCAAGACAAAATTTTGTCAGCTTTACTCAAAATGGCCTCAGGAAAGCCTCAGTCCTTGGAGGAGAATGTAAAAGAGTAGTGGAGAGTTAATAATTTCTTTTGCCTGGAGAGGAAAAGCTTAGCTCTAGCAACAAAGGCCTTGGTGCAGCATGGATGTGCTGTTAGGAGCGGCACCCAGCTGATGGTGTGCTCCCTGGCCCAGAGGAAGCTCAGCCCATCCTGTGGTCCAGGGGGGTGGTTGGGGACTGGCACAGGAGGCTGCTGCCAGCAGTGAAGCAGATGTGTTCCTGGGACCTTCACACTTGTTGGAAAGGGTTTTCACTGCACTCACAGCCCCACCTCAGAGATGCAAGCCCACAACGCTGTAAGCACTAGAAACTTCTCCAGCTGATTTTATTTTTCCCAAGCTTTTTAAGTCAAAAGATTTTTTATGTTTCTCTTAAACCAAATTATTATTTTTTTTAATATGTTCTTACATGCAAGGGACTGGAAGTCTTAATAATACCTAAGGATGTGAATGACTTTGAACATCATGACCCCAGAAAATTTAAGGAAGAAGTTCACTCAACAGCAAAGGAACCAAAATTCCTTAAAAACGCTGCATTCCCAGAGTTCTCATGGCATCAGACCGACTGGAAATCAAATTCACATGTCCCTAATTATTTAACTGGGATTCTTAAAATTCCCTCAGGATAAGTAATTTGAAACAACACACAGAGCTATTTCGCCTGTTTCCTGGGGCAAATCTGTGTCATAGTTTGGTTAGTTACAATGTTATCAGCTACCTCGGAAAAACAGGCTAGGCTACCCAGCTCATGCCTGGAGTCTGATCCTAGGAGATGTCTAAGCCTTTTAGTGATCCCTTGAATGGCCTCTTTTATAACTTTTAACACAGGGACATTTACTGAGGTAGCTGCCATAGTAAGTAAACAGGAAGGTTTATAAGAATAGTCATTTTTGTTTGGCATCCTACCACCTACACAACTCCAGACTTGTGTATAAACACACATGGCTACTTTTCCCCCACTAGACATGGAAACAAAAATTCCCCAATGCACTTCAAGGATACGCTGGGAGATGTGAATGTGGAGGAGATGAAGGCACTGGTGGAGCCTGGTGTCATTGGCATCCAGAGAAGACGGAGGCAGCAAATACTTCTCACACTTTTCGTTATTTATTCTGGTTTTACAGCCCTTAGGAAGGCCAGTGGCTGGGGAGCCTGTCAAAGGTGCTCTGAGCTCTGGGTCTCTTTCTGCTCCTGACTTTGTACACAGCCTTGGGGCAGGCCATTTCAATCTTTGGTGCCTTAGTTTCTATTCTTTCTGTAAAGTGCTTACACGTGGCCTTAGGAGCTGCAGAGGACAAGGGCTGCTGCTGGTGGTTTCCTCTCAAGCTGAACAAGGTCTCACTGTTGCCTGCTACGGCCCAAGGGAAGCACTGGGGCACAGCAGGACTGAGTCAGGAGGAAGATGGTGTCAGAGACCATCAAACCAGCCAGATTTCCATCTTCTCTGTGTGTGCTCTGCCTGGTGGAGAGGAACGTGTTGTGGTCTGGCTGCATTTTCTGGGCTGCCCTTGACACCCAGAGCTTGTGCCCCTGGGCTCCAACAGGAGCTGGAACATGCGACTTGTCTGGTGTGCCATGCGGCAATGCCTCCAGTGACAGGCATGTGCCTTTCACCTTCAAAGGGCCAGACTGAGCACTTTGGGACTTCAGAAACAGAAACAGCCTTCCTCAGATTCATGGCTGCCATGAGCAGATGATGATGGCATCATTTGGTGCCCTGAGGGCCAAGCTGTTGTACTTCCCTCACAGGCCCCCTCTGAATCAAGAGCCCCCAAGGGAAAATGTCATTTTCCAACTTGGAGGATCCTGTCTATGGGCTCTAAAGCCCTCCACGACCAAGGAAATGGGTCTGCCATTTTTCACGCTTCTTCCTCAGTCTGCGTTGATATTGGGTTCAATTTATGAATGGTGAGATCTTGCTGCTGCAGCCTCTGCCCTCCCTCTCCCCTTTCCCTCTTGTTTGTGTCTCCTCTTTGCTGCCAGGTCTTCATTTTGGTCCGAGAATTCCTGGTACAGGGACCAGAGCTGTCCATGTGTCCAAAGTGTCAGCATACTTGTCAAGATGGTGAAGTAACATGACAAAAGAAGTAGGTGGAATTAAATAGTATTTATTGGTTATTTGCATGTGACAAATATAATAGACCGGACAAGGAAATTTTACCGTGTGTAGGGAATCTTGGTCTGTTTCCTCTTCACAGTTTGAACTGAGTTCAAGCTTTGCTTGAAAACTTTTCAATCTCCGTGAGATACAAAAATTGATGCAGACAGAAGTCAGGAGCACAAAATCCCTGCAGAATCCCCCTGTAATTCCTGGACACGAGTGGGCTTTGACCACAGGCAGGCTGCACTGTCCTTTGGGAGCACACCCCTTACTCTGTGAGTGCTTGGGTTGGGTGTCCACAGCAGGAGTGTTGGGTCAGAAGGGAGATTTTACTTACCAGTTGCGAAATCCCAGAGCAGCAATGCTAAAATGCTAACTCAGCCTAAACTTTAAATGAAAATTAAAACAAATCCCCTTTGGGATGAGATGGAAATGTCAGCCCAAGGAGGAATCTGTTCTCAGTAAGTTGCAAGCGACTGAAGGAGATACAAGTTGGAATCCAGCCTTGGCTGCACCACACACCATCTGTCAGCCTTGCAGAGCAAAATAAAGGAAAAGCAGGAAGCATGCAATTATCTTCTTCCTTGCTGGAGAGCCCAGAGGCCAGAGAAGTGGCTTCTCTTCCCTGATACATTTCTGGGGACGGAAATGACACATTCATTTTCCCACACTGGCAAAGCCATGCGTTGCTCTCTCGTTCCACTTGCTCTCCCTTTGGCAAGCAGGGACACGGACTGCCAGGCTGGGACCTGAGCAAGATGGCTCTGTTCCCAGGGCTAGAGAGATGAGTTTATCAAATTGCAGGAGAAGAACAAGAGAGAGCAGGGGATGCTGACATCTCTCCACCAGGCACCCTGTTGGCAAGACGGCTTGCTCATGCCTCTATGGGTGCCCAAGCACCACTTGGGCTGAGTGCTTTCAGTCAGACAACTGCTCTCCTCTCTCCTTCTCACCCCTGCCCTTGCACATTTTCGTAACTTTGTAAAAGTTTCAGACAACGTCATCTTTAACCTACTGCATGCAGGGCTCGGGAGCCACATGAGGGACAGCAAAGGGGACCATGCTTGATCAGCACACCAGCCCCATGGCCAATGAGTGGGGAGCTGGACTACACTCCCCTACCCGTCACTCCAAAAGGGGTGCAGGAATGTCTCTCCCCTGGCATTGCATTTTGAAAGATGTGTCTGGCGAGACAGCTAGCTGACTTTGGCAGGCATTACTGGCAGTGTGATAATTAATTAAAGCACAGTTGAGAAAATTGTAGCTCAAGCTTACTCCCGCAGCCAGATCCACAGCTCACTAGCAGAGCAGGGCATCCAGCTCTAGCCCATATCTCTTTGTTTGAAGGAGTAGGCAGCTTGCATTTTGCACTGAAAATACGAGAGCAGGATGAAGAGGGATGAATCCTTGTGCTAATCAGTGAGAGAGGACCTTGTCTGCAAGATAAGGCAACCTGGGAACAGAACAGCAAGTCATACCGCAGCAACAGAAAGGATAAGCAAGGCAAGTCAGCTAAAGGCTGCTTTACGCAAGGACGACCCCCTCCTCCTGTTGCCTGCGTGGCACTGAAGGCCGAAGGAGCGAAACAGAAAAGTGAGCTGGAGCGACAGGCGCCCTGTCTACTGCAGTCACAGCTGCAGCTCCTGCACAGCTCCCCGTATCCGTAATACCTTCAGCTGAGCTCTTCCAGGCACTAACAAGAGTGAAGTTGCAGGGATTGAGTTCCTAAACAGACACCCAGGAGGTTCCTGCTGTCATCTTTGCCACCACATGGTTCAAGAGAACCATGACCTGCAGCCTTTCCTGCAGCTTTATCTCTCACCTGCCTGTCCCTGGGCTGCCCCTGACCCTGCTGACAGGCACCTGAGCCCCCTGCTCACTGCCAGTGTGGAAAGGCAGGCAGTACTGCACCATACAAAGTGCTCGTAGGTCACTGGTGGGACAGGCTTGTCACAGGTCACCCTCAAGGACTTGGATGGCTTGAAGCCATGTTACTCCTTACTCAGAGCTTATCAAAGAGGCTCAGCCCAGGATAAGAAGACCTCCACTGCATGAGAAGCTGTGGCTGTAGTCCAGTTAGTCATTACAGACACAGGCAAGGAAGAGTCATTTTTTATCCCCATTATCCCCCATCCCTGCATTAAAGTGTCTGGTTTTCACAAAAAGAGATTGAAAAAGAATATCTTTGAACAAACTTAGAGTAGGAAAAGAAGATTGCTTTCTTGTTTGTTTGAACTTATGAACACAGAAATCACCTGGAAGCTCACTCTCACTTTTTGGATCTAATTTCAATTTTCTGGGGAAGAACAGAAAATTTGAATATTTATAGGGAGAAAAAAAAATACTTCCAATTTACTTGCATTTCCTAGTCAGAAGGAGAGCAGCACATGGGGTTTGTTTGTTTCTAAGCAGATATTTTTGTTGGAAGACTTCTCATCCTGAAAGACCTCTCATTCTTAGCTATCAAATCTTTCACAGAAATAGAATTAAAGCAGGACAGGAATTTTTAAAGTTAGTGTTATTTTCTTTCTCTTTGTCTCCCCTCCTGCCCTCTTGCCCTGTGTTTCAAGCTCCTTTTGGAGCATTGCTGTGGAAATGAAATTTTGGGGTTGACTCTCCTCTTGCTTTTTGTTGTGAGAGGCCAGTGAATTTGCCTGAGGTTTAGCACAGCTGCACCACACAAACAACGCTGCCCATATTGTGTTGGAGACACTTGTGGACTTGTTTTGACTTTAACCTTCCACATGGTCTGTGGGTGCAAGTACCAGCCTAGTTATGCAACCCGTGTCTCCATTTCTCCAGACTTGTCCCCCTCCCTCCTTGTTAGAAATAATGTATTTTTATTCTCACTCTATTACCTTCCACCGACTTCGGAATCCCCAAGTACTAGAAATCAGGCTCTGTTTTACAGATGAAGCTTTGCTTTCCCCTATAGGATTATGTATTTTACAGAGGAAGGAAAACTCAAATCCAGTTAATGATTAGACTGAAGTACACTGAGTTGATGCCACGAGGCTTCTTCTCCATCTGATCATGGTTATCTGTGAGGGAAAGAAAGTTTTTAAATGATGGAAGATGTGCTGTGTCAGGCTGGTGCAACTGCACATTGTTTAGTGTTCAGGGACACATTCTGCCAGATTATTTTTCAGCTGGGTGTGCAACAGATTTAGGCAACTTGTTAAAGATCCAAGAAACCAGAGTTATCCCCCCATCCTTTCATCACTTGAAAGTTTTCTTTTAGTGTTTTGTTTTTAATTTTTCTTCTTTGTTTTAAGTGGAGACTTTGCATAACTCTTTCAGATTATGTCTTAAAACAAGGCATGGGCATGAAAAGGAATAAAAAATTATGCAAACAAGCATTTTCAGCATTACAAATTAGATTTTATTCCAAGTAGTTTGCAAATCTCCTGCCTGCCCCTGCTATTGATGGGTTTCACAATCTGCATTGGGAATGAACTGAAGTCTGATGACAGCCTGTGGATTAGCAGAGGTTAGTGGGGGCCAGCGGTCCACCCGGGGCAGGTCTGCTGAGCATTGCCACCACTCTTTCCTACCTGCTTAACCCGATCCTACCAACAGTTAAAACTGCACTAGTGGTCTTCCCACAGTCATACTGTAACGTAAGCTTTTCCTTCAGTAGCCATGGATGTAGCTGTGCTAAACAGGAATCTTCACACTTTGTTTTGCTCTGACTGGGTTGGTAGCATCACCCATGATCAAGGCAGCCTGACAAGTCTCCATTACAGCAGCTTGCTTTAAATCGTCCGTTCTCTTAGTTTGCCAAATGTTTCCTGTAGGGACAGGAATTTTCTGGGAAGGGTATCTACATAGAGACAGGCTGATTTCTAGGGGGGAAATTAAACTATAGACTTTTAACTAAATTAGATCAAGACAAAATGTTCAGTCCACACTTGGAAAAAAAAAAAAAAGACATGAGAAAATTCATGCTATTGTTTTGATGAGAAGGTCTCAAATGCTGGTCAGATGATATGCTCGATACTTAGCAAGCTGCAGCAGAAACCATATACTTCCCTTCTCACACCACTACCATTCTCTGGTGAGGAAGGCTGGTCTCTCTCCTTACCACTAGCCTCCTCATCTCCTATCCCCTGCCTCTCCCACTGCCTCCCATGCTTTAGCCCCCCTCCCTGACCCTGCCACCCCAGTTGTCTGAGTTGGAAAGAAAGTCCCACCATGATCAGTTTGCACCCTCATTAAATTCTTCCAATGCCTTTTGGATATAAATAGGGGCTGGTGTTAGGAGAACTTCAAGTTGTGTCCTGCAGAAAATATAGTCTTACATATAGATGTTACTGGTCTTTTAATGGAATCTAACATTGCAAAGGTGACACAGTTCTGCTACACTTGAGCAACCTCGTTCTGAATCACCTCACTAATATGAACCAGTCAGTCTCCCAAGGTGCCTGGCTTGAGAAGAATCAGTTACCCCCAAAGTGAATCCCATTTGCTTCATGTTGCAAAACCCGCACCTTTGACAACACACTGCACAGTGAAATGGAAACTACTCGTCATTAATTTAATATTTCTCTATTACACGTCCTTACATAACTGATCTTTCACCCCGTGGCCACCGATGCAAAGCTGCTTGCAAACTGTAATTGCTGGGAGAAGGGCAAAAAGAGTTGAAAAAAAGCTCAGAGGCAACTCTGCCTGATCTGTACAGATGCAATCTCCAGTGAATTAATTTACACTCCGAACTTGTGTGGCCCCTTGTGTGCTGGCAAAACAAGGTTTTGGCAAAGGGAGAGAGCAGAAGGCCCCTTGCAGGTACCGAACCGCATGGTGCAGAAGCGTGGATGAGAGGGAAGATGTTGCGTGGGGCACAGCGGCGATAGGTCGCCAAAGGCAGGGAAGGGACCAAGGGGACGAGCGGCAGGGCCCGCATCCCGGCTAAGGCTGGCGGGGAGGGGGCAGAGCCGGGGCAGATGCGGGTGGCCAGAGGGAGCCGGGGTCTCGGAGCACACTGATGGACGCTGCCTGAGCTCCCGCGTCTCTGCCGTGCCGTGCCGTGCCGTGCCGTGCCGTGCCGTGCCGGTCCACCCCGCGCTGAGCCCGGGGACACGCCGTGCCGTTCCGGGGAC
>JAOQGH010000019.1:50931832-50950979 GCA_025769975.1 Gallinago jamesoni | reverse complement strand
TGCCGTGCCGTGCCGTGCCGTGCCGTGCCGGTCCACCCCGCGCTGAGCCCGGGGACACGCCGTGCCGTTCCGGGGACGCGCTGCCCCGGGGCCGGCCAGGGTCGCGGCGCCCCGCGGGAGCGGCTCTCGGCCCCCGCCCCGCCCCCGCGGCGCGCGCCCAATAGGCTGTGCGCTCTCATTTGCATATTTGCATATTGGCGGGGACATAAGGACCGGGAGGGAGCGGTGGTGGCAGGGGGAGTTGGTGTGTCTGGTTGTGTTGTCCTTTGCTGGCCGGCTCTTGTGGGGAGGGGGCGCCGCTCCCACGGTGTTTCGTTGCTGGCGCCTTCCCTTTGCGCTGCCGTCGTATTTTTAAAAAGCAAGCAAAGAAAAGAGACCTCAAACTTTTTTTTTTTTTCCCCCTCCTTACTTTTGCGCCGAAACTTTTCTGCGGCGGCAGGGAGCGAGGAGGCGAGATGGGGAGGAAGGCGTTCCTGGCTGCCCTCTGCCTCTGGGTGGCGGCTCTCGGCGCCGCCGCCGGCGGTAAGTCCCGGCCCGGGGAGGGGGTGGTGGGGGGTGGTGCGGGGTGCCTGGGCGGAGTCCACCCCGCTGCTGGGGTGCGGGGTGAGCCTCCGGGCATGTCTGTTCCTCTTGGGGTGCGGCGGCGGGGGAGGAAGGTGTGCCCGGGGGGAATGCCGCCGGCACGGCGGGAAACGAGAGTTTGCAACTCGGCGTTGCGGGGCTCTCCGGGGACACCGAGGATGCTGCGGGATCTGGGTGGCCTGGGAAGGCGCTTGAGAGCGATGTTGGGAGGACCTGCATCCTGTTAGGTTTCCTTCCCGGAGCGCAGGCACAACCTGCCGGGTTGATGGCAGGGGCTGTGGAGGTTTGGGATGCCTTTATTTTCCCCCATGAGCAAGGTGGCTTCCAAGAGTCCTTTGCTGGATTGGCACAGCGGTGGCACCACTGTAGGGGGCCCTCGGCTTCCTGCAGGGCCAGGGCTCTCCCTTGTGTGTGGGACTACCCAATCCCATGGGAGCTCTGCATCCTAACTTCCTGCGGCTCTTGGTCCGAATTGTCTAAGGCAAATTTCATCAGTGCCACAACAGCGTGTTTGGGTTGTAGTCAATGCTTTTATTGGAGCAGATTCTTTTAGGGAAACAGTGAGCGGAGGGGTATGCTCTCACAGTGTCTGTATATGCGTATACGAGCGTAATTACACTATACCTATTGTACCTGCGTTTGTGCAGGGGCACCCTCCTCCAGGCTAGAGAAAGTGGATCACATATGAACGTTGACTACTAGATGTTCAGTAATGTCCTCACGGTGAATCACAACGTGATTGCACCTTTAATGAGCCAGGAGACTAGTTTTAGGAGACCACTACTTCTCAAACTTCTGCTAGCAGTGCCCTGTCACAGTCTTACTTTCTTATGCTAATCTCCCACCCATAATGTCTATCTTTAAAAGTCCACAGCCTTAGAAGAAAATGTGGCTGTAGCTGTTAGAACTACTGTGTGATACTAAAATGGAATATGGAAACTGCTGCTTTTCTCACTGCAGATACCTTTGTTGTTTCCTTTGTGTACAAGGAAGCTGAAGGGAAGTATTCAAAAGTAAGAGGATGGGGTGCTAGGGCACAGCCAAAAGAATGTATTCTTGCTTTGAAATTCCATCTTGTGTCAGAGGCAATCAAAAGCGGTTTTCATCACAGTATCCAGGTTTCAGACATTGAAATAACTATCTCGTTAGAGAAGATTTCATCTGTGTAGGAACTGATTTGCCACAGACTTACTAATAATTACATTATTTTTCCTTAGGAGCAGGTTATATGAAAACAGGTTGTGTGCTCATCCTAAAACTATCCAAGCCTTCAGTCCCACGTTATTTCTTGCACACCAGATTAAAAGCATGTTTTGAAACCATGAAAAACACATGATCCAGCCCTCCAGGAATTCAGAGTATTTAATAAACAACATAAAAAATATATTCTGCGTGAAGATAACATTGGTGTTCCAGGAAAAGATAAAAACATTACTAGGAATACATAATACATTCTGATCTCTATTTTTACCACTGTAAATTCAGAGTCAGGGGTTACAGCAGGCTTAGTGCTATGTGATGTGAACTGCTGGAGTTTGCTATGCCTGTGTTTGGGGTAGACCTACCAGGGCAGCTGTGGCACGGTCTTTCTAGAAACAGTGCATTTCTGAGAAGGCACAGAGGTGAGGCTGTCAGGAATCAAAAGTGTGCTGGAGAATAGCATAAGTGCTAGCTCATGCTAAAAGTTTGTTGGAATCTCTTCTGTGCAGAAGTACTTGCATGGTGTGGCTTTCCCATGCATCCTTTACTCCTTATTACTGCAAAGCCTGACAGAGGTTGCATTTTATTGTCTTGGGCTAATTCCAGATATCCCAGAGGGACTGATGGATGGCAGGAGCTCTGCTGGGTTGAGTTACAAGCCTCCCAGCTGCAGCTGAGTAAGGATCTATTTGTCAGGGAGTACCTTGCAGAAGGGGGAGCACCCATGTGCACAGTGTGAGAACAGGAGTTCACCCTCATTTTGCCAGCTGCAGGACTTGAGCTGGCAGGTCCTTGCTCAGAATCTGAGCTTGGACCCAGTTGCTTTTCATGGGTGTTGCTCTTTCTTGTAACTCTGCCTGGGAAATAAAGGAGAACGTATTCTCAGGGCTCTGCCACTAAGAAAAAAGGAAAATAACTTGAAGTTGTAACTTCTTTACAGCAAAGTTAAACAATAACCTGCCTTGTGGGATAGGTTTCATGGGATTGCAACACACAGTAGTCTGCTTTCAAATTAAACAATAACAATTTCTATGATACAGCCACTTTATTGCAGGTGACCATGGTTTTGCTTCAGAACTCATTTAGGATTTTGGTGTGACTGATTGATGGATGATTGTGATGCGGGTTATCAGCTGAGGGAAGAGTTATTCCTGTTAACTCCAGCTGGTTACGTAAATGTTTGATGCTGCATGCAAATGTTTGCTCTCTGTGTGTGCATGTATGTCTGTGTGGGCTTGAGTTTACACAATCTAGCAGTAAAATTTCTAATGATTGTAGCACCTAGCTAATAGTATTACCACTTCCGTGTACATAACACTAGGAAATTGCTGTTTATCAAAGATTCCCTTTTTAAAACCATAGTTCAGGTGTGCTGATTCTGGCAAATGCTTTGTCATATTTGGCATCCTGTATCTGATGCAGACAGTTTAACTTTCGATTAATATTTCAGAAGCTATTACTTCCTCAAAGCCCACCCAGCCAATCAGTGATAAAGAGTTTTGTTCAAGAACAGTTGCCAGGTTGCCTGTGGCTTCCCATGAAGGAAACTTGAAGCTGAATTCTCAACTAGTGTGTGAACTTGTATTTGTACTGTGTCAGAATGTTTAAAGTCAGTGGGATGCTTTCACAATTGATAGGAGTCCTCACCTGAACAGTGTTTCACAAATTGCAAGTCTAAAGCATCACAAGGTTTAAATAGGAAAATGAAACTACTGACCTTTCCCCATTTCTGAGGCTTTTATAATTTCTTCTGAGTTCTATCATATTCTACATAGCTTGACGTACAGGACAGCTTTTTTAAAATATGAAGACTGATATTATGTAAGTGAAGGTGTGAGAAAAACATCAGAAAGTTTGCAGAGCATGATGAAATGATGGGAGTCTAGCAATGTAGCCTGTAGGTTGTTAGGAAAGCCATTTTGGGGCTGAAAGAGTTCACTTAACTCCACTCCCTTTTCCAGTTCCCTAAATAATCTCTTGGTATGTCACCTTGTTAACTGTAAGCTCATAGCAATGGACCGAAAACTTCTATTTTGTGGCAGGTGCTTGTATTTGCAACTGTGCACCTGGAAACGTCTGCAGTACGGAGCATGTGCCTGTGTACCTCTGATAAACTAAGCCTAGGAAAGAGATATTATTCTTTTTTTTTTAGCAAAAGCATGGATTAGTTTTGTCTCCATATTTTTACCTCTAGCTCTGCTTCTTTTCAAGGCCTTGTTTAGAAATGGACTTGCGTTCTTGTCACTAAAAACTACTCCAGTGTCTCAGTATGGATGCACATAAATTTTTTTTTTTGTCTGATTCTGTATATACATTATGTAAAACCTGCTTCAAATTCAGGTAAATTTCTATGAATTTCTATCTGACTTTCAGAAACATCTGAAGACTCCTAATTTCTGGATTTTCCCTGACTTAATTAATTTAGGTTACAGCATATCATTAGCTAACCTGTGGTCAGTGTGTATGTACACTCTTCATTGGTCTCTGCATTTCTTTGGTTTTTTTTGAAAGGCTGTAAGAATGAGACCCAACTGACTAGCTTGGTTAGGACATAATTGAAGGAGACTTCTCACTTTAAATTTATGAGGAAAAGATCTGTGACAAAAGTCTTATGTATGACAAAGTTTGGTTCTGAGTAACTTCTTTTAAGTAGACCCAAGGTACTTTGAGGTGCAAAAGTAGAAGTGGGGAATACCAGTTTTCTAAAGTGATACACTTTGTAGCTTCTCTGTGGCTGTTTTAAAGTGTGGTACTTACAGGTGTCAGTATGTGTGGTGAGTGTGTACATACTATTATGTACCTTCTTACTCTATTTGTAAAATTTAATCTGCAGAAGTTGGAAGGTGATACTGCAGAATGTGTGCAGTGCAACATGAGGTACAGACAAGTCATCTTAAGCTATGAGCCATAGAGAATTTGCAAAGACTTTGTTAAGAAGTCTGTAGCAAACCTCACCGTACACATTTCCCTCATCCAGAGAGTAACTTTCTGCCGTGAACTCGGCATATACGGACATTAGTGTGACACTTCCTGTAAGCATAAAAGACGCTAACAATAATTTCTTTTTACTTTCTAATTCCTCATACAACATGGCTAAATGAGCAGAGTGGCCTTCTGCCATTTCCATAACTCATGGGCTATCTGTTTGCAGCCGCTGCTTTTCTTGTGGTAACTGCATCTCAGCGCTCCTGTGTCCTTAAATTCCACCCAAAGGTTTTTTTTAGGCTGAAACATACAAATATCTGTAGCTTCTTGCACATCTTCAGCGGTGGGGGTGCCACTGTACTGCAATTTAAATGCACCTTTAAATATGGTGCACTTAAATTGTAAATTTACTTTGTTACAAACTTGTTTCCAAAAGAGATATGATCTGAACTTACATGCAAATTCTAGCATGTGTTTGTAATCGAAAGCACTCTCAAAGATGGGATATCAATTTAATAGATTTAGATTTTTGGATTATTATCAGACTAAATTCAAAAGGGAAATGGTATCTAAGTATGAAAGGAAGTACTATTAACTAGGGAGCAGGTGGACTATTCTTATTTGCCTTCCTGTGCTGGGCAGGACTATGCATAATTGAAAGTCCTTTCATTGTCTGCCTTACAGTTGAAAGCTGTTCTTGGTCCTTCCATGGTTTTATAGATTCACTGCTGAGTAAAAAGTTACAGTTGATATTTAACCAATCAGCCTTTGGGACTCTTCTTTTTCTGGCTAAAAAGTAAATAGAGTAAGTCTAAAGACTTGTTTCAGAAAGTTTTGGGTTACAAGAAAGGGGCAAATTCTGAGAGAGATTAACATTTGATTACCAATTTGGTAAATTTTGCTTTCTGTAGGTAAAGTGTTATATTCACATTTGGAGAAAGGTGTTTTTCATAAACTTTATCCCACCTTTTAAGAGGAAAGAGTCAGGAAGGGGGGCCTCAGTGTGATTATCCTGGATTAGCTAGCCAGTCTAATGCAGTGCTCAGCCTCAGTTTTGATCTTAACTGCCTCTGTTCAGTGAGCAGCTCTTGATACTTTCCTGCAAGTGATTTCCTTTCAGCAGGTGAGAAGTCCTGATAAACTCGGGAAATGTTAGGCGGTCTCTCCGAGGCTTGTACATCAGCATTTGTCACCAGCCTGTATGCTGGTTTTATGCGTCACACAAGAGGTTGGACCCGATTTCTGTGGCCCTCCAAGCACAGGAGGAATAGCTACCTGAAGGCCAAGTTGAGGTTGACCATAAGTCAGTGCCCTACTGAGTATGGTGGCTTGAATGAGAAGACCAGAAACACTATATTTTAGAAAAAAAAAATTAGTAATTCATTAGTTATTGCTCCTGAGTGATGCAGCACAGCTTCATGGAGAAATACGAATCTACCAGTTATCAAAAAAAACTCTGCTGCAATGGGAAGAAGAGGGGAGTGGAAGTCTGTTTTGTGTCTGGCACGAGGTCCTCACCCTGTCCCTTTGCATGCTCTATGGTGGCTTGGAGCCATTCATTAATGTGTGTTTAGGAGTTTGTGAATACTTGGTGGTCATGATGCCAGAAGAAACAATACTGAGTTGGCCTGAGTTCAGCTCCACTTGGAAAACAGGCAGTCAGTATTTGCTAAACACAAGTTGCCAAAGTAGGACCCAGTTTTTGAAAAGCATTGGAGTTCAGTGCCACAGTTAATTACAGTGTCTGCTGGATATAGAGGTGCTTAGGTGTTGAATCAGCCATAAAAGGAGGCAGCATTTAAGTGTCTTCCCAAAGACACAGGAAGTAGTTAGCATGAAGCCTAAAGCCTTGGCAGGAGCAAAAGGAAAACTTAAATTTTGAAGCGGGGAAACTGGACGGAGTTCACTGAAAAGTGATCTTTTCAGACCATCACGTGCTTTGTTACCACCAGTACATGATTTTCACTTTCCCCCGAACCTCTGGATTCAAAATAGCTTCAGGCAGAAATTTTTTTTTTCCTGCAGTGTTGCTTATCAGATCTGAAAAAATACTGCCTACAAAGTCCAGGCTTCTGCTTTGCTAGTTCAGTTTACTTAACAGGTGTCTGATCTCCCTTGCTGTTTTTCTCTGTTGGTAAAAAATTAAAACTAGCAGTGGTGACTCTGCAGCTCCAACCATAGCACCAACTACTGGGTGCTGTGAAGAGCCTTGTTAGGCAGTGATTATTGATGAAGTGCTGTGGAAGATGCACCACCAAAATATGTAATACCATAGGAACTTGCTGCTTTCCTGCATGTACTGTCTATGACTGTCCTGTGCAGTTTTCTGCACTGCTGTGGTAATTTGCAGTTTCTTGTTTATAATGTAATGGGGAAAATACTGAATTCTAAAGGAAATCATACCTCTCTGACAGCTAGCCAGTTTCTCACTGTTTTAGCGGGGTCTTGAAGGGAGAGCAATTTTCAGCCTTTGATTTCCTATTTACATGGCTGATGTGGCACAAAAGGAGTGTTGTAGGACATGAAAAACATGTCCAATTTCTTGGCAGTTCCTGGTATCTTCCAACATTGTACCTGTGAATTCCGAACTGTTTGTCCTCATGCTGCTAAAAGACTGCTGTATGTTTGCTGTGCTCTTCCATAGCAGATACTGAGACCAATTTTGAGGGAATTGAGAGCAAGTTTTCCTTACGGACGCCTGCAGAGCCTGATGAAGATGTCTGCTACCTGGTTCCTGGGCAAGTGGACAGCCTGGCGCAGTGCAACTTCAACCATACCAGTAAAACCTTTGTGGTGATCCATGGGTGGACGGTAAGAAGAAAGGGGAGAGGTCTCCCCTTTAACCACACTCCTGATAAACTGTGCTAGATACATCAGCTGAGGTGTCTATGTCCCACAGGTAATGGTAACAGATCTCCTTTTTTTAATTAAAAAAACCCAATCAACAGGTGACAGGAATGTATGAGAGTTGGGTCCCGAAGCTGGTGGATGCTCTGTACAAGAGGGAACCTGATTCAAATGTCATTGTGGTGGACTGGCTAATTCGAGCTCAGCAGCACTACCCAGTGTCCGCTGCATACACTAAGCTGGTGGGAAAGGATGTTGCTATGTTCATTGACTGGATGGAGGTAAGACATGCAGTCATGTGTCTCGCACTGTACATAACGTCCTAGGAGACAAAACAGCAATGATGCAGCTGTGTTAACCATTTCCTCTGGGGTAGATGGAGTTAAGCTGTTGGAGACAGTATTTCTGCTGGTAAAAATCCCAGCTTTAATTTAATGGTTATCCCTTACACAAGGAGGCCTTCTTATAGTGCATTCCAGAAAATTCACCTTGTGGTCTGTGGAGCCCTGTGAGTCCACAGCATTTCTGAAGGCTCTGTGAGACTTAGCTGTGAAAGGCTGGTCCCTATATATTATACAGCAGACAGCCCCTGGGAAACAGAATTCTGCCCTGCCTTTGGGAAATACTTAGAAGATCCAGAAACTGATGGGAAGGGATTGGCTGAAGACCTTCGCCAATACACAGCCCTATGATGTGTCCTTCATTCTGTATTTCTCTCTGCTTAGAAGTTTGCCTTAAGTTAGTTAACTCAAGTAAACCTAGTATGGCACAATAATGTTAATTGCATTTAGTGTTTCTTTTATTGTTCATGGCTCATAGAGAAATCTCAGTGTTTACAAAACATTTTCCCTTGTGTCTTCTCAAGTTTTCCCATTTGACTTTAAATAAATTGCTTTCTTCTGCAGGAGCAATTCAATTATCCTTTCAACAATGTCCACTTGCTGGGGTACAGTCTTGGTGCTCATGCTGCTGGGATTGCTGGAAGTCTGACCAAGAAGAAGGTGAACAGAATTACTGGTAAGAAAAACTGTTGCTGTAGAGTGGACAATCTTATCTCTTCCATGTTGAAATATTATGTTCCACTGGAAAATCACCAGAATAATTGTTGCTTGTTGGCAGTACTTAGGTTATGTGTTCATGCTTTATTGAATCAGCAGAGCTGGTATTTCTGCAGTAGAATTGGAAAAATTTGGAAAAGTTCAGAAAACAGGAAAGGTGGTGGGTGAGAGGCCTCGATCTTCTGCACAAAAAGTGAGTAGGTAGAGGATTCATCGGTCCTAAAACAGACTAGGTGGGGGGGATGTGATTGAACCTGGCAAAATCCATGGCTTGGAGAAGGTCAGTGTTTATTGTAGCATGAGAACTTCAGCTAGTTGTCTTCATCCAGGCAGTCACCCCTTGAAGATGATGGGAGCCATTGAAAAAACAAAACAAAAAAAAACCCAGGAGGTGGATCCTCCTGGAGTGGGTGTAAGTACCTGCAGAGCTCCTGGCCATGGGATGCTGCGAAAGTTTATATGGGCTTAAAGGGAGACTGGACAGATAATCAAAGAGAACTGCTGTGAGTTAATATAAAAATAAATACTAACAGGTTCAAGTAATATTCTAGGCTGAAAATAATACTGGGATGTTTTTGAGAAGGGGAGGGAAGTATACATATGTGTGTATTTAGATGTCTTAGTGTGCTAGAAAAGGCAGAGTGCATGGCCACTCTGGGGCTGGTTTACAGCCCAGCACCTGGAGAGCTGAACCCCTAGCACTGATCTCAGTGACAAAGGAAATGCCAACATCAGGAAATGAGGCTAAGAAAAGCACTCATCTGTGGTATCTTTGCTGAGAGAGCATGGGAGCAGCGTTCAAATGGGAGCCTAGCTCCCTTCATCCTGGCACTGTTTGGCCTTTCACCTGAGCCTGGCTATGAGTCCAGATCCACAGGCTGGGGAGGGGGGAGTGGGCTCGGCAGCAGTTGTGCCAGGAAAGTCTGACTTGTGAGAGACTGCAGGTTAAAATAAGGAGGCCAAAGCACTAATCACTCTACTCTTCCTTTCTCTCAGCTGCAGCTTTGATACTTTCACAGAGGCTGCCAAATCACTCAGATAGCAGTAGCTCTCTGTTATGCCTCCCATGGTTACCCTTGGTGCCCAGGATGAAAAAGCAGCATCACCTTTAAGCACAGGGAGCAATGGGATGTGGTCCCTGAAGTCCTCAAAGCTCAGGCAGCTCAGACTGGGTGAGGCTAACTGGGGGTGGGCAACTCAGATGCCCTTCCCCAGAAGGCTGCAGAAAAGACATGTTCCTTCAGACTTTCAGCTGGCTCTCAAGTAGTTGTCTGGATTCAAGAGAGAGTACTTGTTCACTGGCAGAATAGTTCTGGATGTTTTTGATGTCAGTGTTACTGCAGTTCGACAGTAATAATCCCCTTCCCTTTAGGCTTGTAAACGGTGAAGCTCTTGTTCATGTTTCCCACTTGTTCCCCTGGCAGGGAGTTAGCATCAAGAGATTTTACACATTTCAGGTAGAAGTTTTTCAATTCTTCACAAAAGAAGACATTGAGAAAATATTTACTAGCTTGTTTTTTCCATCCACTGGAAATGCTACATCTGTGAGGAAGTTATCTGGGCCAGCCTCTTTACATGTTTACATACACCTTGTTTTTTTTTTAAACTATGACAGTATTTCAAGGTAGCATATTTGATTCTACTGAGTACATGAATGTTACTTAAATGATCCTACTGTAATGTCTGCAGTGACACCAACACCATATGCAATAATCCAGCCAAACATGGTAGCTGAGTTTGGCATTTTTTTGTCACTGTCAGTGCAGTGTCTTTGGCAGGCAATCTCAGTTTTACTTTGTGGTTTGCCCCATAAAGGCCTGGATCCAGCTGGTCCTACCTTTGAGTATGCTGATGCTCTCACTCGCCTCTCCCCGGATGATGCTGACTTTGTTGATGTCCTACACACCTACACTCGAGGCTCTCCAGACCGCAGCATTGGGATCCAGAAGCCTGTTGGACACATTGATATTTACCCTAATGGTGGAGGCTTCCAGCCAGGTTGTAACTTGGGAGAAGCACTCCGTCTGATTGCTGAAAAGGGCTTTGCAGGTGAGGCTGCTCTGAAACAAACAGTGTAACATCCGAAGGGAGATCCTCAGTAGCCTGCAGGCTTCCTGCAAGCAAAAAACCCTTTGAGAAAGAACTTACTCTTTTAAGTGGGACGGGAACTTGTTCTGTTAAGTGTTTTTAAAAGAAGTAACTCTATAGAGCCCAGCTCTGGCATAGTGGATCATGCCTGTCAACAGCATTGCTTAGGGGTTTATATCATTATATGCATATATGTATACATAGGACACATTTTCTTTCTTTCAAGATGTGGATCAGCTGGTGAAATGCTCCCATGAACGATCCATCCACCTCTTCATTGACTCACTCCTCTATGAAGAAAAGCCAAGCATGGCTTACCGCTGCAACACAAAGGAGGCCTTTGAGAAGGGTCTCTGCCTGAGCTGCCGTAAGAACCGCTGCAACAACTTGGGTTACAAGGTCAACAGGGTGAGAACGAAGAGGAACACCAAAATGTACTTGAAGACCCGTGCTCAGATGCCCTATAAAGGTAGGTCCTGCTTGCTGGCTGGTGAGAGACTGGTACTTTTTTTGCTCAACTGTGTGTCAGGGTGGGTGCATGCTGCAGATGACTGTTGCTGCTTTGCTGCCTGTGGTGAGCAAGGGCAAACCTTGCCTGCAGTTTGCTGTTAAATGCAGGAAAATGGTGTTGCCTTAAGGTGTGCAGGTTGGGGATAGAATACAGAAAGGAAGGTATTTTTGTAACAAGCTTCTAAGAGGCAAAAATAAGATTATTTACTCTGTGGCCCGGTCACTTTGGAACAACTGAATCTTCCAAAATTATTTTAGTATTTTTCATCCAAATGAATATTTTCCTACAGCTGGGAAAATAATCACCAGAGGTTAAGCTGATGCACAACTTCTGTAAAGATGTGCAGTCATTCACAGTGCCTTTGCCAGAGGAGCACCAGCCCTCCTTAAAATATCACAGAACTTCCTGGGGAAATAACTTCTGAGTTGGATTTTATTACTTTATTTTTTTCACTCTCTAGCTTTGACTGTACCACATGGTATTCTCATTGTGTGACACACCAGCAATCAGAAGGCACATTCCTGCAGTGTTAGAGCAGCTTCAAGAATAGTGGGTTGTTGGCATTTCCTGCTCAATCTGCAGTGTCAGTAGGCTGAAATTTTTTCACCAAGGCTCCTGTATGAGGGGGTTATGGCTCGCTTTTTTTCAAGTCAAGGAGGGCAAGGTTTGAAGGTGATACTGCAGACTCTGGGGTAATTAAGTGCAGAGCCAACTTAAATGGACAGTGTGCAAGAACTGCAAAGGTGTTTTTTATTGCTCACAATAATAGTTTCCTGGATACTTGCAGGCAACTAAACTCCTCAGTTTACTGATGTTGGCATAGCCCGGCCTAGGATTTGCATGGGGGGGTGGTGGGTGGTTTTGTCACCAGCAGTCTCTTTGGAAGTTGAGTTTTTTCCTAATGGCCTTTTCTTTTGTGTTTTTTCCAGTCTTTCATTACCAGGTCAAGATCCACTTCTTTGGAAAGACTAATACAACCAAGACAAATCAGCCGTTCCTGATCTCTCTCTATGGCACTCTAGATGAGAGTGAGAACATTGCTTTCACACTGTGAGTAGCTACAGAAACAACTGCAATATACTGTTGAGTCTACCTATGTCTGTTATAGCCTTAGCTCAAAAACTTGTTCTAGCTTTAGCTACAGAAATCTTATAAGGTCCCAGAATCTCCTCGTCTGTCCTTTTGATCAAGGGAATGCATCCAATGCTGAAGCTAATGATCTAAGCTCTATAGGAGCTGATCTTGATAAGAAATCTGAAATACGGAAATGGGAAGTCTGACCTGTAGCTCAGTGTGATAAGAGTTTTTCTGGTATTCTGTTTTTTTCAGTATCTTTATGCCATGTTCCAGCTGCTTTAAAGCTCCCTAAAAGCAACCTGCAGCTTGGAGCTAATTGTCTGATGGGTCTGAAGACCTTGGTGCAGAAGCTGAGGGGAGGCAGGATTTGCTTCCACAGCTCTACAAATAAGAAGGCTGTGTTTACATCCTGCACACAAGCTGGCAAAGAATGGAGCTGGAAAGCACCAAAGTCTGTTTTCTACTCTGAGGAACCTAAAGTGTTCCTTTTTGAGAGCCACCAGCACTGGAGAAGACACTCCTTGCCTGGTAGTCTCTATCAGGATTTTACCAGCCTTGCTGCAGAAAGCTTTTCTTTGTGCCTCTACCACAGCTCAAGGTGGTTTTTTCCCTCATTCCATTCAACAGAACTATGGAGAAGGTTGCTTCCTTTGCTGAAGGGCATAAAGGGAAATAGAGCCAGGACTTTTAATTTTCCTTATCTGTCCTACAATTGCCACTTTTTTCTTATTCCCCTCTCCACAGGCCTGAAGTCTCCTCAAACAAGACATTTTCCTTCCTCATTTACACAGAAGTGGACATTGGTGACCTGCTTATGCTGAAGCTGCAGTGGGAGAAAGATACCTTCTTCAGCTGGTCAGACTGGTGGACTCCTTTTACATTTGACATCCAGAGAGTCAGAGTGAAGTCAGGAGAAACTCAGAAAAAGTAACTTGTTTTGATTGTTATAAGCTGTATCAGTTTTAATTGACAGTGTTTCCTGATTCTTGGTATTTCATGGGGGGGGGATGACAAAACATGGAAAGCAGTTACAAACGGGTGCAGCATTGATAATCAGGGCTCCAGTGGCACTAAACTAGTATTTATGTCAGCCAGGTTTGCTTCCACTGGGATCTGCAGTCTGTAGTTTTATTCCTACATAATAAATTGTGTACCACAGTCTCATGTGCCTCAGGTTAGTTATAATATGCAGGAGAGGATCTCCATCTGTTTGTATTTGCAGGTGTCCCCCCCCTCCTTTCTTGTGCTGAATATTCACATAGATTGTCTTGCAAAGAGCATGCTTAGGAGATTTTTAGAAACACTTCTAAAAGTGTTTGCACAAGAAACCATTGCTTTGTTAAACTGGATTTTCATAGGAGTCGAATACCTAAATGGTGGGAGAAGACTGAAATAGGTGCCTGTTGCAGGATACTGCTAATGCATGAATGTTAAAACAGAAAAATCTGAACAAAACTGTTTTGACTTGAATATTTTGAATCATTTTAGAGATAAGATATGTTAGGATGAAATGGACCTAGAAGAGAGTATGCATGTCCCATGTAGAGTAGTGTGAATAATATTTTCTGCCTTTGAATAGACAAGGCATTCACTTGATCAAAGAACAGTTATCAGAGTTAAACAAATATGGGGTGGGGAAAGTACTGATAAATACAAAAGCAGCTGCTGAGGTTTGCTGGAGTTGGCAACCTACTTTGTTGGCAAATATTTGAGGGAGTAAGACTTGCTTCCACAGTCATTCACCTGACTAAGTCACACAAGGACTGGTGTAAATAAAGATCCAAAAGGCTTTGAAATAGAGATTCTGCTCTTTTCTCCAGAAATATTTTTATGCAGAGGACCAGTGAAAGTTATGGCTATAGTTCGAGGTTCATGCATAATGCATTTGCCAGTTTTTCTTGCACAGTGTTTCTTTTGTCAGAATTATCTTTTAAAAATAATTTTCTTACAGGCTTGTTAAATAGTAGTGCCCCACATGACAAAAGTGCAAAGACAGCTTTCAAGTACTAGTCCTGTTCCTACAGTTAAAAAAATTTGTCTGTCATGTGATTGTCTGATATTTATTCCACAGGGTGGTGTTCTGTTCTCGAGATGGCACCTCACATCTCAGTAAAGGAGAAGAGGCAGCAATATTCGTGAAATGCTTGGAGCAGCCTGTCAACAAGAAGAGAGGAGGGTATGAACCATCAATATTGGTTTTGGTTTGGGGAAAACTTTGAGTGGTAGCAGGAGGATCTAACAAAACCTCCTGATTTAGTTGAGTCGTGCAGTAGTCTTCTCAAGGCTTCAGAAGCATGACTCGGAGGAGGCATCATAACCTGAGGATTGCTTATGGCATGTTTGGCAGCTTAAACCCCCCCTAATTTGATTCTCTGGTAACCATCTCTTTGTGTGGTTGTTAGCGTATCTGAAAAGCCAGTACAAGTTACTGCCTCTTGCATGCATATGGTGATCAAGTATAAATGACTGTCAGAGAGAGTTTACAGACAAGGCACTAAGAAAAAGAAAACATCTAAAGATGCCCTACGTTTACCCTTAATTGAAGAACATCCAAACATCCACACTGAGTCAGTCCAGAGCCCTTCTTCCTCACTGGCCAGCAGCAGATTAGGAGGCTGGTACAGAAGCTGAGCAGGCATATGCAGGTGCTCTCACTGGCACACTGCTTTCTGCTGGCAACCACCAAGTGAGCGACTTCCTGAGATTTGCATCTGATTTGGATCAGAGATTGGGTTTTTATTGAATAGTCCTTGGTGCACTTTAATCTATTTTAGATCAATTTTTCTGACCCAGAGTAAACTTTCAAATGTGGGGCCAGCTGTATTTGGACTTTATCCACCAAAGTTTGGTCTGCAGAAGTGGTTATATTTATTTTAGTGCAATTGCTGTGTGTGAAAGGTCTCATGGGGACACTCCTAGACTGACATCTGGTTCTGCATAAAGGCACGTGTGCTGACCTTCACTCTAGGGCAATGACCTGGGGAGGCCTTTAGAGCTCTGTGTGTGTATCTGACATGTAAAATCAAGCAGCAGACAGGAAAAGCCCAAGCACATCATTTATTTTCCAGTTAAGCAAAGAAGTACATTTTTAATCTTAAGTTTCAAAAGTAAGATAAAAAGGAACAAGTATCCTAACATCTTCCTCTTTACCTATCTGTCTTTTTTTTTTTTTTTTCCCAGTGCCAAGAAAGCTTCTAAAGAAAATTCTGCTCATGAATCTGCTTAAGTGACAAGAATGAAGTTTTTCCATGCTGGGGAGGAGGAGAGTCTGTTCATCCCTGTGGACTGGATGTTCAGAATGAAATATATAGAAATATTTATCCACTGCTGGCTTTTTGCCTGCTATTTTTAGCTATTTTAGGAGACTTCTTGTAAAGAAGTCTCAGCGTACAAAGTTACTAACCATAAAGATACATTATCCAAATAGTTAAAAACAAAAAGAAACCTGCAAAACAACTTGCCAAGGGCTTGAGTGCTGGGAAGGAGTAAGCAATTTTGCTTAATCATGGTGCCTTGTGACAAGGTTTCTTGACATCAGATCCTCTATAGCAATTTTCTAGTATTTATTGAAAAGAAGCAAAGCCCTGTACCTGGCTTTTCTTTCTCTTCAGGAGACTTCTGAAACTGGACAGGTGTTTTTTTTTCTGGCCTGTCTCTCTGAATTTTCAGACAGTTCAGTGGCTAGAGCTCACTGTCTTGAGGTGTGTGTTTAGCAATTGAGTAGGTTTCTCATGTGAAAAACCTTTGATGTGTGTCAGGGACTGACTTAATATGGGGATGAATTTTCTAGTTTGTGGTTATGAATGTGTTTTACAGGGGGTAGATGCCAGTGCCACTTAGCAATAGGTATGATCTGTTAAGCTATATACTTCTATGCAGCTTACCCTGGAATACCCCAGCAGTTGTAGGAAAAGACAGCAATACCAGTGTTTTATGCAGACATTCAGCTTTTCATTTGTGCTTTCATTTCTTGAAAATGAAACCATCTAGCCTTCAACGCAGTAAATAAGGAACTGCAAAGGAATTGAGCTACCAGAAACGGATTTTTATTTTTTTTTCCCATTTTTCCCCACCAGTTGCTTGCATCCCATATGCCAAAACTGTGACAGTTTCTCAGCTCTTTGACACCACATGCAGCTGAGTGGCTGCTGTATGCAGTCTCCAGTGCAAGTGAATCTGCTTGGCAGGTGACAAGCATGCTCATGCTTCCCTGTACTGGAATTGTGACTGCCAGTGACCCACTGTGGTTTGTTGCTTGGCTGTGAAACAATGCTAGATCATGGGATTGCTTGGTTTGCGGACTTGAGGTGGAATTAAGCAAGGAGCAGGAGCTGTGACAGTTAAAAGGAGCCTGATTGTGTGATGCACAAGAATGAACGCTCTGAAAAACACTTGAATTAGACATACTGCAAGTTGCCGAAAATAGATATATTGAAGGCATTCTGCTTCTCTTTTTTTTTTAAAGTAACGCAATTTTTCTAGTGCTCTGAAAAGTTCAGTAGTCCTCTTTTAGCTTTCTAAAAGATAAACAAAATACTGGGGAGGCAGAAGGGCTTGAAGGTAGACACCTGGAGAAGTGTAATAGCAGCTACTGATGCTGACTTCTGTAGTCTTTTTCTGCATATGCATGACAGTGTGGAGGTGGTGATTTCTCCAATATCATCCAATCTTGAAAGCAAAACCAACATGTATGCATTTATGTGCAGTTTGTTTTTTCCAGCCATGGCTGCTAGTATATTTGGGGATAAAAGTCTTAAACAGTGCAATATGTTGGAATATTAATAACTCTGAAATTGCTCACATTTGATTTCCTAACCCTTAAACTACAACAAAGATGTGATGACTCACTGGGGGTGGGGTTCAGTATTGAGCCACTGGATTTGAGACCTCTAAAAATAAATATAATGATTTATTCCCTATAGACTTCAAATTTTCTTGCAATTTTGTCTTAAGTGGCAAGTTCTTTGGAAATAAAATGTCTGAACAGGTGTGCTCTTAATACAGGATTAAATACAAACACATACAGAACTTGGATACAAAATAGTGAAGGTTCTTGTACGTGGGAACACATGATTTAGCTTTGGATGTTATTTATTAGCTGTAAATAGGATATTTATGTGTGTAAAGGTAGTTTGTATATATTGCTACAGTTACTGACAGTCTCTGCATAAATACAGTTGTGTGGTATTAATCCTGTATATAGCTTTCAGAGATTTTTATCAACAAACCACTTACACTGCATTATTTCCTATGTGGTTAATACTTTTTTTTTTTAAAAAGGAAAGCTCCTCAGTTTTGTACAGAATGGAAACCTATGGTTTTAATAAAATTCTCAAACTGATGCCAAAGTCAATAGTTTCCTTTTGATGAAAAAATCTGCTGTATATCTTTTATGTGAAGGCTATAGACTTTCATTTGAATTCTGGGGTGAAAAGATGGGGTAAGACTTTTTCTAAAGCAATGTGTGATTTATTTTCTCCCATGCAAAAATCACATACCAAGACATCACGGAATCACCATGTGCTAGCAAGTATACCTAGTACAAGAGAAGTTACCTGCAGTTTGTGGCTTTCAAAGTTTCATGCACTTTTAAGAACAACCCTTACCCTGAAAGGTGCGCTTTTTTTTTTTTTTTTTGGCAAATATCAGAGCTATGCCTCTGCTCCTCACTCTACCAAAATAGAGCTGTTCTGACCCTGTGGGTACAGGAAGCAAGGACCAATCCCTTACCAACTTACCACCACTGCTGCTGCTTAAGGGAGTAACAGTGAGAAAATCACTGTGACCCACATGTTGTCAGCACAACTGAACTCAAAGAGAGGTTGCCATGAGAACAGTTTGCTCTGTGTGATATATAACAAGGCTCTACCAAGACCCTTGGAAGGGGAGTACCACAATTAAAGGGAGCTGTAGTGACATGCATGTGGGGACATGTATTTGGAGCAGCTCTGAGTTGGCTTGGGAGACTGCGTCGAACACATGGCCAAAGATACTCCTGGAAAGGAGCAGAGCCTCATTTGTGAAAGCAGTGCATGGAGATAAAGGCAGAGAATGAACAGAGGGAGGGGGATGAAAAAGGGTATGGGAAGAAGGGTAGGGAGTACCCTGGGGAAATGCATGGGAGAGGGAAGATGGAAGGAACCCAATATGCAGAGGGGGAATGCAGATGTTCAAAGGACAGTACCACTTTCCTGTGGCAGCAGCTGGGCTGGGGGGCTAGGACAGACTCCTACAGTTGTACAAGACAAGGTCTGTGGCTGCCTTTCCTAAAAGCACCATAATATTACTACTTTTTCAAAGCCACAGAAACCTCACTACAATACATGTGTTATTAGGTAAAGAAGAGAAATGGGTTTTGGTGCAGGGACAAGAATCCAGATCTCCCTTTTGAGCCTTCAGAGCTATCCCTAGCCCTGTTACTCCTGCATCTTGCTCTGCAATGCCTAGCCCCATCAGGAAAGGTGATGGTCCCTGTTCACCCTGCCCACTGTCTCTGGAGAGGGCTAATGGGAGGGAATAGTATGTTTCATGGCTAACCAATAGCTTTAGCAGGCAGAAAGAGCCATTCTCAGCTGGAAAGAAAGGGTGAAGAAGAGGATTTCAGACAATGTACCTGGAAGGCAAGGAAGCCCTAACTTAACTACTTGGTGCCTAGATTTTATTTCTACATATTTCATTACGAGAAATTTTTGGAACTAGTAATAACTGTGCTTTCTGTAGGTGTCTCCTTAATTAGCAGCTTGGTAGTTAGCTGATTTGACTCTCCTGCTGAAGCACCATATTAGAATCATAGAATCATTTGGGTTGGAAGGGACCTTAAAGATCATTGAGTTCCAACCCCCCTGCCATGGGCAGGGAC
>JAOQGH010000019.1:50911880-50931732 GCA_025769975.1 Gallinago jamesoni | reverse complement strand
CAAACTTGCTGAGGGTGCACTCTATCCCACTGTCCATGTCACCGACAAAGATGTTAAATAGTACTGGTCCCAGTACCGACCCTTGAGGAACACCACTCATTACTGGCCGCCACTTGGACATTGAGTCATTGACAGCAACCCTTCGGGTGCGGCCATCCAGCCAGTTCCTTATCCACTCAGTGGTCCATCCATCGAACCCATGACTTTCCAATTTTGAGACCAGGATGTCGTGCGGGACAGTGTCAAGTGCTTTGCATAAATCACGGTCGATGACCTGATGACACGGTCAGTTGCTCTGCCCTTGTCTACCAAGTCTGTGGCATTATTGTAAAAGGCCACCTAATTTGTTAGGCACAATTTGCCCTTGGTGAAGCCATGTTGGCTGTCTCCAAACACTTCCTTATTTTCCACATGCCTTAGCAAAGATTCCAGGAGGATCTGCTTCATGATCTTGCCAGGCACAGAGGTGAGACTGACTGGCCTGTAGTTCCCCAGGTCTTCTTTGTTGCCTTTTTTGAATATTGGAGTTATGTTCCCCTTATTCCAGTCTGCAGGGACTTCACCAGTCTGCCATGATTTCTTGAATATGATGGAAAGGGGCTTAGCAACTTCATCCACCCACTCCCATGGATGGATTTCATCAGGTCCCATTATTCATAGGTGCCTGAAATGTGGCACCTGGTTTCACGCCAGGGGGCACATGCTTTAAACATTAGACTGTAGCAGGCAAGAATAATAGCTTACCATCTGAAGTCCAAGATTAGTTCCTCTATAAAAGCTGAGAAAGCACTCGATTGATTCAGCAGTGAGAAAACTATTCCTCTTTTCATGTCTGTAAAGTGGGTGGTTGATTTCCACGAGCGTTGAAATCATGAAAGTCTGTATAAATCCCCCATCTTTGTATACCAATGCTTTTTTTTTTTCCTTCACTAACTATGATGACTAGCTATGGAAAATGTTTTTCTCCCTTCAGATATAGTTGTGTGTTGGCTTTTTAATGTGTGCTGTGAACAAAATGTCAGAAGCTTTCTGCTTTGGATGAGCAAGACATTGCAAATGTGTTCTTTCCAAAGCTGCTCAAAAACAGACATTGAAAACAAATTTTCAATAAAAGGGAAAAATTAAAGTAGCTGTAGTATTTTCCTTTTCATTTACAGCTGTCAATGCAGGGCTGTCCATATCCTGACTCTGTCAATCCAGACATAGCAATATTAAAATTCTTAGATCCAAGGGGATCGATCCAACTGCCACCAAATCATCATTCAGGAAACAAATTTTGAGCTTCTCTTGCTGCCTCTTTCCAGAAAAGTCTTCTAGTCAAATGTTTTTTGTAGCAGGTCTGGAAAGTCACCACTTTACACGTAAACAAATAAAGGGATTAGCATTCTCAAGTGACTGAAGGAGCACAAGGAAATGAGAAAAGGAAGGGAAGGGAACAATTTGGCAGAACATCCCATATAGAGCTTGTCTCAACAATGCCTTTATATCCGTGTGTGGTGCTATCTCTGCTCAGCAATGCTCAGGGTGCTTCCCTAAATCATTTCAAGTTGGCTCAGGCAGAACAATGCATCCACATCAGAAAAGCAGATGCTAAACAGGGCCCACTTTGGGTGTAGCAGGTGTTAGCGTGAGGGTGCAGTGTATGTCCAATGATGTAATGTCCCAACCATTCATGTCAGATAAACACTGTGTTCTTCATTGTAGGCCCTTCCTGTGGGAAGTCACCTGATATCGTTAGCCTCGCTTCTCACCAATGACTCTGGAGAGCCTCTGTTAGTGTTCATCACCCCACCATGTCAAACCACTCAGTGAGCAGTTAGACAGCCTGGTTGGCCATGTGTCTTTCCTCAAATGCACCAGGAAGCGAGGACACGTCTCATGTTGCTCCACCTACCAAAAGTTTTTTTACCCACAATTAGCTGTAAACCTGGAATTTTCTAAGTAGTGAAACAAGGACACCCTCAAAGAGAGAGGACTGCCAGTGCCAGCTTCACTTTTTCATATGCACAGGCACTTCGTAGAAATTAGAAGCGGTAGAAATAGATTCCCATGCTAGAACAGGTTGAAAAGATGCTAAGAATAACCACACTTTTTCAAAAGAAGCATTAAAAAAAGAAGATTTCAGAAGGTTTCCCTGCCAGGTCCTCAGGCTTTGGTGAGGCCCCTGCTTCCTTCTTGTGGCATTCTGCATTTAAGAGCTTTTGAGGTTTTCTCCCTCAGCCTGGGGTGTGGCTGCTGTTCAAGGCTCTCTTAACACTTGGGGTTAGAAATCTTGCCCATGCCTGACTCCGGATCTGAGGAGAGGACTACCGGGCTTGTGCTCCTGGTGAAAAGGCCAATTCTGCCCTCACAGTGTGAGGCCTAATCTAATCCTCACTGAGGCTTCGAAGTCTTTTTGTTGACAATGTGTGTTCTTGAGTGCTTTCCTAACACTTAGCATGACACCCTAGTTTTAAAGTGAAAGCACAGCTCAAGCTTTCCTGCCTGGCTCCTCTTATGCATCATTACCAAACTGGGTGCATGCATTGTCAGGTCATGATCTGCCCAGGCACTAGGTTAAATACCAGCTCTGGATGACTCCTCACAAATATTCCCAGCATCTCTTGACCAGGACAGACTTGCTTTTATATAGTATGCCAGAACAAACAGCATAATTTCAATGATTTAAATAGCACTCAATTAAAAAGGAGAGAAAGAAAAAAAAAAAAAACCATGTAGGGGCTCCTGTAAGAGAGTATGAGACTAAGTCAATTCCAAGCAAACCCCACTGTTTGTCATGGCCTTCTTGCTGGCAGGCCAGATATTCCAATGGGCAATGGGAGCCATCTCAGGGCTGCTCTCATGTAACTCCAGCTCACTGCTGGGCATGGCACACTACCACCATGTCTCACGTGGTGTGCTCCTTCCAAATCCTTGCTGGGTTTTGTTCTGAATCCAGGCATGACTACACCAATTCTTAAATTCCTCACTGCTTCCAAGCTGCAAAATGGGAAATAGCATAGCTAGAGTAAATGATTTCTTGATCTGTAGCAGGGAGGTTCAACAGCCAGGGGGCTTGACAGAAGTCACAGCACAGCCACACGCACAGCAAGCTTGCTGCCCTCAACTTCTCAAGAGCAGACTTAGGTCTCTTCAGGGACCTGTTTGATGGAGTACTATGGGATAAAACCATGGAAGGAAGAGGGGCCCACAAAATCTGGTTAATATTCAAGGATCACCTCCTCCAAGCTCAGGAGCAATGCATCCCAACAAAGAGGAAGTCAGGCAAAAACACCAGGAGGCCTGCATGGGTGAAAAAGGAACTCCTGGACAAACTCAGACTCGAAAAAGAAGCCTACAGAGGGTTGAAGCAAGGACAGGTAGCCTGGGAGGAATACAACGAAATTGTCTGAGCAACCAGCAATCAGGTTAGGAAAGCTAAAGCCCAGATAGAGTGAAGTCTGGCCAGAGGGGTCAAGGGCAACATGAAATCCTTCTATAGGTATGTCAGTGACAAAAGGAAGACCAAGAAATTTGTGGGCCCTGTCTGGAAGGAAATGGGAGACCTGATCACCTGGGACAAGGCTGAGGTATTCAATGACTTTTTTGCCTCAGTCTTTACCAGCAAGGCCTCTAACCACACCACCCAAGTTACAGAAGGCAAAGGCAGGGAGTCAGAGAATAAGGTATTGCCCACTGTAGGAGAAGACCACGTCTGAGACCGTGCAAGTCCACGGAACCTGATGAGGTTCATCTACAGTTCCTAAGGGAACTGGAGAATGAAGTTGCCAAGCCACTAGGCATCATATTTGAGAAATTGTGGCAATGTGGTGAAGTTCCCACTGACTGAAAAAGGGGAAGCATAACCCCCGTTTTTAAAAGGAAAAAAAGGAGGACCCAGGGAACTACAGGCCAATCAGTACCACCTCTGTGCCTGGCAAGATCACGGAGCAGGTCCTCCTGGAAATTCTGCTAAGGCATATGGAAAATAAGCAGGTAGTCGGCTCCAGCCAACATGGCTTCACTAAGGAGAAATCATGCCTGATAAATTTGGTGGCCTTCTACAACAGTGTTACAGTGTCAGTGGGTAAGGGGAGAACAACAGAGATCATCTACCTGGAATTGTGCAAAGCATTTTATACTGTCACACATGACATCCTTTTCTCTGAATTGGAGAGACATAGATTTGACAGAGGGACCAATCAGTGAATGTGGAACTGGCTGGATGGTCACATTCAAAGAGTTGCAGTCAACTGCTCGATGTCCAAATGGTGTACAAGCAGTGTTCCTCAAGGGCTGGTACTAGGACTGGTACTAGGACTACATGGCAACACAGATGTTGGAATTGAGTGCACCCTCAGCAAGTTTGCCATCAATACAAAGCTGTCAGGAGTGTTTTGAGACGCTGGAGGGAAGGGATGCCATTCAGAGGGACCTGGACAGTCTTGAGACATGGGTCCATGCAAACCTTATGAAGTCCAACAAAGTCAAGGTCATGCATGCGGGTCAGTGCATTCCCCAGCACAAATGCAGGTTGGGCTGAGAATGGATTAAGAGCAGTCCTGAGGAGAAGGACTTGGGGGTGTTGGTGGTTGAGAAGATCAGCATGAGCTACATTCTACTACTACACTTCCTAATAAAGAGTTCCTCCCCATCTCTCCTGTAGGCTCCTCTTAAGATATTGGAAGGCCGCTATAAGGTCTCCCTGGGATGCCAGCACACTTTGCTGACTCATGTTGATCTTCTCATCCACCAACACCCCCAAGTCCTTCTCCTCAGGGCTGCTCTTGATCCATCCTCTGCCCAACCCGCATTTGTGCCTGAGATTGCCATGACCCAGTTGCAGGACCTTGCACTTGGCATGGTTGAACTTCATGAGGTTAAATGTGCATTCACAGCCCAGAAAGCCAACCGGATCCTGGACTGCATCAAAAGAAGTGTGGCCAGCAGGTTGAGGAGGTGATTCTCCCCCTCTACTCTGCTCTGGTGAGACCTCACCTGCAGTACTGTGTCCAGCTTTGGACCCCACAACATATGAAGGAGATGGACCTGTTGGAGCGAGTCCAGAGGAGCACCACAAAGGTGATCAGAATAGAGCACCTCTCCTGTGAGGAGAGGCTGAGAAAGTTGGGATTGTTCATTCTGGAGAAGATAAGGCTCTGGGGAGATCTTGCAGCAGCCTTGCAGTATCTGAAAGAGCATCTAAAAGAAGCTGGAGAAGGACTTTTTACAAGGGCATGTACTGATAGGACATGGGGCAATGGCTTCAAACTAAAAGAGGGTAGATTTAGATTAGACATCAGGAAGAAATTTTTCACTCTGGGGGCGAGTGAGGCACTGGAACGGGTTGACCAGAGAAGCTATGGATACCCTGTGCCTGGAAACGTTCAAGGCCAGGCTGAGTGGGGCTTTGAGCAACCTGGTCTAGTGGGAGGTGTCTCTGTCCCTGGCAGGGGTTGGAACAACATGATCTTTAAAGTCACTTCCGACCTAAACCATTCTATGATTCTAAGTCTAAATTTTGGAGCATTGTATTACATTTCAGCATCAATATTGAGAGAAATCAAAACCAAACCAAACCAAACCAAGAAAAAGCAAAAAGAGTGTGCAGAAATGTCTAAAAAGAGGCAAGAGGGAAGAAGGGTTCTTTGGTGTTGCAGCAGGCTGAACAGTACCATACTGTAATTTAGTAAAATCAGCCTTACCAAGACTAAGATAGTAAAACTCTTAATTCTCTTGATTTTAAATACACATTATCCTGATATGAAGAAAATGGAAATGTGCACCTGAGGCTAGGTATGCACTTAAGTGCTTTACACTGTGTTGATATCTATTAAAAATGTTTGGTCCGTAACAAACCAATCCTAAATAAAAACATATAAAAAGCCATTATAGAAAGATCACCCTGATTACAAAACGAAGAGCAAGATATAAATAAAGATTAAAAAGTAGAAGCACATATTCAGCCTAGTTAGTTACTAAGCAAGAAGAATAAATGAAAAGGAAAAGCAAGGAAGAAGAGCTCTGCCTTAGCAAATTATTCCACCCAGAACACCCACCCACATACTCTTCAATGCAATTGAGCTATTATTTATATATGACTAATTTTTCCCCATTTTAATATATTTATAACCCAGACACAAAATTAAGCCAATTTTTTTGTTTATCTTGGCAAAATTTTGCCCTTTGCTTGCAAGGTTTTTCAGTACAAGGGTAAAAAGTAGATCTTAATCTCTCTGATCTTATTTCTCAGGCCTTAGACAGGAGACACAGACCAGGCTTAGTCCAACAGAAAAGCTACTTCCCACATCAGTCTTCTCTTAATGTCCTGAGCACAGAGCAGTGATGAAGTAAGCAAATGCCCACACAACAATGGCTGATTCAAGAAATGGAACATGGTTTTGTTGTTTTTGTTTGGTTTATTTTTTAATTTTCTTTTTTATTTATAGAGATGCGTTCATATGCCTTACTGTAGTTCTTTGGTTTACTTTTAACATCAATGAATTTAAAGACCCTGAGGAGAAATCAGGGAAATGCTGGGGAACGTTCTTCAGAAAATAACTTTACTCCCTTACTTAATGAATATAGATTTAAATTTGGACCATAAAAGCAATAGCATTTTTGTGACTAGATTTTTTTAATGGAAGGCTTAAGCATGCAATCGTATTCAAAATTGGGTGTCATTTTTTGCCCTGTGCATTTGAAAGCATCATTTTGAATTTGCATGGGAGGTATCAGAAGAAGGCAAAAGGGCAAACCTTCTGTACACGGTTTATTTGTTTTTTTTTACCAATACTCAAGCAGCCGTCTCTGAGCCATTTCAGTTACTCAGTGGTACCTCTTCTAAGTGACTGGTCCCTGACCATCACTTTGGGTTTTTTTAGCCTTTCTCTGACAGGATCCCTACGATGACACCTTGTTAGCTGTCAAGGTAATAGTCCCATTGCTTTCAAGACTTCAGTGGGCATCTTAGGGGTAGTGATAACTGCAGTTACTTGGGAGCATTTTCTTCTGAACAAAGTGTAACCCCGAAAAGTAGCTTTTAAATAACTACAGAGGAGAACTTGTATTTCCTTACCAAGCTTGGACCAGATGCTTGGGAATCGTTTATAGGTATGACTAAGCCTATATGACCTTCTCCCTAAACTTATACTAGCTTGCTGCTGAATCCTGTTTTCCATTTCTCCTTTCATTTCTCTTTTGACCAAGTTTGCAGAATTCAGCATCCATCCCTCTACCAGTGCCCCTGTGCTTCCTGTCTCATTCATCTGGTGAATTTGTGTGTTACCCTTTGCAAGACTATTCCCCCTCCAGCCAGCTAAGAGATGAGCCTTCATCAGCTACTTCTCTAAGGACTCCCCAACATATTTCTGCCATTCCTATTAGGTTGCATTTAGCCCTAGCTTTTGGCCTAAAACACAGATGGGGAGACATTGAGATAACAAGATAGGTGTTTCTGAGTCCTCCGTGAGTTGATCACCTAATGTATCAGAATAAGAGGACCTACCTGTGAAACAATTCTCTGTGGATTGCACTGGTTCATTTAAAGATATAGCAGTAGTCTCCTATTTGGACTTTCCTCTGTGCAACTTGATGGCATGTTGAGGACTCTAGATCTGTATCCTGTGTATCTTCTTGACTCTGTGTGTCCTATTTTCTATAGTATTCATTGCTGATGTACATACAGTGTTATTAAGCAGGAACACATTTCTCCCTAAAAGATCTTGTATACATGTTGCTGGGAGGACTGACTTTTACATGCTTGCCTAGTGTTTGTCAAAGAAAACCCTCAAATGTATATTTTATGTGGCTGGATTTGAGTTTATATTTAATAACATACATATTAATATATATGTATTCAATAACAAACAAATAACATACATTTAATGTTCCTAGAGATGAGAAAAGGAATATTAAATCCTCAAAGAGAAACACTTTTATCATTGAATCAAGTAGTACACTCTATATTGGCTGTCCATGGAGTAAACATTACATCAAGTTCAGGTCTCTCCTACCATTGTGCCAGACTAGACTTTCTTACATTACATAAACTGATGGTGAGTGGAAATAAATTCAGCTGTTTGTGAAAGAGATGTAACGAATCCCCATAACTACACTAAGAACAGTTTGATTGCAGGAGAAGAGTATTGATTCTCTGCTTCCTACAAGTCAAGCTTGGTCAGTGGTGAATTTGAGCCTAACAAAACTCCAGTGATCAGTTTCCTGATCTTTTTTCCTACGATACAAGTCCTTTCTATATTGATACATTTTAACTTTGAAAGAATCAATACAGCCAAGTAGTGAAGGACAGTCACATTAAAGCAGAGACTGTGAGACCTCTTACTTCTATCTCTTGACAAATGTATGTTATGAGCAAGTGAAACATCTTGACCTGCGGGAATACCTAAATCACTGTTATAACACTCAAGATGGGGATTTCAAGTACTGTTACTTTGGGAGAAGCATTGCACAGCTCTCATACTTAAGGAAAGCCATCTGCAATGTGACTGCAGCTATGCCAGAAAACAACAGTGAATGCAAAGCTTAGAGAAGAATAGTCTGGATCCAGGACCAAGATTAAAACACATCTTTTAGTTAAGGATTGACAGGAAGAACCCTCCACAAAGCAGCTTGTCAACAATATTTCTGTTGCCTTTATCAAAGTGATTTCATTGATTTGGTAACTTCAATTCCGTACCATATTCTCCTGTAAAAGAAAATCTGTCAATGTTACTGTCACCATACACAGATATTTGAAGTGCTACAAAGAAGGGCAGACAGGCAGACAGCTCTTTAGTTACAAGCAGGCTGATGGGAAACATGGTGTGTTCCTCCTACCTATGCTGAATTAACAGCAGAGTACAAACCTGAGAATAAATTTTCCAGAAAGAAAGGTCCAGTGCAACACCCTGAGCAGATGGAAGAAGCAAGGGTTGATGCAGAGGAGGAGAAGGCATTGGTCTATATTAAGGCTTCAGCCATTACTATGTGAAAGAGCAACATGAGCAATGTAAGATCTTTGCTCTTTAACAATGCCAAGACAAATAAATTCACAAACAGGGGAAGCATGAGTTGAGTAAATACTGTATCATTCACTTGCAGTATTTATCAGCACTTTTCACATTTGTTAAAGTTAAAAACCAGTGAGGGAAAGAGAGAGGGAGGGGGTAAAAGCTTTCCTAGTAACTCAGTACCCTGAAGACTGAACGTCGAAGATAAGCTAGTCACTGCTGTGCAGTGCTGGACTACCATGCCTGCTTACCCTCCCAACCCCATGAAATTGTGGCAGGCAGCAAGCTGGATCGCTCTTACTCAGTCACAGCACAGCTCGGTTTGAGCTCCTCAGCTTCTTACGGCATCCCTTACCAGACATGTTGTCTTGGATTGTTACTGACCCCAGATCTTCCTCTTCTCCCTCAAGCAGCATGAGAACAATCCATTTTCCTTAAAAGCATAGAGATGTAACAGTAAACTCATGAATCTCATCCTTTCCTCTCTTTTGTGTTCACAAATTACAGTGACAGGCTCAGAGGTTTTTCTTCTTTGACTGAAAAACACCTCAGAATAAAGCTGAAGGTGAAAATGGCCTTTTACAGCATTACCAAGTATGCTCCCAGGGATCTGCATACAAGGGCAGCCTGGATGGAGGGTGAGTGGTCTGGCATTGTACGTTCCCTGTGGATGTTTAAGGTCCTGCTGATATGAGAAGAATGGGTTGCCAGTCTCCTCTGCTAGACTTGTTCATCATATCTCTGCTCAATATACTACAGTGTACTACTGTACAGTGCACACATACACACACACACGCATTTTTTAATTTCCTGCCAGCCCTGGCCAAAGAAAACTTCTAGCAGCTGTGCACAAGCTCTTCATGTTGTAAGGAGCAGCTAGTGGGTTGCTTCAGCTATTCTGGGAGGTCTTCTGTGCTGTCTTGGTAAATGGCAGAATCAGGTGGACAGGCTTAGGACCCTTTGCTTCTCCTAGAGAGACAGACCCTTGATTACCGCTCCCTAAAAGACATTTCATTTGTACACTTTTCACAGGGAGAAAAGAGGCTCTGAGCGTGGGGTATTTTCACAGAGCTGTGGGTTGGCTTCATGTCTCCCTCTGACCATATGTTGAAAATGGCTCTTACACATTATCAGTTCTTGGGAGACTTGTTTGTCTCCTTCAGAGGCCCCATGGTGAGGAGATAAGTCAGCAAGAGGAGGAGAAGACCTAGTTAGAAAGCAGGGGATCTCAAAAGAAGGACCTAGAGCTGTCTGAGAGCCATAAGAGGAATTAAAGGTCCAATTGTTTTTTTTAACAATGGTAGTGATGAGTTAGATCCCGACACTATTTATGAAAACCACAGCATCTGCAGATGTGCCCTTCCCCTTCTGGTGTGGGTAAGCATGGAACAGGTAGTACCAGCAGGCAGAAAGGAGAACCACTTGCTGTGGAAGAGGAAGCAATCTGAAAACAATATAGGCTATGAAGAAATGGCATGCAAATGGCATGAGTGGGCAGTGAGAATTTACTCACTGCATCCTTGTCACGTTACCCGCCTTCTCAAATAGATTTTGTCCCCCACCCCAGCCTACAGATGAATGCTCAGGGGCATAGCTCTTTCCAGTGCTTTCCTGACCTCTCTCTCACAATCTGACCCCCTCATATCTTCAGGCTGGCTGTTCCTGTTCTGCAGAAGCCTTCCCAGATTAAGGCATATGGGGGAAACCAGAGAAGAGTAAAGAGGAAGATATAAAAATGTATGCCAAAGAGCCCATGGCAGTCACTTCCACTATGGAAATGAAATCCTCCTTTGCTTCCAGGGCAAAGTCAGGCTTGAACTGTCTGAGATCAGGAGCCCCCAGTACCACCCTTCTCTAAAATCACTACATATACATATATATTTATATGTAGATCATATAATGTTTGCATAATGACTCCTCTGAGCTCCTTTCCCTGCATTGCTTTTCACTTGCATATTTGCATATTTGCTGCTGACAGCCACCCTAGACCAGCCCACCATGAGACTAACATGAGAAGGGAATTAAATAATGCTGTTGCTTCAGGGGAGAAAGGTTACTTTCAGACAAATTCCTGCTGAAGCAGCAGAATTGCTATTTGCATGTGACTGCTGCTTGTGCAGGGGTGAACACAAGGTTTGGTGCCAAGGGAAGATCCTAGGCTGTTTTTAGCACTGGTGTTAGTATTAACATGTCTGAAAGGATTGCTTTGGCTATGGACACAGGCAGTCTGAAGAATAATCTTAGACAGAGCTTAAAGACTGTTTGGTTTTGTTTTTTTCTCCAAGACACTGCTGGTGAGCATAGGTTTGAACTGGCATATTATTTCCTTTTATTTTTTTTCCCCAGTTTGTTTTCTAGTCACGTGTGGGCCCACACCTTCCTACAGCTTGCCTATCCAACAATCATTACTGACTTTTATTCTCATTAGAGTCAATTTAAGAAATGCAGAACAGAGATAGTGTAGATTAAATGACTCACCTACAGAGACCATGGATGGTTCAGCAATTGAAAGCAGGTCTCCAAGTGCTCATAAAAATTCTTTCATCAGCCTCTTTCCTGCCAAGCACTTTGGACATTATTAAGAGTAGAAAAGAATTTTCCAGACACCTCAGATCCAAGAGTGTTAAAATCGGGATCACTGTAAAAAAGTGCCTTGCCCACTATCACAGTCCAATAACCCAACAATGAGACCATGGACCTCAAGACTAGGTGGCCCCAGGCATCCTTAGGGGCAGGATAGATTCTGTTTTCCCCAGACTTCCAGAACAGCCCTACAAGGCAGAGAATGGTCTCTGCAGGTGCTTTTCACATGCCTTTGCACAGACTGGCATTCCCAGCAATGCTGCTGCTATGATGTGAGGTCCTCTTCTTGTCTGGAAAACCTTTCACAGCATTGTCTAGAAAGGAGGATTTATTATTCTGATCCTACTTGATGTCTAACAATACAAAAATCCAAGCAGCAGCCTGGGATGTACCCTAGTGATGTAGCTCAGGAGACTTGTGGGAACTTTCCTTCCTTGCACCTCCCGTCCAGATGGTGACAGCAATGTATCTATGATAGACCCAAAAATATCAAAACAAAATAAAGTATGTGTTCCACAGAACATATAGTTTAAATGTAGGATACTTTAACACAAGAATTTTAGATGCCAAAATATTATGTTGTTCAGAAGTTATCAGATGTGCTAACAGAAGAAAAGTCCATCTCGGGCTGTCATGCAGAGCAATACTGCATGTAGTGCTGGAAAACATAGAATCATTTTAGTTGGAAGGGACCTTAAAGATCCTTGAGTTCCAACCCCCCTGCCATGGGCAGGGACACCTCCCACTAAAGCACGTTCCTCAAAGCCCCACCCAGCCTGGCCTTGAACAATTCCAGGGATTGGGCATCCATCCCTGAGCATCAGATGACTGGAGGCTGGGAAAGCATCCTGAGAAACATAGTGAGGTTTCCTCTGTTCTACAGGTATTTGCTGTTAGCCACTGTCAGAGAAGGGCTAGAGGTGGGTCCTTTTCTTTTTCTTTTTTTTTTTTTTTTAACTTATCTGTGTAAAAACCCTAAAATGTGAAAATACCCAGATGGTAGACACAAAAATAATATTTTTTATTTTTGATGCTAACAAGTTTAACACTTTTTGCCTTAACAGAAATTCAAAATATTCAGTAGTGACAGTGACGTTTATAAAGGCCTTTGGATAAACAGAGAAGATTAGCAAAAAAGTGAAACGTCTGTATCTAACTGTACACCAACTCTACGCAGGTGCACAGTGTGCTAAATTGGTATCACTAAAGTATTGCTAAAGTATTTGTACTGAAGCCCAAGGTACACAGTCCTTGAATATTCATTTGTTAGCATCTTGAATGAATTAGACTTTGAGCTAGGGCTTTGCAATGGGTCTTTGCTGGTTTTCTTTCTTTTTGTCCTACACCGTAGCTCAGTGTACCTAGACCACCTGTGAGACCCACTCTGTCTGCAGTGTAGACATGCCCAAGTGTCTCACTGGGTAAATGAGCATTAAAAGAATGCCAGATCCCAGGACAGTGAGGTGACAAAGGCTAATTAACAGTTTAGGATGTCTTCACACTCAGAGGGTTTAGGTTTAATGGTTTTTCAGCTCATGAGAAAACATTTCTCAGTTGTTCCATGCTGAGGGAAGATTGCTCCTGAGGCAAAGATATAACTTATTTCTGGGAGCCTGAAATCATGTTCCAAAATCTGTACATATAGACTTTTCCCCAGTGCCAAGAAACACATGCTATAATGGGAAAGATGTCCTCTCCCCCTCTAGTCCCAGCAGGCAAAGGTGCCGGGCCCTGTGAAGGTGTAGGAAAAGTAAGGGATAATATTTAGGTACAGTAGCCCAATAGCAAGCCACGTGATAACCTTGGATTCACAAGTCAGCATTTTTCTATTTCCCTTAGTTTCCACAGATTATTCTGTGTTTTGGGTTTCTTCCTCTCCTGTGCTGGAGAAGGCAGTTGCTCTGATGATGGATGTTGTGGTGTCAGAACTCTGAGAACACGAATTTCCCTCACTCTGTGAGTTATGCTGTGCAGTTGCCCACACCACAGAGTGACAGGACTTTCTCGCCTTTGTTTCTCTCCTGAGTAGGCAAGGAGCACAGCCAGCCATGTTTATGATTAGTGGCCCTCATTAAAGGACTATGAAGAGATGTGGTCTGTGAACTTAAGGAGAGCACACCAGTGCAAGTGCACTCAGGACTGGAAAAATGCACCAAACGAGAAGTGGCATGTATGACTGCTTTATACACTGCTGCAAAACATGTACTTTATCATGCCACCTGCTTCTGCAAGGCTTTCCAGAGAAATTGCAATTGCTAAAAGTGGAGCCAGCTGCCCTCTGACATAGAAAAGCTACTACCTGTTTAGTAGTGTGTGTATTCAAGCACTCAGCTGTCTCAGTCCCCATTTCACTCCTGTGCTCAAGCCCTCTTGTTGATCATGTTCCACACATGTGATGTAGCTCCTGGGCTTCCCTCTGGAAAGGCATGTGTCGTGAGCACAATTTGGTCTGAGATGGGTGACTGTCTGGACCAGGTTATACTGCACCGCATATCCATGACAGCCCTTCAGCTTTGTCTCAACATGCTCAGATCACTCTTTCCCCCCTCAACACACACAGTACTCAATGTACATACCTAGCAGCATGGCATTGTCATGATGATCTGCAAAAAGGGCCTTCTTGCTAGAGAAAAGAAATGACTGCCCCAGAACACATACAGTTAAAATAACAAAGCAATTACACGTTAAGTTTTGGGGCTAAGGGTCACAATATACACCAAGGATGAAACAATTCCACATGAAAAAGTATTGAGTCTACACTATTTAGGAACTGGGTTTGGGTTCATGTCCTATCCTCATTTGTAAAGGCAGTATGAACAGAGCCAGTCTAAGGCATAAAAAGGGAAGTAGTCAAAGCAGTCTCTTCCCTGGAGCAGCATGTTTCTAGTACACCTCTACTCTCTTAATGTATTCTTGCTCCTTGAGAAGAGTGTATTCCTCTGGTATGTATCTGTTGTGACTTCTCTGAGAGCAATGGAGTAGAGCAGAAAAGTGCCGGGTTCAGCACTAAGAGAGAACTAAGCACCCTGTGGTACATATAGAAACTCTTCAAGGGAGCCACATAGCAGAAACAAATGAGACGGAAGCTGGGAATCAAGAGACGGAAGAATTCAGTTTTCAGGCATGGTATGAATTCCACTTAGTATAGCCCATACCCACGTCTTGTTCACCCACTTTATCCAGTTGAAGGGTTCATGGAATCAGATTAGTTCTTTTTTGTTGTTTTATTTTTTTTGTTGTTGTTGTTTTTGTTGTTTGTTGTTACAATTGAATCTATCACATACCCAGCCCCCTTGGCAGCACTAACACAAGACAGTTGTCACATACAGCTGCCTCCAAACACGGAACACGGGTAATTTCTCTTTGATCTGTCCTATTTTTCTTGTCCTATTCTTTCTAGTCTTGGTGACTATTTATTTTGATGCCTTTCCGCAACAAAGCATAGCTGGTAAATGAGAAATCCCTGCCTATAGCAAATCTTTGCTCATCTAGAAAGCCTGAAAAGAACAAAATGCTGTCATTTCATTATTGCTCTTCTTTCTGGTCCCAGCACACACAGACCTTCTGCGCCACCTGAACTATCCAGCCAAGAGGGGGGACTTCAGACTGCTTGTATCTTCAGCTATGAGAATAAACATGCTTTGTTTCTTGGAGAAGTTTGGAAGCAGTTCACACCAGAGGCTCAAACTGGTGGACTGGAGAATTCTGCAAAATTCAGACAAGATGGCTAAACACATTTAGCTATCCACTTTTCTCTATCTTCTTTATTATGATTTCCAGCTTGTTTCTGGTGAGGATGATGACTCAGATCAAAGGCCTCCTATATTCATGGCTGTCCCTTTTCCCAGTAGTAAGCTAGTCAAAGGTTGCACCACTGGGTTTGCATCTGCACTCTGTCACAGCTTGTTCCCTATAAAGACATCTGTGCAGTGTAGGAAGGCTGGCACTGCACCAAAGCAATATGAACAGAAGTGGTGATTTATTACTTTTCCATATAAGGGTAATCAGAGAAGATGGCAGATTGACACTGATCTTCAGGAAAAGCACAGAACTGGAGAAGGAAGTGGGAAGGAGCCTGCCCTATTACCCAGTCATTCCCCTACGGTCCTGTGACAGAGCTGCACTCATCCACCATGATCAGCTCAGCCCAGCCCAAAACGGAGACCCCATGATGTCCACAAAAACTGCTCACCACACTCCTCTGAATGCATAGGTTCTCCCTCCCATGGAAAAGTCCTCTTCTCTCTATTTGCCAGTCATGGACCTTGAAACCTACTTGGGCCTGAAAGTGACACTACTGCATTAAGTAACAAGTTCCTACCACAGGTGGGCTCATGGGAACTAGTAGAGGATCCTCAGGGAAAACAGGTCTTAGCCTTTGCAGCTGACAAGGTGGCTTCATAGAGGGATGGTGTGAGTTAGAAGTGTTTGCAGTACAGTCACTGTTCTATGCACTTCTCCCCAGTACTCTATTCTCGCCCCCTCCCTCCCACAGGCAATTTCTTGTATTACACCCTCAGGACAAAGTTTTCTGTTATCTAATGCCAATGCATATACAGGAGAATTGAAGCTTCACCTGTCAGATTGGAGACCTGATATAGCACACACAGCAGCAGGACTGGAGAAGATCTAAATCCATCTCCCTGGGGGGATACTTACCACTGTGTCCTGAATGTTTCCTAGGGATGGAAATGTTAGGCCAGGCTAAGAAAGGAGCTCTGGCAAAACTAGAAGTCATTGTCAACTGAACACAGCTACTGCTGCTTTCCAGAAAGTAGGATTCTGCCAGGTTTCATTCTGGGAAAAGAAGTTGCAGCTCTTCATCTTGGCCAGCCTGCAGCGTTTACAGAGAAATGCATGGAGAGATTTAAAACACAGTAAGAGTTCCCTCTAGAGGAGTGAAGCAATAATGTATACATCTTCCCATGCTCTGATAGAGCCAAGGCTCCATTTTCTTTACAGGTATAGGCTGACAGTCGGATAAACTCACTTATGAGTTACATGGCCCACGGACAAGCAATCAAAACAAAATACCGTCAGCTACACAGCAAAAAGCCAGCAGAGCCTTCTAAGGACTATCAATGGCAAAAGAGAAAAAAAAATAAAGGAGCTTCTAGATTAATATAAGCACAGGTTTACACAATTCTGCCGCTAGAAAGAAGAAATCTCTGTTACTGCAAAACCTGAAAATCCCTCACAGTGATCAGGACCCCATTGTGCTCAATGTTGTGCATTCCTCACTGCAGGGCTCAGCAGCTAAACAGGAGAGAGAAAAAGAAATCAAGACACAGCAAAGGGATTAGGCCGTCGTCAAGGTCACACAGGAGGGCACTCATGTGAACAGAACTTACTTGTATGGACTCATTGTGTCTCCAAATCTTGTTACTCACTATCTTTTCATTAATATTGCTCCAGAAGAACTCAGTTTGAGAAATGTTTTTGTTCCATATTCTCTGTATAAATATTTAACTTTGTTCTCTCCTTTTACTTGGGCCTCTGATCATAGTTGGAACACTGTGAAGACACAGTACCAGCTGTGGAGAATTAACATCTCTTGTCTTAGCAATAACTGTCCAGAAATCTCAATGGGAAAGCCATAGGATTAAGTTGTCTAATTTCCAAACCAAACACATACGAAGGCAGAAGGGAACAGCTCACTTTCACTGGGAAAGAAGACAAAAAATGCCTAGCTGGGAAGAGATGTTCTCAGAAGGATTTTGCATTACAACAGACTGATTTACACAGAACTCTTTAGGCTGGGCTCTTCAAAAGAGACCAGCGGAGATAAGCTCTCACAGTCATCTGAAACTTCCAGCTGCAATAAAAGCATGTTATGCTTTGACCTTGTCCATAGATGGGTTTAAGCATAATGCCACCTTGCATTCACCTGATGTTTTTCATCCAAAGGGAATTCCTTCAAAAACATGTATGAAGAATTGTTGATGTCATTTTACATGTGAGGACAGAGGCAAACAATGAGGAAGGGCAAAGACTTGTCTGTGCCCAGACTAAATCCCATGGAAGAGTAGCACAGAGACATCCACAGCTGGAGATTGTGGGCAAACTCTGGCTCAGATGTAAAGGTCTAGATTCAGGGTAAAGGTAAAGGTAAACATTCAGGATAAAGGTCTAACGTCAAAGAACTTAACTGCAGCAGGATGCAGATCATACTGTCCTTATTTTGTAATACATGCCCAGAAAGTGGTGAATAAGTGAAAAATGGGAGACTTTACAAGAAAACTGATAAAATTTTTGGGGTATATTTTATAATATGGAATTACGGTATTTCTGTCAGACATGTATATACACATGCACACATACAGATGTATATATAAACTGCCTTCCACCTATATTTTTTTATATATGCAATGATTCATGGAAGAAAGTGGCCAGAGGTAGCTGAAGAAAGCTAGCGAACAGAAGATGCAGAAGTTTGCATGATCCAAATGACCTTTCCAATTATTTGGGAAAGAACATTTAGATACTATTTCAAGGCAAATAAAACAATAATAAATATGAAAGCCACAACAGTCTGCATGTTAGCTGCTTTGTTAAACACAAAGGCCTCAAAAGGTCAGTATAGACTTTATGTCTCTTATTTGTTGTGGCTTTGAACATTAAGTTGTGACAAATAATCTACAAGTTAAGACCTCAGAGTAGTGCCAGATCCTTCTCCATGTAGACTGATTTTGTGACACAGTTTCATGAAATTCACCACAAGAAAGTGGAATATGAAGCAACTGATAAAAAGAGGGTTCAGAAAGAAGCCAGACAGGCCCAATGTTGTACGAGACATAACATCAGTTTCCTAGATGTCTCTGTGACCCTGGACCCTGGGTCCGTGGGACCCTGTCCAGGACCCTGGACAAATCATGAGTATCCTTCACATCTTCAGCTATAAGATAAGGTTTATAATACTCATACCACCAGTCTGCTCTGTGTGTCTCTCAGATACAAAGTTGAGGCCATGTAAATCCAAAACACAAAGCCCAGGAATTATAAATTTTACTCAAAGTGCATTATAAATTATAACACTGAGCAGGCTCCTCCAGCTGATGTAGTTTCACGCAGTGGCACAATTTTATTACCCAAGAAACAGGAGAGTCATGATATTTATCCATATAATACTGTTACTCCTGTATAAGATGTTTGGGATCTAGTGTCATGGTTTACAGGCTAACTGTACACATTAATTACTACATTGCATCCATGAGAAGGAGTTTGGGTGTTTAATGACCCTGTGAAACAGTAATTAAGATCACTACAAAGTCAGATAAAAGCAGTTATTTGTACTTCACCCTTCCTTGTAGAAACTAGTGGAGCACTGAGCTATTGATTGATGATAAGCGTAGTGAGTCATGGAGCAAATATTATTTTATCACTTTAGTTGTGCCATTTTTACCAAAAGCTCCTATTTTTTTTCATAACATCTGCCTAATTGTGCTTTATCTAAGCAGTGTTCCATCTCTAAAAACTACACAGCAACATGCTGAAGGTCAAACTATGGGCCTTTAATATTGGTCTAACCAGCCCAGTGACAGAAGTTCTATAGACACTTAACAACGCCTTGTTTACACTTCCATTAAACTCACTTGTCTAAGTGACTGGGAAGTTACCAGCACCATAAATAACATCATCTGCAACGATCTCCAGCTCTTTGCATACAGGACTATAACAATAATGGTTATGATTGTAAGTGCCCTTAATAATATGACAATGGGATAAGCAAGGAGGTGGAGCAAGGCATTAGTATTTGGGCTTCCACTAGAGAATGGATCTTGCCAATGTGCTTCAGATGCAGTGGTTACATTGTGAGCAGTCTGAAGTATAAGCCCATGCTCATTTAACATTTTGATTTCTACCTTTCTGTGGGAATTTAGGCTTTTTTATAATTTTGTAATTTTTGTCTCTTATTCTGCTTAATTTTGCTGCTTTTTAGGTATCTTCTTTTCTCATAGCTGGGTACTGTCCACTGTATACTATTTTTAGAAAGGTTTTTAACATCTGCCAGTGTGATTACCAGGGTATGGTATGTGTGACTACCAATTACAGCCTCAGTAGCACTGGTTTTAAATTTTTGCACTGATGGGAATGAACACGTTCTATCTTCCCACTGTACTGGTGGGTCTGCAGATGTTACACAAGTGCTCCTATTTTAGTTAGTGATTATGAAACATTTTTCTCTACCATATATAAGGATCAAGGTTGGATCAATGGGCCAAGGCCAATGGGATGAGGTTTAATAAGGCCAAGTGCCGGGTCCTGCATTTTGGTCACAA
>JAOQGH010000019.1:50877198-50911780 GCA_025769975.1 Gallinago jamesoni | reverse complement strand
GGGTGTTGTGTGTGGGGTTGTGAGTGTGGGGTTTAGTTGGTGGGTGGTTTTTTTGTTTGTTTGTTTGTTTGTTTGTTTTTGTGTGGGGTTTTTTGTTGTTTGTTGTTTTTGTGGTTTGTTTTTGTTTTGTTGTTGTGTTGTGGTTTTTTTTGTTGTTTGTTTTTTTGTGTTTTTGTTTTTTTTAATGTGGTTGGACACGATGATCTCAAAGGTCCCTTCCAACCACTAAGATTCCGTGATTCTGTGATTCTGTGATACAGGTATCTTGAGTTCGGCTACTTGTACCAGAGTCAATTGCAATATTTCCATTTTTCTATCCATTGGTTATTAGTTAAGTATAAGTACCTTGTAACATTAATTTATGTTATCTTATTTCAATGTTACTTTTATTTTGGTTTGATCTTATCTTACCATTCACTATCATTTTTCCAGCTTTCACATACACTTTTAAATGCACCATTTTTCAACTTTTGACTGCTTAAGTACAGGTAGCACTTAGCTGGCTTTTCCTTTCTTTCAACCTTTTTATTTCTCAGTACTCTCTTTGTATTCTTTCTGTTATTTACACATTTGTTTAAAAGAACATTACTGAAACTTTTATCACTATGTCTAATTGCTTCTTCTCAAGTTGTTCTTCAAAGGATCACTCTGTAAAACAAAATAAAAAGAACTACTAAGGCTATTAAGTTATTACAGTTGGGCTTAAATTGTGACTGTTTAAATTGTTTTTTACAATTACTCAAGGTTGCATCCATTTACTTCTTAAGTTGGAACAGCTTATTTACATTGTGTTTTTCTTTATGATCAGAGTTTTTGTTACATCTTAGGACATTTTGTGGTCCTTTTTGATTTTATATAAAATTGTTGATAACTAAAGATATTGCTTTAGTTTCCTTGAGAGCTGGGGATAAGACAGAACTTGGTCCATCCACTTAAGTCTGTTTTTTAATTGTCCATAACATCATTGTTTTGTTTCTGAAATGAGAGCTACTGTTAGACTCAATACATTCATGTGTCCTATGTCTGCAAGATAAATTTTTTTTAACTTACTGTTGTATTTCTAGTAGTGGCATAGGCTACTGGATAGGTTTCCAGTTAGCCTGTAGTGATTTTACTATACTTTGGACATAGTGATGACCCCTAACAGTACTCCACAAAAATCCAATGCGTTGTTCTTGCTCCAAATTGTGAGTTCAAATATCATCTTTTGGTCTTCAGTATCTTTCATTGTTTAACTTTATTTTTCATTAATGCTCAGATTTCACTGTCCTTTTTTCCTTGTGTAATGACATCTCTACAAGTATACTCCTCCATATCTGCCTAGAGATAGGTGTCATCTTCTCCTAAATGTTCCTAAATTTCATGAGCCCATTGAGCTACAAACACTTGCCCCTTCTGCTGTCAGTCCAGGTTTTTGTAGACTGTGGTGATCTGAACAGCTCAGACCACGGGATGAATATTTATATATTCTTCACTTGCACTTTCCTTGGGAACATGAACATACATGTATTGCACTAGCACATTGTGTTTTTTCTAGTTCTCATGCTCTGTTTCTTTTAAACACAATTTAGCTACCAGACAGGCTTTCTGTGTCTTTCTGTGTCTGTGGTAATTCCTCTTATTTTCACAGCATGAGCCATCCCAGTGGCCAGTATGCAAGTATAATCTGGGCCATTTCCTTTATAAAACTACATAAATAGCTGGTCTTGTGGTTTGGGCTTCTCCAAACTGACTTGATTGCCCATGAGTTTCATTCATGTTTACCACATGCTGAAAAGGACTCTGAAAGGCAGCTTTTCATCTCCTCTGACTGTCAACAATTTGTAAAGAACCATATGTGAACAGGGGATCTGACAAGCAATCCTGTGTGGACAGTTTGTCATAATTTGGGGCTTCTTTGAGTGCATGGTAACATCTTGGATGAAGCCTCAAAATTTTTGGGCTGTGAGATCAGCTCTTTGACCAGGTCGAATATTGCCTCTCCTGTTGGGATGTTGTGTCTTTCTGCAGATATGTGGTAGCCTCAGCTCTGTTTTTCCAAGAGATCTAGCTCTGATGCCTCCTGGTGCTTTCCTCCATAAACTCCACTGGACCTCTCTTTATGTGTATAGAATCATAGAATGATTTGGGTTGGAAGGGACCTTAATGGCTATCTTGATCTAAGCCCCCTGCCAGGGACAGGGACACCTTCCACTAGAACAGGTTGCTAAAAGCCCCATCCAGCCTGGCCTTGAATATTTCCAGGGATGGGGCATGAACAACTTCTCTGGGCAATCTGTTCCAGTGTCTTACCACCCTCACAGTAAAGAATTTTTTCCTGATATCTAATCTAAATCTCCCCTCTTTCAGTTTAAAACCATTACCCCCCATTCTATTGCTACTCTCTCTCATAAAAGGTCCCTCCTAATCTCTTCTGTAAGCCCCCTTTAGCTATTGGAAGGTCACTATAAGGTCTCCCCAGAGACTTCTCCAGACTGAAAAACTCCAACTCTCTCAGCCTGTCTTCATAGGAGATGTGCTCATCTGCAGGGCTCTCCTCTGGACCCATTCCAACAGGTCCAAGTCATTCCAAAGGTGGACACAATACTCCAGGTGGGGTCTCATAAGAGTGGAGTAGAGGGATAGAATTACCTCCCTTGACCTACTGGCCATGCTTCTTTTGATGCAGCCATGGTATGGTGCACTTCAGAAATCTGGAGTGGATCTGGTGGGGTCCAGACATGTGCTAATTCCTTTCTTACTTGGTCAAAGGTTTGTTATTGCCTAGGTCTCCATGTAAATAAGTTTTTTTCCTGATGACTTGGTACACTGGGTCATGAGCTGGCTGTATCCTAGGATTTGTGTTTGTCAAAATCCCATCATTCCAAGGAAAGTTTGTTTCCTATTCCTTGGTCAGCACTGCCATTCCCAGAATTTTGTGAGGCACATCAGTAAGAATGTGATGACACCCATGTTGCCATTTGAATAACAGAAACTGTATTTCTTACACAGATCTTTTCAATTGATTCCCCTTGATGGTAAATCTTGCACTTAATACAATTCTAATGATCCATTTGCCTTTGCTATTCACCTCTTGTGCAGTGTTTCTCCATACTATGCTGTGAGTGATATTCTGCAGGTGACCTGGGGTACTGCACTCTTCAGAAACCTTTTGTATCCTCCTGGCAGGTACCTCTAGGTCTATTGTACTCCTCTTCAGGTACAGTTAAATGTACGTTACAGTCAAGGACTAGTTCAAACTTCAATAGTGCATGACAAGCTCCTGTTGCCCTTTTTTTTTTTTCCCACTGGCTAGACAGGTTTGTTGAAGGGTAAATGGATTTGAGCAACCACCCCTTAACTTTCCAATTCTTTAATAGCATCATGTATGGTACCTAGAAAAGTCTCATTTGGTCCCTTTTCATTTGCAGCCAGATTCAATCGGAATGATGTCAGTTCTGCTCCTGACCATCCCGAGAGGTTTGGTTTGGCAGTTGAGGATTTAAAGGGGTGTCATTGCTCTTTCCTACCACAGCAATGCCAAAACATCATTGATATCCTTAATTGATACTTAAATACCCATTCTTCAAAAGGCAGGTGCCCATTGATGCTTTTGCATATCGCATTATAACTTCATGTGGTTTCAGTAAATCTTCAATTCCATAAAACTGAGTTTGGCTTCTCCTTTGTACATCTTCTGCTGTCCTCTGGTGAACCTTTTAATGTTGACTTTCTGTGCAGGGTAGGAGGGAGTAGGGTGCTCCTGTCTCCACCAAAACTTGATGGTCTTTGGGTTGATGTGTGCCAGGACACTGGACCCACGTAGTCCTGTAAATCCTGCGACCCTCGGTGTTGTCCTCATCTCTTTGCCCCACCTGTCAGGGGGCAGGGTGCCACTGGGGGAGGTTTACCAAAGCCTGCTCTTCTAGCCAAGAGCCCCTGTCGGGGTGCCAGGAGCCATGGGGGCTTCCCTGGAGCAGCGGGTCAGAGCTGACAGCCAGGGCCTGTCCCACTGCCCCAGATGGGAACAGGGAAGGCCCAGGGGCAGTCTCAGCTCTGGGTATTAAGAACCTTCCTGAGGATGGGCTGAGGCTGGGCTGGGATGTGGGCCCATGGGTGGGCCCAGCTCATTAGGGCCTATGGTGGGGGCTGTGGGGAGCTAGAGGGCAGCCTTATTCTGGTGTCACCGGTGTGGTGGCTGAAGGCCGCAGGCAGTGAAATGGCATCCTGGGCTGTGGGCAGGGTCGGGGGAGTCATGGGAAGGAAGGGCAGAGACAGTGAGTTCTGTAGGTGCCTTCAGGGTCCTGACAATGTCCTTCACTGTTGCTGCAGTCCATGTTCTCAGGTGGCTTTATCTAAGCAGTGTTGTATCTCTAACAACTGCATAGCAATGTGCTGAAGGTGAAGCTATGGGCCTTTGATATTGGTCTAACAACTCCATAGACTGTAGCTCTGTGGCCCAAGACACTAGGTGAAGGTAATGTAAAATTTGACTCAGCTTTGTAGAAGGGTAATTGGCTAAAAACCCAAAAGCTCTTTCTTACACATTTTGCTAATGCTGAATAAATCATACTGTCACTGTACACAACAAAGAAATCACCCTGTTCTAATAATGAAAACATGCTCTGTATTTACAACATCAGGATGTTGCTAGGAAACTCTCTACTGCTGCAGCACTGTCCCAACAGTGTGAAGAAAAAACTGTTTAATTATGGGAAATAAGTAACACCAACGAGGCCAGAAAATAACTGTTGCTTGATTAATAAAGCAAATGTGGAAAAATATAGAATATTTATCATTTACCTCTATTGTAAGAAATAGTTTGGTTTCTTTCATGGAACTCTTCAGTTGTTCATAAACAACTTCCAAAAAATTATTCATAAATTTGTATCTTTGATCTTTTAAATACAGACTTTACATCGCCATTTGTATTTCCTGTTGCTGACCCCCCCGTCTCTTTTTTGTCCCTCTTTTGTATTCTTCCTAATAAAATCTTGACTGTTCTCTATCTGCAGAAGGAACTCATACAACTCCACTTTGTGCCCTCAGCTATAACCTTCTATGTCAAAATTAACAAAGACAAAGCAGGACGTCTCCCCTGGACTGCAGATTTGCACAAGTTAAAGAATCCTGTTTGAATATCTGTGTTAATTCAAACATTTCCAGTTCTTATACTTTTTGATATCAAATAATACTTGTGTGAGAACTCTGAAAGTCTTTATAAACAGGATTGAAAACTCAGTCATGCTTCTGGAGAAAAGACAGAACCTGCAATAAAGCCACAACAGTTCAAAGGAGCTTTTCAGAAAAAAACGATGTCTGTATGCTTTAACTTGTACATTTAAAAAGCTCACTAGATTCCTTTCTATGGACAAAACTTACCATAAGTAAGACACTACCTCACTCAGCAGAGCACACTCTGAATGCATGCAGAAAACAAATTCAGTAACAGAAAGAAAAAAAAAAGGAAACAACCTCAATTCAACCCACAAACCAGAACAATTTTGAGCACATGTTAACTAGCTCTGGCTTTTCCCAGAACTTCAGAGAGCTGCATTCCTTTCCACAGACTGTCAAAAAACAATGTTAGGTTGTTGCGTATTTTCTCCAAATTAGAAAAATTTAGTTTGTGCATCTCAGCTTCTTCCCAAGTGACTGTTTAAATTATTCCAAGGTGTCACATGCATCTGATTTTGACTCTTTCTTGCCCTTTTGTCTCCAGAAGTAAAAGGGCAGTTAAAAGGCCATTCTAAAAAAATCCAGCAGGATATCGGTTGAAAGTGTGGATGAAGTTTGCCATCTGACTGCCAAGAACAGGGAGACATGGCTACTGTGAGGGCCTTGGTTTCTCTCCACAGGCCCCTTGTCCGTGTTACCAAACACTTCCAGCAGATCTGGCCTCTTTATTCCTGGTCACATGAAGTTTCCACAGGGTGCCTGGCCTTGGAGATTTGTGCTACTTTCTTACAACACTCCCTGACTTGCTGGCTGTTCTCCAACTATTTCTGAAGCTCCAGGCAACCTTAAGGGATGGTTTGTCCCCTGGTGGCTGTTTCTTTGTTTCTCAGAGCTAGTGTACGGATGGAAGAATTGTTCTTCTCTGCTCCCATGAATCCCTGCCCAAAGCTGTGCCCGTGCTCACCACAAACATAACTAAAAAAAAAGGATAACCATAGCCTGGAGAATATCTTCCTTTCTGCCTCAATTGTGCTACACAGGAACAGACACTTCTTTACCTACTGCTGCATCTCTCCTTGCAAACAGCTCGACTCATGCTTTGTTGTGAGAGGAAAAAGCATGTCCCTGGTGTCACAGCTGTCCCTGGTGAGATGTGCCTGCTGACCGCACTTCGGCTGCAAGCACGTGTGCTTTGGCAGCATCTGGGCACAGTGGTTGAGAGCACTCACCAAGCTTGCAGGAGAGGATCAGAGAGGCGGAGAACTGGATTAGAAACATACATCCAGGGCCTTGCATGGATATCTCTGCTGGATTATGGAAGGCTGAGACAGGAAACAGATCCTCTGCAGACAGAGTTTTAGCTAGCTGCCTTCAGTATGACATCAATATATAGATGTCTCTGTGTGTGTGTGTGTGCATTTTTGAGACCCCTTTATATACATTTCCAGATTCCATCTGATACAAAGGTTCTCAGGATTGAAGGGAGCCAGACCTACCACCAACCACATTTGAAACTGAGACCTCTTATTATAAAGTTGCCTGATGTTGTATTTAAGAACCTTGCCCATATTGCTGCTGTGTGGTTTTCTATGGGCAGTCCAAAATAAAGAATAAAGGCCGTCTCTCTCTCCAGAGGACTTCCAGTATGAGTGCTAGGCACAAAAGGACAGATGGACAAGGCCAGGACCACACACAACAAAGAGACAACATTGATTAGCATGGTAAACATTGTTGTGTTATCCCTGCAGCAAAAGAGGGTGCTTGGGAGGGCTGAGAAGAACAATGTGGTAGTTATGCAGATGTTAATCACTGCAGACAGGACAAATGTTCTCATCTGACTAGCCTCAGTCTTAACAATCCTCAGAAATCCTGCTTCATTGAAGTTTGCAGGGGTTGGGAGAGGCTGTTACGGCTCCCAAGGTACTCCAGGAGGTGAACGTTAGGGCATGAGCAGGCTCTGAGAAGTCTTCAAAGCCATAAAACTTGTATTTAGCTTTATAAAGAGATGGGAGCCTCCAGAGGAAGGTGAAAAGAAGGGTGGACTATTCTCAGTGACAGTAACATGTGTGTTCTCTCATGAAAGCTAACAACGGAGCTCTGTTTTCCACATGCCTCTGTGGTGTCTATGGTGTGAGAAATGAGCTGAATTTTGCTTCAGCTACTTGGTATATTTTTGTCAGTGTGCCTGTATTGACGGAGGAGGTTCGGTGATAGTGGAGTCTCCTCCATTGTATCCAACTAATCCTTAGAAATGCCCTGGAGTGGTCCAGAGATCCTGGTTTACGGGAAGTTATTTAGGTGAAGAGAACCAGACTGATGGCAGACCGATAAGTGGACAAAGGACTGTGATGGCGGACGATTAAGTAGACAAGCGATTGATGGCGGACTGATAAGTGAACAAAGGTCTGTGGAGGCTGACTAACACTGATGGCAGACAGATAAGTGGACAAAGGACAGGTAAGGCTGAGAAGTGGATGAAGGCCACCTGGAGGGTGACTGATGAAAATGAGGGTATGACCACTGGATGAAGTAGGTGACCACCACGGTGCTTGTAACTACTAACTCTGGACAGTAGATGATTGCAAAGACTGTGAAATAACGTGTAGTATAATCAACTAATTAGAGGTGTGTAGAATGGGTATGTGCCTTGTAAGGTAAGAAGGTGTAACCTAGACCTGTAATAGGTTAGGTGGTCAGGAAGAATGTGAGCTCCAACTTCTCAGCCAATGAGAAGAAAGACAGGAATTCAGGCGGCCGGGAAAAAGGCATAGAATTCCTAAAAGCTAAAGATCGGTGTGCCTCTGCTTTGAGATGCACCCGACTTAGCGCTGTTTCGTACAATAAATTATATCTTTGCTCCAGCGACTTTGTCCTCTTTAAATTCTAAGTGTGAGCCGGTGTTTCTCACAATGGTAAGGTTTCCCATAGCACTTGCTAAAAAAGGGCATTGAAGCAAAATACCATCAGCCTTTTCCAGCACAAGCAGCAAAGCAGGGTAATGTGAAGACAGTCATTATAGAAGGCACCTCTTTTACTTGCTAGCCTGCTACCCTTGGAGGGACACTTTTAGGTGAGAAAAGCAGGCAACAAAATGTTAGAGAGGGAAATCCTTCTGATGTTGAACTGGGACAATTCATCTGTCCATGGCGACATTTAACTCATGATAAGTCTATGTTCCAGTTTCCTTATGTCATACCCTCATGGATATTTTTTCTCCAGGTGGACTGTTTCATTAAGATTCAAACGCAGGCTTATATTTGGCATTTTCTTTAGTTTCTTCCTTTATAGACTGCATTTTCAGGGGTTGGACCTTGCAGCTCTTTCTCCTTTTCTGATTCAAATAATGTTTATACTTGGGCTGTAAAATACACTTCCAGTATGGAGTCTGAATTTCCTTTTCATCTGGGACATGGATTTATTTTGCCAGTTTGTGTCTATGCAATCCAATTTCAATACTTTCAGAAATCATGGAAAGATTTCTTCTTTTAATTATATAGTTAGCAATACTATCTCAGGAGTTTCTTCAATATTCAAGTTTGACAGGTTTGGATTCCAAAGGAGCCTAAGGGAATTCAATGCTCCAACTCCCATCTTAACATACTACAAATTCTCACAGAGTGAAAGATCTAGTTGCAGATTTACTAGAACTAATTTACATAGTGTCTGACCCACTGTAGACACTGTTCAGATATAAGGAAACACAATCACAAATGTAATTTCTTAGTATCCTTTTGACTCTTTTCTAGGGCTGCACACCAATCATATTTATTGCTTAAAAATGGAGAAATTTCTCCTGTTCTTAGATCCAGTAACTTTCCTTGGTGCTAAACTAAAAGGGCCGCTCACCTCTCTGTGTGCTTTATTTCAAATAATGATAAATTATTGCAATCTTAACCATACATTCTCAAATAATCAGAGTTGCAAGATGTGGTGTGGACTTAAGCCATTGTTGTGCATGGTCCTTGAGACCATGCAAAGTCATGAGGTGGAGCAGACTGACCTACTGTGATGCTGCCTGTGCTGCCACCATCTCCTGATAGATCACTTTAACTACCCTGCTTGGCCAATGACATTTTCTCTTTCTCCCTGCAAAGATTTATTGACTGCATTGGTTGTCAATTAGCCCAGAGTCCTTCCTGGAAATGACATCTCCTGCACAGTGCAATGCAGATCTGTCTTGCTTTGAATTTCATGACATCCACTTTAATGCTAGTCAAAAGTCTGCTTTTCTTCAGTACTTTTTAATTCAGTGATAACTCTCTGGACTTGAACCAACACATTTTCCTTGTGATTATTTACATTTCATCAGATCAGGCCCCTTTTTGTCTGTGAGGAAAAGCATTAAAATAAAAAAATCAAGGAAGTTAGACAAATGCAATTTTCATTCCCAGTCTTTCACGTGATACAATCCGATGTTAAAGGAAGTAATTCTTTGGTAAGTGTGATACTGGCTGCTTTTAAATCCTCTCATCTACTTTTACATTACATTCCCAGTTATTTATGTGCAGACTTGCTTGGATTTCAGCTGCTTCACTCTTGAAAAAGGCACCACTCAGTTTGAAGACAGTTTGTTTGGCCTAGTTCAGGAGATAGGAAAACCCTGATTTATGTCTGGGTTATGGGTGTATATATATATCTAACTGTACTTATGAGTGTAAATTATCACGAAATACCCCTCTTGGTGAAAATAGGTATGATTGCCTGGCAGTAAAAAGGCATTACACTATCAGATGGGTGTGGAAGATACTTTCCTATGTTATCTTAATTTATTATCAGTAGTCTACTATCAAGTAGATGAGACTTGAGAGTGTGAAAATACTCCTCATCATGTTGGCATCAAAATTCACACTGAATTTGCTGCAGGTGTTTCAAGGAAAGAAGTTTGGTGCACACTATCTCTTTTGTACCTGACGCTTCTTGGGATAGCACTGTGATTCTGGTCACTGACAACAGATGCCTAATGAAGATGATAGACATAACCCACATAGTAAGAGACAATGTCAACATCCAAAGTGCTCCAAAACCAGTAGGGCAGAAATGGCTAAAGAAAAAAACCCCAGCAACACATTGTAGAAGTGATTTAGGCAAGGCTATACAAGTGGTGAGAGGTGCAGAGATGCAAAGTTGGTACCCATTGTGGACAAATAAGGATTTTATTCAAGCATCACAGCAAACATTGGGTGATATCTGAGTCCTGACCACACACAGTTTACCCTAAATTACCTTTCAATTGACCTGGTCAGATTACACTGTTAACTCCCATTATGGTTTTTGCAGACAAATCCAGATGTATCGTGCTACCATCTCTGCTTACAGGTTCTTCTCAGGAAGAACAATTGCATTTGAATACGTTGTCCAGACCCAGTTTAATGAGGAGCTCCACCGAAGGAAAACGACACTAATTGAGAGGCATGCACAGAAAGTTTAGAAAAGTCTGCTTCAAGTAAGGACGATAGCTCAAAGTTCAGTATTATATGACAGGCAAACATTTGTCTTTCTGTAGCCAAATATTTGGTTATTATTAGGTGCTTGTAGCATTTTCTGCAGAAGTGAGGGATGTTGATTCTGGAGGTCTTGCCATTTCTTTGTACATCTGCCAAAAGTAGGCATTTTCTCATGTTTTCTATCTATGCTGAAGTGTTTGTGGCACAAAATCAAAGTATAGAGTTCAAGGAAAGAGGTAATGTACACATAAGGAATATAAATGCTAGCGTAAATGGGCCTTGTGAGTTCAGTCAGCAGTTCCTGTACCATATCTGTATCTCCTTATAAAATGAAGAAATTACTATTAGAAACATAATATGCTGTCATGTTGTGTGTCATCCCTATTTCAGGGGTTTACTGCTTCCTTTTAAGAACTTGTAACTTATATTTAACATAAGTTTTTTCAGTTTGGAAAGTTTGGAGAAGTTCAGGTGCAACAGATTAAAAAGCCCTCACATGGCAGCAATCCTGGAGATGCTAACAAACTTTAACTCAAACAAACACTTCTTTACTTTTCCTTTCTTCATCTTAATAATTTGAGCTATTTCAAGTGTTGCTTTTGTCCAAAGAAAATATTGTATGAGTGGGTAAAAGATTTTCTTTTCTTCCAGTCAATAGGCCTATTCTCAGTGGATAAATATCTAACTGGAAAATGAAGGTCATAATTCTTTTAAAGCTCAAAAACTCATAGAGCATAGAAATCCCTGTTGACTTCATGGTAAGCCTAGCCATACTCAGAGCATACCAGTTTCTCACACTGAAATTGCAAGCCAGATAGTGGTCAACAGAAGAGGCTATTTGCAGCCTCGACTTTGAATAGACAGAGCATGTGGACATGTCCATGTTCACGTGGACAGAAGCCAGACATTTTTACCTGTGAACATCTTAGAGCCATCATCTAATACCAAGGTTTAAAGTGACAAGTAGTAAGAGTAATGATGACATTATTCTCTGCTTGTAGGGTCAATTATTTCATCTAATTCATGATGTTCTAGTTACAGGTGAGGCAGCTTTTCCATTACAAGCTTCTTTTCTGTGTCTGTGTCACTCAAGGCTGACATTTCTCATAGTAGCTGTCAGTCCAGTCATAAGAGGATTTTATGATTAATGAGATTCACTTCTTGCTGTTTCTGAGCTGCTTCAAATCCCACAGACATAGTTTATCAGAGGAAAAAGTGGGACAGTTAAGGCTTCTGATAGCAGGTTCTACTCATGTTCAGCTGTACACAGATGATTTTTTGACACAATGACCAGAGTTCTTGATACAGCTGCAAAACATTAATGTCTTCTTTGTTTTGGAGCCCTGCCCACACATTTCTCTGCAAGTAAGCCTGATTTAAATGCAAAGGGAAACTGCTGTGATTTTTGCCTTGCACTGAAGGGAAGATTATAGAAGTAGATATTCTGATAGCTTTGGTTCAGTTATTTTTTATCAGTTTTTTTAAAAATCATTTTTGGACAATGTTAGATTCAGGTTTGCAGTACTCTTATCTGTTACTATTTGTGCTACAGTAGATCTCAGGGCGTTCAACTGGTACTAGGGCCCCGTGGTGCTTTGTCTGTACATAATGCAGGGATTGTGAAGGTGTGGAGCAAAGCAGGAATGTGTAAGCAGGCAATGATGCTCTAGGCTAGAAAAGAGTTGACTGAGGAATGGTACACAGGTCTATCCTGAGAGAAATCAAGAAAACAAATAAGGAAATCACTGTTTCTCATAGTAAAAGAAACAGGGGTCCCCAAATAAGACCAAAAGGTAGTGTGTTCAAAACAACTGAAAGGACATGGCTCTTCACATAATGTGTAGGTGAGTTGTGGGTCTTCTTGCTCCAAAATGTTATGGGGCTGATTTTCATAGATTCAAAAGGAGACAGGACAAAATTGTGGAAGAGAATTTTTCCTGTCCCACCTGAAGTGTGGTTGATATATAGAAAAATGTTTGTAGTTTATGAAGTTTTCAGAGTTGCAAAATTTTTAATTTCTGTGATAATATTCTGTAGTAGCATCATTGCAGGTCTGTCCTGACCTTACATGCATTCTTAAGTATCGGATTTTGTGTGTTGCTGAGAATGAGGAGTTGTGATCCAGTGTGTCGATTCTTACGGTCTCTATATTATAGTCTTTGAGTTGTTTTGTTCAAGAAAGAAACATGAGCACTGGGGAGAAAACCTGTATGGAAGTGGTTATTGCTCTCAACGTAAGTCTAGTAGCATTCAGAGCATGTCATCTTCTCATAGCAGAGTTACAGAATACCTAAAAAAATTTTGACAATTAAAGGTGCTGGAAAACTCACTATTTCCCCCCAAGATTAGGCTAACTCATTTCCATGGATCCAGAAATATCTGGAAATGGGGAGGACAATCTTTGGACATGTCTGTTCCATAATGGTAAAAAAATATCTTGGTGAAACTCAGCTTCCCCTGAACTTCTAGGCCAGTCTCCAGGCTGATTCAAGACAGCCTGATGGACTTAGTAAGTTATTGTTATCTATATTGTGGTGGCTAAGGTTGTACTTGTTCTGCAGATTTCTGTGTCACCAGCAATTTAGATGGCCATGCCTTAATTCAAGGATGCTATTGAATCTGACAGGGTTTGGAAATATTTTGAGGTGGATGAAAACCTGGTATTCTCCATTAGATCTGAAGAGTCCAGAGCTTGTGCATTAAATACAATGGCTACACTGTAAAGTCCAGGAAACAATCCACAGAAAAACTGAAAAGTCCTGTGATAAAGTAAAATCCATGTGATCAAGTGTAGTCCTGTAGGTTTTATATAGAACCTGTGCCAGCAATGAAAAGGGAAAGAAGATCCACAGATACTCTCTATATTCCCTATATTCCAGAAGCTAATGCTTTTTGCCATTTGTAGTGTTTTCTGACTGTATCAAATACTTCTATTAAGAAACTGAGTATAACACTATATTGGTAAATGGATTGGGAGCTGTTTGTCTCTGAGGAATCAAGGATCTGCAGAGGGCTGCTCTGGCATTCACTGATAGATAAAGATTTCTGGAAAGGCTGAACTAGACTGGTGCTCTAGCAAAGGGTTAAGCTGAGGTTTTGGGGGAAGAGATAAATTACAGACACAAGTATGTATGATCACTTTCTCTTGCCCCCCAAGGCTGGGTGTGACCCAAAGGGAAAGCTGGGAGAGAGAACACAATTTCAAAGAAGGATTTTGTTAAATGCAGACACTCTCTTCTCTGCACTCACCTTTGTAGTCTTAAGTCCATTAATCCATCCCTATCCAAAAAGCACTTCATGTGCTCTTCACTGAGAACATACAGACTCCATTGCCAGCAACATCTCTTCACATGCTGGGTTGAATAAAGAAACTTGGAATTATGCATTCAAATTTTTGCTTGAGAGTTTGGGACAATCAGTTTGCAAAGTCATGTTATCATGTTACAGAAAAGAGCCAGAGCCTGCAATAAGCCAAGGCGGAAAGAAAGATACCCAGTAAATTTTCTTTCCCTCAGGCAGGCAAACCCCAGCTGTCTTGTCTTGGCAATCGTTGACAGACAGCAGTGCAGAATGATTGTTTACTCACATAAACATATTTTCAGGAAGGGTAGGAGTAAGTTTTCTGAATTATGCTAACTCTTGAAAATCTCTTCCACCAAGCTTTCTCTCATAACAGGTCTCCGTTGCTGCATTTTTCACCTCTCTGCCATACTTCTGTGTTTATCTTTAAAGTCCCCAGAAATCTGGCATCCGGATGCTTAAGCCTCAAACAAAAAGGCTGTGAAGCTCTAGTTTGTATTATTTTTTGTGTCGTTGTTTGTATTAGTTTTGTGTTGTAATATCAGCTAACTTTCACAAACTCAACTTTTATTCTGCTTTGTTGTGTTATTATGCTTACTAGGCGGAACAGAAAGGGAAAGAAAAGGGAAGTGGTTTTCTGAAAAACTTAGCTTATGTTTAGAAACCTCAGGGACATGTTCTGATTTTCAAGGTTATGCATTAACAAGATGTTTTATTTTCTAGGTATTTATTTCCATAAAAGCCTGTGTTTTTCTGGTGACTTTAAACTTCTGTATGCCAACACCGGTGTTCAAAGGGAAGGCCCCACCCTTTCCCCACCCCAGCATTCCAGTTCACACTCCTCTGCTTCTACTGGCATAATCGTTCGTGCTACTGAAGAGTCAGCCAGGTCTAAGAACAGGTCAGCTGAAAAATAGCCTTTAAAAATATTTTAAAACTGTCAGGCTTGAGCTATTGTAAATTTGCCTGCATTCTTGAGCTAGCATAAGGACAGCACAACTGAATTGAAATGTGCTGCAGTGTGAGATGGGGCTGCCTCTCTTAGTGGTCATAAGGATTTCTATGGGGTTGAAATGACTGTGTAACAACCTTTTGAGTAGGGTCTACTGTGAAAAAGCAGTACAAATTTAATTTAACAAGTTAAATAAATAGCTTGAGGTGCTCTTTTCCTGCTTATTTCCTTCAGCACATGCAAGATTTTTCAGGGCAGTAGGAACCCTTACCTGACCTGATCTCAGCTATGAGACTTGTGCCTTTTGCAGACACTGCAAATACCACATGAGCTCTACACTTCATCCCTGCTGCAGCAGAGATCACCTATGTCTTCATCCTGCAGGGTGAGTCTCCCGACTGTGGCAGTACCTTTTTCTAGTGCTTCCAAGGGAATGGAAGCACTGGAACATCTGGTCGATGTGCCTCTCCTTATCTTGTCCCAGAGAGACCTGTAGCTGTCAGGAGAGCCTGCACCACGAGCAAGAATATCTAGCAGTTTGCTGTTGAGCTGTTATGTTGTAACCCCAGCATTCAGACCTTCAGATTATTGCAGGGAATTGGTGTAATTGCCCAAGAGATTTCCTTTCTTCCTCTTGTTCTTTCTGGAGCAAAGCATTCATGGATGGACTGACTGAAACTGAGCCAAAATCTGTTCTTGTGCCTACAGTTATTCCCTTGTGACTTGACTGTTTCCCTGCAATACACATACTGCACAGACTAAGATGCTTGCCTCAGGATATTCTTTCATACTTTAAGGGCTGGAGAGTTCAGCCTGGAGACGAGGAGGCTTATCATGCTCTACAACTACCTGAAAGGAGGTTGTAGCACGCTGTGTGTTGGGCTCTTTTCCAAAGTAAGAAGTGATAGGACAAGAGAAATGGCCTCCGGTTGTGCCTGGGGAGGTTTAGGTTGTGTATTGGGAGAAATTTCTACAGTGAAAGGGTTGTGAACCATTGGAACAGGCTGCCCAAGGAAGTTGTTGAGTCACTATCCCTGGCAGTATATAGATGTGGCACTTCCTAGTTTAGTGGTGGACTTGGCCGTGCTAGTATGACAGTTGGCCTTGATTATCTTAAAGGTCTTTTCCAACCTAGGTAATTCAATGATACCTTTTTTTTTCATGGTCTTCCGCTAGTACACGGAGAGTGATACTTGGTATTTGTTTAGGTCATGCTTGTTTTCTTGGGTGTCTTTTAGAGGAATTTTGCTTTTGAGCAGGAGATACTTCCGAGACACAATGACATGTGTGACTGATAATGCAACTGATTAAGCACTGGGTGGTGAGCAAAACCCAAATGCCTTCCAGCTGGTCTGTTGTGCAGTGTTTAAATCAGGGAGGGTGCTAGTGACACTGCAAACACCTGGAGCTCTATTTATGTAAACATGTTTGATTCAGGCACAATCTGGTACTGCCTGAGATTGCAGTGGGGAAATCACTTGCTGCAGGGATATATGGGGTTGAAAGTAATAACAGACTATGCTCTCCTGAAAGCACACAGGACAGAAAGAATTATACTGTTTTTTTCATGCAGGTAGCAATTCAGAGAATGAAGACTGTAATTCTGCTTCTTTGCAACCTGAGAACATTTTCTCTCCCTTTAAGTACATTCAGTTCCACTTGCGGTTTGGCAGGGTTTATGTGCTAACTTAACTAAACTACCAAAGAAAAACTTGAGATTAACCGTATTTTAATTTCTACTTTTTAAATGTCCCAACACAGGTGCAACAAGTCCTGGAGGGTTGTCCCAGAGGTAGTGGTTGGATACCCAGCAGTAAGCAGATTTAAAAAACAGTACTGGAGTGATCTAGACATAGGCACAAGTATCCTGCTTTGGATAGAAATTAATTTTGTGATTTCATAACATTTTGGGGAGTTAATAAGTGGGGAATGGTGTTCTGAAATGAGCTCAGCTTAGGGCTGTGCTGTAGATTCATATTCTTCACTCTCTTATTAGTAAAAGGCATGTCTTGGCATCTGTGCTGCCCTTTTCCCTACTGCCTTATAAGCCAGACTCATTTACTATGATTTCATAGATTGGTAGTACAAGGCAAGACTTCAGGGATCATCTAAGCAAATATTTAGCTGATCTGCTTGTTGGAAGACATAATTAGTCAGCTGCATTTTAGTAGAGTTTAATTGAGCCATATTTGTTTCTGTCAATAGGTAAGGCATATTGGTGGAGTCCTTCCTGTGAGCAACAGCAAAACTTTACCCAGGTGATATAAAAAAAAAAATCTTCTCAAACAAAGCCTATAATTTAATTTACCAGACAAAGTTTTCTTTCATATTTCTGCTATATAAGTTGTGTTAAAGCAAGGTGCAATCAATCAGCACTAGTTTTCATTTCCAGGATAAAAATCTTATATGATGTTATATGCACTCTTGAGAATATTTGAAAAGTAACTTGTGAAGATTCCAGTTTGCCTAATTTCCTAGAGCAGCTCATTTAATAACAGAAGTGAGGGTGAAAAGTGAAGAAGTGTGATTTAGACAGTGTCCAAGATGTCCAATAATTTTCCCAGTTCTAGGTTTCAAAATAGTAGGCTGTTGCTACAGCTTCTTTTAAAAGAAAAAAAAAGTGGACAAAAATTTCTTTGGATTGAAATTCCACTTTTCCCCTCAAACACTGTAAACCCATAGACCATTTATGAGTGAAAACCAGAAAGTTTGCAATATTTTATTTGCTGCACCATGATTCTCAAGAGCTGCTTATACACAGCTTAGATTTACAATCATGGTATGTTTTATGGGCTTCAGTGCTAAAGAGACGTGTAAGTGGTTGCATGGCCTTTTACAGGACTGCGAAGAAACAGGTCTGTTTGCAGTCTCAGTCTGGCTACTGTGTTTCTGTCTCCAGCAGGACTATGACATATTACAGCAGCCTCCATTTAAATACTTTCATTCATTGCTCTACTGTGTGGAGAAAATGCCTGTAACTCAGAAGCTGAAAATTACGCTCAGAGAGGAGCTGTCTTTGGATTTTAACAGAACTGTCATAAAAAAGCTGCAGTAATGGTACACAGGAATAGAATTATAATTGAACCTTGAAAGGAAAACTTGATTGTCTAGAAATACTAAGCTGTTTAAAATGGTTTGTATTGTTTTTTCTTTTCCATTTATGAGAAACATGTAAAGAAATGAGGTTTGAAAATGCCTGCTTTCACATTCCAGATTGTGCAGCTGCTGCAGATGTACAGTGCTTTGCATAATATTGCCCAGCAGACACAGGTACAGTGCATAGGCTTTTTTTTTAATCTGGGATGTAATTTGGGCTTGTGGGAGCCCTTAGACAGCTGTAGCTTGGGTCCAGAAACTAACAACTCACCATGCACGAGACAGGATAATCATCTCCTGAAGTCCACTCATTTCTTCTGCACTCCTGGGGTTTTGGTTATCCTCACGTAAGCAGGCTGTGTATTCCTCCCATGAGTGCAGCACATCCTTCTAACCCTGTAAACTCCAGTTCAATTTCTCACTTGCCAGCCAAGGAGTTTCAACCTTGCAAATGGTGATTTATTGTGCTAAAATCTAGAGTGAACACTTATAATCCAGGATTAGGTGTGGGTTCAGTTCTCCTTTCCATGCAAACCCAAAGTGAACCAACTCGGTAAGGAGCTGTTAGTAACAATTATTATTAGCTATTGTTATAAATTATAATTGTAAAAACTATAAACCATTACTCATAATTATAATAATATTAATATGTTAATATATTCGTTTCCCCAAAGAAGGTACTGTGGCACTATCTGAATGTCATCTTCTCCAGGAGACATGACTCAGTAGTGAATGGCAAAAGCAGGACACAGCTGCTGACCTGAGCATCTGTACAAATGAAGGCATGAGAAATCCTTTGATAAACCCACTTTACAATAAGGAGTAGAATAGAATAATAGAATCATAAAATTGTCTAGGTTGGAAGGGACCTTTAAGATCATCAAGTCCAACCATCTACCTAACACTTACAAACCGTGTTGCTAAGCACCATGTCTACCCATCTTTTAAATACTGCTAGGGATGGTGACTCAACCACTTCCCTGGGCAGCCTGTTCCAGTGTTTAATAATTCTATCAGTGTAGAAATTTTTCCTAATATCTAATCTAAACTTCCCCCCTGGTGCAACTTGATGCCATTTCTTTTTGTCCTATCACCTGCTACCTGGGAGCAGCAACCTACCCCCAGATCTCTACAACCTCCTTTCAGGTAATTGTAGAGAGAGATAAAGTCTCCCCTCAGCCTTCTTTTCTCTGGCCAGAGAGCTGGCCAGTAGAGCTGGCCAGGAGTAGAAATCTGTAACACAAAACCGCCAATCAAACCATTCCAGATGTTTATAACAAGTTTTTCCTGGTTGGTTTCAAAACAAGAAAAAAAAGTCACTGAATGAAGGCTGGGTCAAAGCTAGGTATGGTTGCATGGACTAGAGAAAGTGAATAGGGTAGACATAAAAAAAATTCTTGAATGTAAGGAAAACTGGTAAAATCTAAAGCTGAACACTAGAAAATTTTTGTGATGACACATGAAAATGACACATGAAATCTACATAAGATTGCAGAAACTCCATTTAGTTCTTTTGTGTCTCAATTTGTAGCCCTAGTCCTGGATCAGCTTTCCTTTTTTTTGGAGTCAAATACCTACATTTTTTAAATTCAAATTATCAATTACTTTAAACCAGTGGAAGGCCTACTTAGATTCTGTGTTTATTTATGACAAGATAACAAAGCATAGAAAGCAATAGTTGTTTTTTAAGAGCAAATATGCAACTTAAAAATCAAAAGCCTTTGGTTTCCTTCACAGAATTATAGAAAATAGTGAATAAATGTGAAGCATAAATTTTTTTATCAATGCAATGTTTTTGTTGTCATAGCATCAGATAAGCTATAGATGTGGCTTTCCCCCTCCCTGGCTGCTTCCAGACCAGACAACAGTGCTGGTGCAGCAGCAACGTCAGCAGATGAATCAGGTGGGGATAGAGACAACATCCAAAGGAGTACATTATTTAAGATCTGATTGCAGTGTCTCCTGAAGAAGTGGTGTGGAAGCAGTGGGACAGGATGTTCCCTGCGTCTTCGCACCTTCATATAATATGGACTCAAAAGCTGAAATTAAGAAAGAGGAACATTAAGCTACTCATTTGCAATATGATTTAGTTGCCTACATGTAGGTGACAGGCAGCATTTTAGTCTATTCCTTTAGCTGCCACTCCAGACATCCACATCTCCCACAGGTTTTTGTTTACTCTTCAATCCTAGTTGAATATCAGATTATCAGCTCTGTATCTGGACAACAGTTATAGTGAGGAAAACACAGTACTTAATAAATTTTCAATACAGCAGCTCAAATTTAAGTGTTTTAAAAGTTCCAGATAGCTTTATTTGCTTATTTATTACTTTATTCTGTGCCCTGAATCTTTGAGGATAACTCATTTGCTTCGTCCAGCAAAGTGTCCTGCTGATACCTTATGATAGCGATGCTGTCTTTGTCAGCACGTGAAACCTCTTACATTCAGCTGTGTCCTGAGTTGTCCCTCATATGTTTTGTCTAATACAGAGTACTCCCAAAGGAATACTAAATCCTGTTAAGGAAGTTATCTTAGAGGCACCTTGTCTTTATAAATCTCTCCATGTTACAGATTTGGCTTTCAACTTTTTCATATTCATTTACATCACCATTGTAGCCAGGTGTAAACATCATAAGTTCCTTTTTAAATTTTATTTTTTTACATGTTCCTTGTTGTTCTTTCACTTTTTTATTACAGAGTGTTCAATTAATAAAGGAGAAATGGGTTGTGTTCATGTGTATGATAAGCATGAAGTGAATTAAGATTGTGTTGTGCAAAGAAGGGATGGTAGATAGCTGATTATCTTTTAAGCAGTGGACCTCTGCAGCCTGGCTTGAGAAGGGGTGCTAACGTTGATTTTTCATCCACCGCAGTGGTACAGGGACAGCAGAAAAGTACTGGCTTTCCCTTATTGATCTTTACTACTGCTTGAAAGGTAGCTCAAATGTAGCACACAGTCATTCACACCTATGCAAATTTGCTTCTAAATATTAGAAACTTTATTTTCTCCCTTCACACAGCTTAGTGCTACTGCAGGAGAAGGCAGGAGAGGCATTGAAGCTGCCAGCAGCAGGGAGTGAATCAAACACACAAATGGTGCTGTAAATGCAGGTGAGCTGGTGCAGAGCAGGGAAGGGGAGGCATTTCATAGCTACCTAAAGGGCATCAGAGGATCTCAGGGCTGTTTCTGAGATTTCTTGGTTGGACTGGGCCAGCAGCTCTACCCTTGCCTGGTTGTGTTCAAAAAATCCTGAGAAAGATGAAGGAGAGAAAACAAAAAAGGCTGCCTTGAGCTGTTTGTTAAATCTTCCTTTCCAGATATAGAGAAATAGAACATAATTTCTCTGACTGATTTAGCTGTTCTGCAGCATGAGATCTAAGGCTAGCAGGAGACTGTTTCCTAGGGTGCTCCCACATTTTTCTGTAATTTTCTTGCAGTTCAGCTGAAACGAAAGGCATTGTCCCACGTATCCATTCCAGTTTCCAAAATAAGAAGGAAATCTGGGCAAGTTGTCCAGGGAGAGGAATTTACATAGGAGATGCCTAAACTTAATGCCAGCCAAAGTGTCATTGTGTGTCTGAATTCCATGTCATAGAATTACTGAATTACTGACTGAATTTACCAACAGTCTCAGTGTACTACCTTTTTTTTTTTTTTTTTTTGGTATCACAGGTGCCTCCTGTTTCAGTTTCTGAAATGGAGCTATGGATAAGAATGCTTATCCCTAACCGTTTGTAAGGCAGTACAGCTGTGTGCATGAACGGTTGCTGATCCAGCAGAATTCACACAAGCAGGGTCCTAGTGGACAGCAATCTGGACATGAGCCAGCTGCCTGCCCTTGCAGCAAGGAGGGCACAGTGTGCCCCAGGCTGCCTGAGCAAGAGAATAGCTAGCAGATTACAGGATGCAACTTTTCCCATGATCCTGTAATGCCTGTAAGGAAGAAAACATTCATAGCTATCTTATCCTTGAGATGCTTCTCAAGGTATCATAGGATAACTTTATTTGCCTGTTAGACACAGCTATGGGTAAGTGAAAAGGAGCACCACTGAAACTTGGTGTAAAGTGAGGTTTTGGCTAAAACATGTGCTTCTTATTTTGTGGTTGAAATGGCTCATGACTGCAGTATAAACTGACATGTTACTTCAAACTGCAAGAGGCAAAGAAAATGTATGTTGTTGGCTGAGTCAATTAACTGAGAAGATACAACTCTGCAGTTGTTAATATCAGTAGATATTCCAAAGTGATTTACAGTTTGGTTTGTAATTGTATTGATTTAACTTGTTTATTTAGTGAACTAAGTTCAGCTGATGGAAGGCCATTGCAAACACATTGGGAGCTAGTACTGATTTTGCAAGATCAAATTTCCTCAGTTAAATGACTTCAAATTTTCATGTAGACACTGTGCCTAAAATCCTTATTTTAACACTTCATAAGTCTTTTTACCTTTTAAACACTAGGTTCTCGTCCTCTTCCCTTCGTCTGCCAAACTTAATTAAAAAAAAGCAACCCCAAAAACTAGCCTACTGTGACTTGAGCTAACTTTGGTTATTTGTTCTCTTAGGGAGGAATACTTAGCTCTGAGGAAACTGAGTAGTATTTTTACTTTTTGAAATTTTTATCTTGAAAGATAAGCTCAGGGAAACCAATGAAGATCACCTTTCACTCCTTGAATTGCTCGCATTAGTATTATCTCTAGCCTGAAGCCTCATCTGTGACTGTGACTAAATCTGTTGCTCCAAGTAAAGTTGCAAGGAACCTCACAGTAAACAGTGACCAAATTTGAGATTAAATTTCTGCATCTTAGGATGTCATTTTCTACGTCATGGCAGAAGTCCTTTTACCCTTTCCATAAATAATGTATGTTCTCTCTCATGCAATTATGGGGTTTTTTTTTTCCCCATTAGATGTATAAACATTTCAGATTTTTTATAACCTTTAATCTATCTTGCTGGTTAGCCACAGGGATATGTTGTAACAGCCAGCTCCACAGGTTAATCAAGTGCTGTATGGGGAGATATTTCTTTCCCATCACTTTTAGATGAATTACCTGCCTTTCTTGTTGAAAACATTCCAGTTCCTTTCTGTTCAAAGAGAGCAAACAAGAGAATATCATAACTTGCCTTCCTGCAGCTGGAAATCCACTGCTTACGGCTAGCATGTCCCCTCTCTTGTCAGTTTTTGCTTGCAACTAGTCCTTTGACTCACAATAGTTCCTTCTATGCTGACAGCAAATGAGTTAGTATGTGACAGACTGGTTCAGTGCCAAGATATGACTGTTTCCTGGCAGTTTTGTTGTTGTTTTCAATTAAGGGATTAAAACTACTGGAATCTGCAATATTCATTTTGGTCTTGACTCCAGTAGTTTTCATTCCTTTACCTGTCCAAGAACTTTTCCTTGTGTGGTTTGGCTGGCTTGCTTTTGTTTTCCTGTTTGCCTTAAGTCCAGAGGGTCTATTCCATGTACATTTTATACTGTCAGAGGCACAGATTTCAGAAGCTTCCCTGCTTCTCCCAGGTTATCTGCTGCAGTCCTGTGCCAGGGGAGATTCTGTACACCCAGAAGGAGTGGTAGACGTCCTTCCCAAAAACTCTCAGGCAAATCCTTCTGAAGGCAGCTGTGTTCCTAAGAGCTTGGGTTTATAGCGGTGCAACTGTAGATAACAAACAACAGTGCAATAAGTACTAGGCCATGGCTAGTGAAAGAGTGAGTATGTCCCCTTACCCTGCTACAAACATGCTGCTATTTGGCTTATTTTAACCTTTGGCTTTTGTGCACACCACGACTGCATGCAGTTCCTTTCCAACAGCTCAGGTAGCATATAATTTGCTGAACTGCAGCAGTAGAGCTTTGCCATGCCCTCCACTCAGTAATTGTGTCTCTGATTCTAGCAACTGGCTTCACAGATCCTTGCTAGAGCAGTTATACCTGGATCGCAAGGAATGGTGATCTTGCACGGTCAGGCTAGGCCTCTCCTGGGTCATGAGGAGGGTATATTACCAGCAGGCCAGCTACTAAGCCCTGATGGCACTATTGGCGAACTTGCTCCAACCCTTCCTGCCAGCATCCAGAAGGGTTGGCAGAATAAGGATGGTGTCACTGAACCCATCAGTAGAGCAGTCCTGGCTCCTTCTGTTCACTTTTCCACAGACCATGTTTTTGCTGAACCTCTCCTTGTCAAGCATCTGTTCTCAAATTATAATTGTGCACCACCAGCTTCTCTTCTGGGTGGGAAGGAATGGTGAGTCTTTCAGGTCTCCCTGGAATGGAGCTCAGACTGACCGCACTCCCTTTGAGAGAAGTTGGTAATTTCTGTCAGAAATTGTCTCTTGAAGAGAATAATGAAAGGCCCTATTATCACATTTGCCTCATCCAAAGGGTTGATGGTTATGCATTTCTTAGGGCTTGTTGAGATGCTTAAGAGATGGGCTGATGGTGCTAAGCTGTTGCCAGAAAACTGCTGTAGTTAGATGTTCCTCTTATACACAATAAGGACGCCATATTGCCACTTTCAGAGACTGTGCAAATGATGTGCAACCAGTCCCATGCTTCACATAAATGTTCTTTGATTTATGGGAGTTGAATAGGCCATGAAGCTTGTCAAAGGAAAAAGAGTTCACTGTAATTAATGGTGATATTGACATAACAGGACCTGTAAGGCTCTGAAGAACATGATTGACAGAAATGCAGCATCTCTCTCTGACTGAATACTTGCAATAACATAGTATGATTGAGACTGGTGTTCAAGGTCCAGATATTCAAAGGTATTTAAATTCATAGTTCCTATTCAGAGTGATGAGACTTAGGAATATCAAAGACCTCTAGGATTCTGGGGCAAACAGTATAGTCCTTATGTGCCTTATTATTGAACATTATCAGACCTCAACAATATAACCATATGCTGTGGTTATTTAATTTAGGTCTGATCCCATTAAGGCACCTTGCCTGAAAAGCAGCTGTTTTCAAGAGGACTGGGAATTCCTCTTTTTGCTGCCTGCTGCCAGCTGCCGAATTACATAAGCACAAATTGTGCCACAAATTCTTTTATTCCAACTTAAATATCCTTAGGCTCTATTGTTTATATTTTTGAATTCTTTCCACTGGAGAGGCAAATACATACATATACACACACACAGCCCTATGCAGACAAACACAGAATAGCAGAGAGAAAAATTACACCAATCTCCACCTAAGGTTTTTTAAATGGCAGCTATAACATTTGCAATTTCCTTTTTAATACTACTGGGGTGAAAGTATGGATATTATTTCATATTGAATGGAGAAATGTTGCTGACATTCCATTCTCTCCTTTGGATAAAGGCCCCTCTCTCTGTCAGCAAGTAGACCTTGAAGGTGTTAAGTCGGTGTCAAAAGCTGAAAATAGAATTAGGTGCTGTCTCCAAATAAAAAAAAATAAATTAAGATTTTGTGGTTTTCATCACATAATGAAGGGACTTGCCTAAAACACTGATAGGAGAGGTAGACCAGGCACTAAAGTGCAGAACTGGACACTAAATTACTTTCTCCATGATGAAGAGTAGTCCAATGGCTTGGATTTGCTTGTTGGAAAGGTGGAATTTTATAAAAGAGAAGGAGAGTCTTTTACATAAAGCATATGTGGGGTTGTTTGGCTGATTCTGTTTCTATCTTCTTGTGTCCTCCGTTCTCACCACCTGATATTGTAGCTCCAGCATGAAAAGCTCAAGGAGATGGTAAGACTTTCCCACAGAGCTATGGCACCTTCAACAAGGATCTACTCTGATGTTGGACCAGCAGAGCAGCACCAACTTATGTTAAGCATATTTGGATGAAACTTCAAGAAAAGTATGAACACAGGGAAGTAATAACATTTTTGCAAGTTGTGCCCAAATACCTATTTGGTAAGCTCATGCCAATGCATTAACTCTTAGTACTGTAGGTGGGCATCAGAGATTGAAATTCAAGATCACATTTTTTAAGTCTACACAGTAGTAAGCAATGTTTCTTTATCAAAAGCAGATTCATGAAATTGCTGTTTCGCCCCTCTCTTTCTAAGCCTGAATCCACATTTCCAAGCTTCAGAAGTCTTAATTTAATCTTTTTCTTGCAGCCCTACCTCAGACTAGCATTTAGGAGTAGACCTTTCGTTAACTGAAGCAACATGTTTTTCTCACTTACAGTGGCAATAAAAGATTGCTGAATATTCTCCATATTGTAGTACCTTCAGATCTTCCCACAGGGTTCTAATATTTGGCTTAAAAACCCTTACAGATATGGCAACATCTGCTTCAGTCACAGAAGTATAGTGCTGCAATCTGAACCAGCTCTATCTTAATTCTTAAGCTTGAAAAGTGAGTTTCCTCTCTTTCAGCTCCTGCAGAGAATACAGTCAATGAAGATTAGAGTGCAGTTCTTCTCACCAAGTAGAAGACAACTTTGGATGAAAAGTGTTGTGTGATTAAAAAGAAGCACAGGAAATAAGCTTCCATAGCTGTGCTTGTTTTGGAGATGGCTAGACTGTCATGCACATTCCACTTCGGATTCAGTTCATCCACTTTATCATCAAAAGGTAGCTGCCTATGTCACAGATGTTTTGGCTACACTGGGGTACCATCTGTAAGTACACAGACCATACTAAAGTAAAAAACAGCATTGTCACAGGCACTCATTTGTACAGAAATGGGCTAGGAAGTGGTAAGGCACATCAAGCAATAGAATCATCCAACTGCAGTTCAATTCATCATAGCAGCTTCTACGTGCTGTGCAAAACAGCTACAACAGAACTTAATTTCCTCCTTCAGAAACCTATCTTTCTGCAGGAGCAATGAGAGAAGCAGCTGCATTTGACCAACAAACATACCAGATAAAATTGCTAGTTCATGAAAGTTGTAGCAAGTCCTTTTCTGCACAACTACAGGCTCCTGACTTGCCAGTGAAATGGAGTAAGAGTGGTTCATGGACACAGCCAGAGGTTCAAAGATACATTCTCTGGGAACAACCAAAACTCAATTTCATTTCTATGTTTGCTCCAACAAGGAGCACAGAACTACTCAGACACAGGAAGGATGTGTTCAATTGGTGGAAGCAGATGCAGGTGACCAAGGAGGAATACAGAAATACTATCCAGTTGTGCAGGGATGAGGTTAAGAAAGCCAAAGGCAATCTGGAGTTGAATTTGGCCAAGAAGGTGAAGGTCAGGTAGAACAAATTCCATGTGTACATCAGCAGCAAAAGGAAGACCCAGAAAAGCAGGGAGCCACTGTTAAATGGGACAGGGGTCTTTGTGACAGAAGACATGAAAAAGACCAGTGTCCTCAATGCCTTCTTTATCTTGGTCCCTACTGTTAAGACTGCCCTGCAGCAATCCCAGGCCCTTGAGACCAGAGGAGAAGTCTGGAGCAAGGAAGATTTACCCTTGGTGGAAGAAGAGCAGAACATTTAGAACATTTAGAAGACCAGACATACACAAGTCCATGGGAATGATGAGATGCACCAATGAGTGCTGAGAAAGTGGGCTGTTGTCTTTTGAAGGTCACTCATGGTTATCTTTGAAAGATCAGAGGAGGTTTCTGAAGACTGGAAGAGAGCAAAAGTCACCCCCATCTTCAAGAAGGGATATCCAGAGAACTACAGACTGGTCAGCCTCACCTTGATCCCTGTGAAGGTGATGGAGCAAATAAACCCAGACACTATTTCCAAACACACAAAGGACAACAAAGTGAACAGAGTCAGCATGGATTTACAAAGGAGAAATCATGCTTAACCAACCTATTATCTTTGCATAATGGTATCACTGGCTGAGTGAATGAGGATAAAGCAGTAGATGTTTTCTACCCTAACTTAGGATGGCTTTTGGCACTGTGTCCTGTAACATCTGTGTAGACGAGCTAACAACATTCTTGTTAGATAACAGTGAGGTGGATTTAAAACTGGCTGAACAGTCATGCCCAAAGCACTGTGATCTGTGGCACAAAGTCCATCTAGAAGCCAGGTACTAGTCGTGTACCCACCCAGGGGTGGGTACTGGGTCCAGTGCTGTTTAATATCTTCATTAATGATCTGGACAATGGGGCAGAGAGTACCCTGAACAAGTTTGCATATGATATAAAACTGTGAAGAGTGACTAATGCAGCTGTTAGTTGTACAGCATTAGAGGGACTTTGACAGGTCAGAGAAATGGGCAGAGAGGCATCTCATGAAGTTCAACAAAATGCGAAGTTCTGTACCTGAGAGGAATAACTTCATGCACCAGTACATGCTGGGGCTCAAAGAGCTGGAAGGCAGCTTGGCAGAGAAGGACCTGGCAGCCCTGGAGGACATCAAGTTGACCATGAGCCAGGAACATGTCGTTGTGGTAAAGAAGGCTAGTGGTATCCTGTGTTGCATTAGGAAGAGCATTGCCAGCACTTTGAGGGAAGTTATCTTTCCCCTCTACTCTGATGGTTTTGGAGTCTGGCTCTGTTTTGGAGTTGAATGTGAGAAAGGGAAGGCCTTAGTGAGTGGTTTGAGGCAATGACATCATGGGCAAATATGGAATCTGGCCCTTGTATAAAGGCATACATCAAATCAGTAGTGCCAGGATTTGACTCTGCATGCTCACACAGTCAGTTTTGGGCTTAAAATTCCATTCCATGCAACGAGATCACTGACATTTTGAGACGTACAGTTTTCCTCTTTGTTCCTCATGCAGCCCTTTATCACCCAGGATATGCACAGAAAGGTGAAAAACACCTTCAACACTACTAACTGCAGATAGCACAGACCATTTGTATTTTCCCTGCTTACTGCCTGGGCTCTACTTGGGCAGGTATATGTCAGACACAGACATTTCTTATTTTAAGCAGAATTTTGGTTCATTTATTTCAACAAGATGTTTGTCATCAATTATGAGCTGTTTCACACTGTTCTGTTTCCATCCCAGATGTACTGGGTTTTTTTGGTTTTGTTAGTACTTTTTGCAAGAGAGCAGGATGACATGGAATACCAAGTCCTATGTTTCTATATTGACCTGTTGCTGGAATTAAATGAAGGCATAGTGTCTTTCTGGATGTTATATCTTGGGGAGAACAACCAAGTGTTGATGCTGTCCTTATGCTATATTTGTAATGGAAGACACACACGTAAGCTTTATTTTTCCTTTAATTAAGTCTTCTCTTTAAAGAATCCATGTTTCCCTTCCCTGTTTTTTCTGGGGAATGGAGCAAATGTTCTTCTTCCAGACTGAAGAGAAATCCCGTGAAATTAACCAGATACTCAAAGGTCCCTCTGGATTTTTCTAACTCATCTTTCAAATAACTTACATATTTTTCTCTTGCGAGAGTGAGGAAAATAGTTACTGTTGGATGAACAGAATCTGATGAGATATGAAGTAGTGCAGGGCTAGGTTTCTTCCTGAATGAAAGGTTTCCTTAGATTTGTAAAAGATTGTTTGCCTGGTATCTACTTATTCATTTCAAAATCATGAATCTATCAATTCCTTCTTTAGTTGGGGAGAAACAGAAATGATGAAAAGGCCTTAATTCTGAGACATGTCCCTCTTATATTTACATCTGTCTAAACCCAAGAAGAACCAACAGACTGTTTTCAAACAGTTCAGCTTCCAAACAGATGTTAACAATAGGTATGTGTTCATTTTTTATATCATCTTCTGATGAGATGAGGGACATTAGACAGTTCCTCCTGTGGCTGGAGAAAATCCTCTTTCCTGTAGGTCTTTGTACTAATCTAGGAACAAGAGGGAACAACTTTTTGCGTCTCAGTGAGGCTGCAAACCCACCACTCAGCAAGGTAGCAACTAGTCTCCGTGTGCCAAAGCCCAGTTGTCCAAAATCCTCTCCTGTCCTGCACCATTAGAAAATCACCATGCAGATGCATGTGCTTAGATATATTGCAAACATCGCTCTGCATCTTGGTGCTGCTAAAAGGACCAGCAGACAGTAATTTCTTGCAGTTCGTGATTTGACCAGCTTTAGCACTCATATCATGAATTTGGCATCAAAGACACTTGCCGGTTCTTCATCCATTTCAATAACATGCAGAGATTATCAGGATGCAGAGAAACAATTCATGTTCACTTTCTGCAAATATAGTTCCAATTTCCCTGCTGCTCTCTTTGTTGCAGAAAGGCTAAAGCATTACTCACATAAAGAAGAGACCTCGGAACAGATATTTTCAGTTAGAGGGGACCTACATTGACCATCTAGCCCAACTGCTTGACCATTTCAGGGCCAACCAAAAGTTAAAACTTTATTAGGATCATTGTCCAAGTGCCTCTTAAATACTGACAGTCTTGGGGCATTGACCACCTCTCTAAGAAGCCTGTCCCAGTGTTTGACCACCCTCTCAGTAAAGAAATGCTTCTTAATGTCCAGTCTAAACCTCCCCTGGAGCAGCTGTGAACTATTTCCATGCATCTTATCAGTGGATGACAGGGAGAAGAAAGCAGCATCTCCCTCTCCAGTCCTCCTCCTCAGGAAGCTGTAGACAGCCATGAGGTCACCCCTAAGCCTCCTTTCCTCCAAACTAGACAAGTCCATAGTCCTCAGTTGCTCCTCAGAGGACATTCCTTCCAGCTCTTTCACCAACTTTGCTGCCATCCTCTGGATGCATTCAAGGACCTTAACATCCTTCTTAAATTGTGGGGCCCGGAACTGCACACAGTGTTCAAAATGAGGCCACACAAACACTGAATACAACAGGATAATCACCTTATTTTACTGGGTGGTTATACTGTGTTTGATACATGTTTTTCCCTCTTAGCTGCCAGGGCAGGGTGATGACTCCTGCTGAGCCTGCTGCCAATGAGTAACCCCAGAACCCTTTCTGCAGACCTGCTGTGCAGTCACTCCTCTCCCAATTTATCCTTGTGCCCAGTGTTCCTCCATCTTAGGTGCAGAATCTGCATTTGGACTAGCTAAATTTTATTGCATTAATCATTGCCTAATGCTCCAATCTATCTAGATCCATCTGCAAGGCCTCTTATCCCTCAAGACAGTCAACAGCATCTCCCCATTTGGTATCATCAGCAAACTTGCTAATGGTGCATTCAACTCCTGCATCCAGATCGTTGGTAAATATATTGAACAGAACTGGCCTTAGAATTGAAATCTGAGAAACATCCCCAGCCAGATGTAGCCCCTTTCACTACAACCCTCTGAGCTCTGCCCTTCAGCCAGTTCTTCACACAGCACACCATGAACCTGCTCATCCCACAGCTGGAAAACTTGTCCAGAAGGATGCCATGAGACCCTATCAAAAGCCTTACTAAAATCCTGAAAAACTACATCCATTGCCTTCCCTTCATCCACTAGGCACTTGACCTTATCATAAAAGGGTATCAGATTAGTTAAACAGCACTTTCCCTTTGTGAACCTATGTAGGCTCTGCTTAGTTGCATTATTCTTTAAATGCCCAGTATAACATTCTCCATCTTATTCCAGGAACTGAGGTTGGAGAAACAGGTCTGTAGTTCTCTGGGTCTTTCCTCATGTCTGTCTTGTAAGTTGGAATAACATTGACTAGCTTCCAGTGAGCAGGGACCTCCCAAAACCTTTGGTAGGTGATCGAGAGGGGTCCAGCCATAACATCCACTACCTCCTTCAGTACTGTGGGATGAATCCCATCAGTCCCCATGGACTTGTGAACATTCAGCTCTTACAGCTGGTCCCTTACAACATCATTGTCCAAAATGGAAAGTCACTGGTCCCACTCTTGTGGTGCTCCTACTTAGGGTACTGGGCAGTGCAGGGTCTATCAGTATTATTAAAGACTGAGGCAAAAAAAGCATTGAATGTCTCTTGCTTTTTCTTCATCTCTATTCTCAAAGGTTCTTCCATGGTTAAAAGCTCCAAAGTTTTGGTGGAGACACCGGTCCTGGAGCCAGGTATTGATATCTTGGGCTCATCTGTTTCTTCCAAAGTCTACCCCCATCACTGGGAGGACTGAGGAAAACATCACCTATGGTCTCAGTTTTTAGCATTCTTCCAGGGCTCTGACTTCATACTTTTTGTTGCAACATCATTAGTACCCACATGAAAGAGCCTGAATTTGTAGTAGACTGGAGGTCGTACTAGACTTTTCAGTCTTGTGGTGATGTCCCTGATTTGAGCCCCAGGGATGCAGCAGACTTCCCTGAAAAGAGGTCTGCAAGGGGGTGCTTCCATTCTGCCCAGGAAGGAATCACCAATGAACTGTTGTTTCTTCTCAGCACTGGTCTTAATGCAGATCTTGTTGCCAAGGGGTTGGTCTGTCTGACTTTAGCAAGACTACTTGAACAGTCTCTATCTCATTATCTGCTTCACCTGCCATATGCAAGACCTCATACCTATCCTGTAAGGGTATCTTAGAGGGTAAAGAGGGGTTTCTCTTACCGCTCTGTGCTGTAACCTTCTTCTACCTCTCCTTATCCCTTCTTCCTCTAGGCACAAGGCAGATCCAGGACCTGCCTCCATAGTGGCCATGCTGAGTTGACTAGCACAGATCATAGATGGCAGAGTATGGCTCCATTGATCAGTCTCCCTCTCAGACTCTCAAATACTCCTCAGTCTGCCCACATCCTCCCTCAGCTCAGCCACCAAGCAGAGCAGTTTGTCAGTCTGGTCACACCTCCCACAGACTTGCTTGCAACCACTAACCATCTCTAGGAATATCCCACGTCCCAAAACCTGGATGGTCACATGCTTGGACAGGAGCTCCATCTGTGTGGCTGCATTGGTTCTTCTGGGTGCTAGAAGCTCAGGAGGAGGCTAGGACACTTTTTGGTAGGTAGTCCCATGATGTCACTGGGAAATATATATAGAATCATAGAATTGTCTAGGTTGGAAGAGACCTTAAAGATCATCTAGTCCAACCGTCAGCCTAACTCTGACAAAAAAAAAATAAAAGAAATACGAAATAAAAATTACTAAACCATATTCCTGAGGAAATGGTTTGTTATATGGTTGTCTGTTGCAATTAGCTGGGCTGATTGGTTTTCCTCATCAGGGAAAAGTGATGGGTGTTCAAGGCCATGTTGGATGGGGTTTTGAGCAACCTGGTCTAGTGGAAGGTGTCCCTGCCTATAGCAGGGATCATGGGAGAGTGGAACTAGATGATCTTTAAGATCCCTTCCAACCCAAACCATTCTACGATGGTTGTTTTTGTCTGCTTAAATCTCCCGTGCCGCAGGGTGCAGGCTCTGCCCCTTTCTGTCCCCTCCAAGCAGGGGGCCCGGGTTCAGTTGCTCAGGGAATGTCCCCTGCTCAGACATGTCCCTCCTTGTCTGCTCTTACCCTCCTCTATCCCACTGCTCTGGCCGCCCCTGCATCAGCAGTTCCTCTCCCACTCACACAGGCCAGCCGTGGAGACCTGAAAAGCCTCCCTTCTGTCAAGCCTAATGCCACAGCTGAGATTGCAGCTGCCTGTCTGAGCACCTGGCAGTTCTTCCTTGGCTGCGAAGTAGCAGAGCCTACAGTACTTGAATAGGGAACTACAGGATAAATCACTCCAGCAGAAGTGACCTTTTTCCCCCCGCCAAATTTTTTTTTTTTTTACATCCTAGGGAAAATGCTATTAGGTGAATTATCTTTTCATAAAAGATTTGTGGAAATTATTCTGAATTAATATTTAAACTCTGATTTCTAAATAGAATGCTTTTCCAGTACTAGGTCAGAATTATGTTTCCTGCTCTTTGATGGGAGAATCCATAAAGATGTTGAATATAGTTGCACCATTACACTTCAAAATCATGCTGCTGCTTAGCTTGTATTCATTTCCTAAGGACCCCTGAGAAGACAAATACTCTGACACTTGACTTTCATCTTGAGGTGGGAATCAATGGATTCTAGTCCATTGATTCTAGTCAAGGCAGGCAAAGGGACACACAGCAGCTGTGGTAGACACATAGAGGAATGCTAGCTTGAAAAAACAAACACACACCATGGCAGGATTCAAGGCAGAAGCTGGAAAATATAGGAAAAATTTGGTATTTTCTATCAAAATTTTTGTTTGATGGAAACTAAATTTTCCATCCTCAAAAGACAGCAATGAGCTGCTTGTGACCTTGAGGTCTGTGTTCAAAAGAAACTCCAGTGAAAGAACTGTTTATTGCTGCATAAGCCGGGCAGTGGTTTGCTGGCACCATTGCTTCAATGTGGTCTATCAAAATGTATCTCCATAAATGCCTGTTCTAGACATACTTACAGAACTGCCAGCAGCTAGGACATGAGAAATGTTATGTTAATATCTATAATAGCAATATTTAGATGTACTTTACTTCTCAAAGGCTGTAGCAATGCACACCTTACAAAATACTTCAGAGGAGACTCCCATTTCAACATATCTTTTTAAACTCTTGCATTGAAGCAGCAGTGGTTGAGCAGTATCAAATGTCTGTGATACCACAGAATCACAGAATCACCTAGGTTGGAAGGGACCTTTTAAGATCATCTAGACCAACCAATAAAAAAAACAAACACAAAAACCAAACCACCACATCCACACCACACAAAACACCACCCAACACTAATCCATATCCCCAAGCACCATGTCAGCTCGTCTCTTGAATACCTCCAAGGATGGTGCCTCAACCACCTCCTTGGGCAGCCCATTCCAATGTCTGATAACCCTTTCAGTAAAGAAATATTTCCTAATATCTAACCTGAACCTCCCCTGG
>JAOQGH010000019.1:50833664-50870556 GCA_025769975.1 Gallinago jamesoni | reverse complement strand
GGAGGTTCAGGCTGGATATTAGGAAAAAAATTTTCACTGAAAGGGTTATCAGACATTGGAATGGGCTGCCCAGGGTGTTGGTTGAGGCACCATCGCTGGAGGCGTTCGAAAGACAGGTTGATGTGGTGCTGGGAGACATGGTTTAATGATGGTGTTGCATTTTGTTTGTTGTGTGTGTGTTTATTTTTGTCAGGTTGATGGTTGGACAAGATGATCTTGAAGGTCCCTTCCAACCTAGAAGATTCTGTGATTCTATGATTCTAAGACAAAATGACATAAACCTTCATCCAATACACTGTGCCAACTCATGGCATGCAAGGGTATAAGAAGGGAAAAAAAGGTAAGCAGAACAAAACCTGGTATTTAAACATTTCAACAAGGTAAACCAGAAAGACATTGTTCTTGAGGCATTGCTCAGTCTTACCATCTTAACTTTCCCACTTGCTCAGTTAAAGTGCAAGTAGCTAATGATATGTGATATGCAGAGAGGTTGCCAATAATGCTGTGTTTTGAAGATGTCCCGATCTTAACAGATGGTAGTTTTGTGAAGTGGGGTGCTAGATTTATCCTTAATTTCCTTGCAGCAGTTCTTTTGGCTGCAGTTTTTCTATCAATGTCAGATCTAACTTCCATTAATGGAAGCATATGTGCTACAGAGCTGTCATGATGTATTCCTAAATGAAAACAAGTTTCTAGTAGCATTCCCACTCATGTCAATGGGAATTCAGAAGGGTCAGCCAGGCCACTCAAAACAGCAACCATGCAAGAAAGGAACTCCTGGTTGTCACGAAAAGCAAAATAGACAAAAAGCACACACTATGGTTGACTCTAATGTCACATACCTAAGTGAACAGATCAAGCTGTTGCAAAAGTGTCAGGATATTTTAAATTATTTTATTCAGAAGGCAAACACCACGATTAACTGAGAAGCATATTTATTTAGGCCATGATCCATGAATTGCCCAAAAGAAAGCAGTGATAATATTGATCAAAGATGGTAGAAAGATAAGGACAAGCCAAACTGCTTTACTTTATTTTAGTCCTGAACAAGAATACATGTGTTCAAATCTCAAATTTCCCTAAGAAGCCTTTCACACAAAGCTTTTCTTAAATAACCTCTCCATTTGTCTCCCTCCATCAAGACAAATATTTTCTCTTTGTTCTTAAGGCAAACCTTCCAGAGAGTCTTGCAATGTGACAAACCTGCATAATCCACTTTATGAGAAGATCTCCAACATCATTTGCATGATGTTGAGAAGTGTAAGACGACAATTCAGGCAGAGGTATTTGAAAAATCCCGGAGTAGATTTTCTTGTTTTTCAAGCAGAGTAGACTTGCAATGAGCCAAAACCACATGAGAGCATTGACATTTAGAGAAGGTGCTACAGTAATGGAATGATGGTAAGGTATGAAAGCAATGAGCAATTTATAATAATTTCTGTTTGTTTCTGTGGAGGTGAGACAATATGGAAGACAGAATATAAACATGCTTCCACAGGTAATTACTCCTCTATTTTCAAACAACACATTATTTGCCGTATGTGCATATTTGAAAAAACAAGATGTCTAGAGATTCCTAGTTTTGAGTTCTATTTTCTTATGTGTTTGCCATAACACATAAGTTTTTTTTTAAAAAAAATCTTTCTCTGAGGATGTGCGAGCCTTTCATTCCAATAATGCTTAGCAGAATAGGTAGCAACCCTTTGTTCCTGCTTTAGCTGGTGATAGATATTGTTGAAAATGGAACCCCATGCAAAATAACGTATCATGTCTAAAAGTCTATTTAGACTAATGTATATCATGCCTTTAGGTATTCAGAAAAAAAAAATCAACCAAACACAAATGAAAGCATTTCAGTATTTACATAACAGACCTTAGGAAGGTAAGCCCTTTAATAAAAATCTACCCATGTGTTTTAGGATCTGAACCATGATTCAGATAGTTGAAACTCCTACTTCCTCTGCCAACTTGACCAGGATACTTAGTGTCACTTCAGTTCCCTTTGAAAAAGCAGATTATCTCCATCTTCATATTTGGGTCTTATGAGGGATAATTTTCCAATCTTTTTCCATGGGGTTTTCTGAAACTATCATGTTGATAACGTTGAAAGATGCACAGTACTAGGTGGAAATGAATGTTCCTGTTTCACATATTTTCATAGCATGGCCATGATGACTACGGGGAGCCATTTAAATCCCTCAGGCTGCACTGTGTTCTTCATACCCAGGGCTTGGGCAAAGGCCACAGGAGCATGAGACTTAAGGTACCCTGCTTCTGTGCTTCCTCACATTCAAACCATGCTTCATGAATCACCCATCTCTCAGGAAAGAGAAGGTCATTCTGGAACAACTCTTCTTCCTTTGGGAGTCAGTGGTTAGTCAGCGATGGAGGCAGGAATTCTAGTAGAAGAAGCAAACCCCGTTCGATCATATGGAGTGTCCCATATGAATGGGACTTCTGTGAATGCCATCAAGCCATCTAATATCTTATCCCCAGGGTACAGCTGAATAATGAAAGTGTTCAAAAAAGGTCTAATGCAGTCTGTTTACAAAACAGAAGTAGTCAGCAATCAAGTTTGAGCTTTGCTGAAAACTGATTTTGGGAAGGTGGGTGGCCCAGGCATGGAGAACTGGTGTTGAGGAAAGAGTGCCTGCTCTGCTACAGAGAGCTATCCTTGCCTTTGCAAATCATTTAGCATCCTAAAACAACCTGACCCCATTAGTAGGTAAGCATCCTGGCATAGAGCCCAGGTTCTCTCTGAAAAGAGTAGCTCTCAGAGCACCTGAGCTTGTCTCTTGCCCATCATCATGCTGGAGGGATGTCTCTCACATGGAGAGACATCCAGCTTTATCAGTTGCTCTAGTAACAGATATTACCTTCTTTTTCTTTTTTTTTTTTTTTTTCCTACAAACCATGTCTTATTTTTTCCCTTACTTTCATTGGTATTGAAAATGTACAACGAATAGCAGAAGATGTTTTGAAGGAAGACCAGGTAGCAAAAGTGCTCTCTTGATGTAAATACGTACTTTAGCCAGGCCAAATACATTCCACCGATGCAGTATATAATTTAAAATTCCTTCTCTTTTGCTGTCTGCTAGCTGATTCTCTGTTCAGCAAGTCTTAGTCTTTTTCAAGTATGTACATTGGCTGATTTTTTCTAAACAAATGCAATTATCAGCACCAAAATATTCAGGTCGTTTGGATCCCAAAGTGATTATAGATTTTAATGTACAGCTTTCTTAGGTACTGTAGTACAATTATGCTATAGCAAAATTTTGTGGCAACTCTTGGTTGGTCTAAATTGTCATATTCTCAGTCAAAACTAGGAATTGGATGAGGAGATGTCATTTTTGCAGAAACTAAGTCAGAAAAGTATCTGTCTGGGTAAAAAATGTATTTGTAAAGGCAAGCTAGAAATTCTCTTCAAATGCCTCAATGCTGTTTTCAACTGCACCCACATGAATGGTGAAGGCAGATGCATCTTTGGTATGTCTGCTGTTGCTGGCAGAGATGGCGAAACAAAAACCAGCTCTCCCCCAGTAGCTGAATAGTCACATTCAGCATACATATTGCTCTGAGCTAGTGCATTTCAATAGCTCTGGCCCACAGCAAGCAGAGCACAAGTGAAGCAGATGTGACCAACTATACTTATCTGTGTTCCCCCAAAAGCAGAGTCCTGGTCATTCTTTCCAGCATCCATAGCACCGAAGACTTGCTAACACCAACAAATTATTTTCTTTTGCTCCTGCTGTACCCAACTGCATATCAATTAGACCCAGGAAGGGGAAACACAACAGTCCTTAGAACAACCACTTATCAATTTCCCATGTCTCACTCTCCAATTCTTTCTGCTTTTACTCAGCTGCATCAGTTTAATTCACTGATTATTATTTTTTGTTTTATCTACCTTTACCCGTTGCTGTTTCTTCTGTCCTATGAAGCAAGTAAGGGGTAAGTTTATTTCAGTTTTTCTCACCCACGGACAACTATCCTTCCAGTGGACATTGCTGTGGGTAAAATTCAGCCTGAATTGAAAGGCTGATGTATTCAAAGCCATGGCACAGGTATTTATGTACTCCCCTTGTTCAATAATGGCCAGTGGACTTATGTGTCTAGCAAAATTTGTTTTAAAATGTTTCAAAATTTCTTCCAGAATGCGTTTTTCACTCTGTTTTCACCATAAAACATAATTTTCTTCAGTGGTTTAACAGTTGCCTTGCCTGAGTCATTTCTACTGTCTATTTATCAGGGTATCCCTCCAAGACTTGACAAAGGGAGCTCTGAAGAAATGCAGGTGAGTCATATCTGGGTCTATTCCATTAGAAGGGACATCTGTCTCTAAGTGATCATAAGGCAAGACAGCCTGGGCTTTTTGAATAGAAATTTCAATGTAACTGTTCTGTGTATTCACAGTCTTCTTTCAATCACAACCAAGGGCTTCAGGATCTTTGCAACATGTATTTGTGGAGGTTACTGTAAGGTTAATGTACGTTATTAGATGACAAAGTTGTTCTCATTGTAAGACTTCCATACACTATGGAAGCAGAATGCAGAGGTCAAATGTAAATAAAAATTAAAGTCCTGCAGTGGGGTCATGGAAGAAGCAGGTGAGATAACTCAAAAACTTTATGTGTTTCCCAGTGGATAGTTACTGTCTTGGAAAAGGACCAGAAAGAATTAATAATCAGGACTTTAAAAGCTACACTCAGATGGTAGTTTTCTTTCTCGAGCCCAAAGTCCACAATTGAGGGCCATTTCCACGTGTTTCAAGAACAAGGTGACTACTGATAGCAGGAGAAGACAGGAACTGGTGGTCCACCTGGCATGGATAAAGGATAAAGACTCTCTGGCTGATCTGTGTAGCACCTGTTTCTGAAGGGTTGTCACTCCAGTACTGGCTTACATATCACAAATGGCTGTGAAGGATAGCTAGCCTTCTGCCTAGGGTCGCCAATAGCAGCCAACTGCACACATTGATGAGAAGATGAGTAAATAACATAGTCTTTTCAACTTGTTTTTTCTTCAGGGAGGCAGAGTGGGTACACCAGCCTTTTGGTGCCACGCTACCCATTTTTATTGGTGTATACAATGGATTAGGAGAGGGACCTCAAAACCCAGCCCTCTAGGGAGGGCTTCAAAACTGAAGATTACTCACCAGCCCCAGGACAAAAGCCCCTTGTGCACTGGGGTGTCAATCAGATGCAGGGAGGTTCTTCACCTTACGGGGCTTTCCCATCAGACTGGGGGAGTGATGTCTGACTTCCAGATAGGATGCTGGTGGGTCAGAGTGAACCTGTGACATGCTGAAAACAATTTTCCAAGTGATCCTATGCATCCAGGAGGCTGGAGCAGAGGGATTTTTGAGGAACCATGTGCACCACTGCCAGGTCCGGAGGAACTCAGTTTTCCTCAGCAGCCTTGTACCCTTAATTTTTATAGTTTAGTCCTTCTGGAGATCTAGAAAGTGACTATGTATCCCACCTTGTATTCTGATGCCCTGTGTATACTCCCAAGCAGGAAATGATGGCCAGCAGTTACTGATCATCTGGGGTGTAAAGCTCTTCCAAGAACTGTGAAGTGCCCTGCTTCTGTACTATATATCTGTTTTCTCTGCCTGATGCATTGGCAAAGGAGATATAGTAACGTGGTTTTCTGGGGCTTGCAATAAAGTGTTAATTATACTAACCAATGTATTCAGCTATGGAAACTCTAGCGCAAATATTTTTCTTTCTATATTGTTTGGGAGAGGGGAAAAAGATGAATAATAGTGGATTTTGTTAATGCAATGAATTGCTGTAAATTTGCTCTTCATGCTGCTGCATGTGCACATGTAGGGTGATATGTACTCAACTTTCCCTACTAAATGTCTCCTTGGTAGCAAGCAGAAATGCATCTGAAGTGATAAATGCTTTTGTGGCATTCTTTTGTACCGGGAGACTGCTTCTCTCCATGCATGAGCTAGGATATTATCTGAGAACAAAGTAGTGATTAAGTAATAAAAATTTATTCCACCATGCGTTTAGCTTTTAATTTATTTTTGAATAAATTAAAAAAAAACATGCCACAAACAAAACCACCAAACCACTTCAAATCCTGAATGTGAGAACAGGAGATAGAAGATATCAGACACTGTTCCAGATGTCCAAGAAACACTGCCTTTGCTTTCAAAAGCACACAGCCAGATGTTCTACATAGTCTTGAGTCAAATAGATCTATACCAGACTTTTGACCTGCAATCTGTCGGAGGTCTGCCCAGTCTGAGAAGGGTTCTGTGCAGACATAGCATCCAGGGCAGCTTGCTGTGCATATGTGCTGGGTGTCCACATGGCAGGGCAAGGGTTCTACCACAGCTGTGTTCAAGAACAGAGAGAGACAGCAACTTGAGTGGTATTGCCAGCATGAACTTTAATCCATTACATCCATCACATCTCTTCAGAGCAATTTGCATCAAAACTGAAATGAGGTAAGAGTCAAAGCATTTCTGATATAGAAATGCCAGCTTAGGGAAGAACACTAGCACCCTGTGCTTACATCTGGGGACAATAGCTTCAACTCCTAGGGACAGGCATTACTTCTATGACTGAGAGCTGCTGTCTCTGTCACATTACTGGAGGTAAATAGCAGAGGTGTTAAGGGTCCTAGAGACTTCTGTAGGACAGTAGAGAAGTATTCTCCTGTCTCAACAAGCAGGTCTATATCAAGGCTTCTATTCCTTATGGCTCTACAGACTCTCTCATTTCATGTGTGTCAAGGTGTTTCAGCCCATTGTCATCTGGGTCATGTTGGGGCACACGACTTTTGGTATGGGATAAGGGTGACATGCAGTGCTCAAGTGCCAATATGAAATGTTGTATATCTTGTGCTACTTGTGTTGCACACTGGCTTACTGTGACTTTCTGCCCATCAGAGGTAGGAGATCCACATGGGTGAGAATGGGAAAGGCTGAGGACTGAGACTTGTAGAAATTCTGAGGAGGAGTAAGGGTAAGAGGAAAGAAGAATGTAACCACACCAGCAAAAGAGTATAAAGCAAAGGGGGATAAAGAGAGCAGGGATAAGGAAGGGGCACAAGGAAATAATAGAGGCCCTGTTTTTCCACCCCAATCAAACCTTTCTCACCTGGGTTCTCCTCAGCCTGGGTGAAAGTGGCAGAACATGGTTCAGCTGCATCTACTCCTGGATAGTATGAGTAACAACAGATATGTTGAATATAAACCACACTGGCAGCTCTGTATCTGTTATTGGGAGCTACTGGGTTGTTTCATAGGTCTAAATCATAGCAAACAATGGTTTTAGCAAGCTCTGTGATTACACAAGGACTTTGCACTTCTGCAGCTTTTCATAATCTATTTGAACTTCGTTCAAGCATTTCTAAGCCAAGTGCATTGGATCAATCGAAAAATATGTACCAATTGTGTAATATGAGCCTCTCTTTTGGGTATTTCACCTCATCTAACTCTTTTAAGAGCACTTGGACAATCTTACAGTAGTCTGTCCCATTATGATACCCATTTATCATAGGGGAGTTCTTTTATCCTCATGTTTGGGTATACAAATCAAAATTCATAGGGACTTGCTCAAGTGCTTTCAGGCAAGTGATAAGAAACAAGGAAGGTGAAAAGAAACAAGGAAGGTGAACTCTGGGCTTTAGCCTACAGCTGATGTCCTAATCACCTTTGGTAAAACTCTGGAAAGGAGGAATAGATTGCCCATATATAATTATCTTTCTCCATCCATTTTCAGAGAGATGAAGAAAGTTAGGGGAAACTGTAGAGGGAATATGGAGATTTATCGTGTTTCCATTTCCCAGGAGCTCAGTCTGCAAGGTGATCAGTGTACAGTGCTTTGGAAGTTAAGATTTATTGAAAGCACTTGCTTTGCTAGACCTCTTCCATGATTAGGAGTATTCAACAAATCTGGGGGAAGGAGATAAGGATTCTGGTATTTCTTTTGAATTATTTATTGCACTGAAGGCTTCCCAGGGAGTAACTAAGTAAAAGCAAGGCCCAACAAAACAGATTCTTATGGAGAGAGCAGAAAGGATCAAATTTGACAGAAGACGAGAACGGTAACAGTAAGAGGCTTTTCAGAATGAATGGAGTAGCAGAGAAGTTACACAGCTTAAAAAGCATTCAGGAAGGGGTGTAAAAATGCAGTGCAGTGCATGATGCAGTGCATCATGCAGTTAGTGCTCCTGCCAAAAGTGGTATAGAACAAGACAGCTCAATACAGCAGCTCTAAAGATACAGACAGTACCACTTTGCACAAGTCAGTGCACTAATTTGCTCCTTACTGCCTTCTATCAGATGTACTCTCTGTGATCTACTTCACCGGTGCTCCTTGACTGTATTAAGCATTTCCTTACATTTTCCTTGCCACTTGTAGCCTTGGATTTGCATGGCAGAAGAGCTTTCAAAGTACCTGCTGGAACATGACAGTCCTCAGTAACGGCTGTAGTCTCAGTTGCTGGATTTGCGCAGCAATCTGCTAGATTGGTAAATTTGTCTTGTTATAGCACAACTTCCCTCCACCCACCCCAGACTCTGTTTCACATTCACTGAAGAGATTTTTTTCCCTTCTCCTCTCTCAAATATTGGACATCACTCCCCACCAGCTGCATTTTACCTTTAGGGGAGTATTATCTCTTAGTCTGGGCAGTAGGTCAAGCACAGCATTTCCCAGAGTTTGTGAGCACTAGAGCTTTATGAGCCCACGCTTCAGGGAACCACAATAGCTGCGAGCAATTGGACCTACTCTGCTTGTAAAGATCTTCCAGCAGAGTCACTCAGGCACATTTTTTGTTAGACATTGTGAACACTCAGCTGTCGGCAAAGGTTAAAACACCACCATGGCCATGTATATTTCTCTGTCCTGGTTTTCTCAGTGCTCCTGATGTTTCTCAGTCCAGGACTTCTCTTTCAGCATGGCATCTCCCACAGATCACAAACAAAAAAAATGAAGGCACTCACTCATCTTTTATCCTCTTCTAGTCCAGCTCACAGAGAACCCCATCCTTTCACAGATGCCAGATACCTTAATCAAGTGATTCCCTGACTGGTTTCAGCAAATTCTGCTTGGGGAGCAGCAGTCTGGATACCAGAAAGTGCTTCTCCTGAAAGAACCTATTCATTGCATTGCTTATTCATGACAGTTGTGTATGTCTGTGAATCAAGTTCAGCTTTGAGGTACACATGTTTACAGATTAGCCGTTTCTTACGCCATTGGGAAGAATTTAAATCCTTGAGGCAGAGTGAGATGCAGTTTGAGATTAAACAGGTAAACTGATTAAACAGGTAAACTAACTGGTTCATGAAACCAGTCAAAAATTCTTTACCTTAAACCAAAACATTCTCTGTAGATAAAAAATAATGACCTGTGAGGTGTCTTTTTCCAGTGGTACGTGAATTTTTTTTAAGTGTGTCCCTTGTGGATATCTAAGGAGTATGCATCCATTGACTATCCATTAATTTAGTGGGCTTCAAGTATTGAAATACTTGAAATAATTAGAAGCCAAAGGCCTCACAAGACTCTGGCACTCAGTTAGGCCATAACAGTTATATTGAAATAGTTTCGCAAATAAGTCCTGGATATCAGCAAGTTCTAGGGCAACTACTTTGTTTTTGAAGTGAATGAAGATAAGTGGGTGTAAGTTTTGTAAGAATCTCTGTGCAAATTCAGTGTGTTTAGTCTGTGTGTGTTTGCTTTTAGACCCTTAAGACTGATCTTTTGCTGAGAAAACAAATCTGGAATTTTGTTTGTGTGTGATGAATGATAAGGACAGACAGTGAGGACCCTGCTGATAGGAGATGGGCTGCTGCACCAAGCTGGCTTTGGTGCTTCTCTAGGTAAGAGACCACATCTCTGATCTGCTGCCAGGTTTCAGATGATAGTGATTGAAGTGTTGTCAAAAATAAGGTTGGAAAGCACTCACAAGGTCCTGTCATCTGTTTGTCTTCTGCTCTATTTTCTGCACTTCAGTTGTACCGTGCCACTTCCCACATATGTTGTCTAGCTTATTCTTAATGACTTCCTCCAATGGAGACAACAGAAGTTTCTCCTTTTAATGTCTAATTTAACATTGCTATAAGTGAAAATCATTGCTTGTTCCCTTTGCCTCAAGAGACCATCATAGTCTCTTCATTAATGCAGGGAAGTTTATCTAGCTGTAGCATATTTCTCTGGATTGCATGTAAGAATGCTCCTTTTGCTCTTGCCTTTTAGACTTCTGAAGAGCCACATTGTCCTCCTCAAAGAGATGTAGCCCAAGGAATCATGCAGTGCCCAAGACAAGACACAGTGACTCATATAGTCCCTGCTGGTCCTGGCCTGCTTTGTAGAAAACACTCATGTTTCTATTATATCTCTTATATATATCTCTCATTATATCTTTGTATTATGGTATAACACAAAGCTAAGATGCTCCTGAAGAAGTATCCCAGCCAGCCCAGCACTCCTGATCCAAGCCACAGCCTAGGATTTCAGGAGCTATCCCACCCGCCCCCTTGTGCAAGACTAGCACTTTACAACTAGCTTACTGGCCCTGGGGCCATACTATAACTTTGACTTATCAATTTTAGCTATGGCTCCTTTTCAACATTTCATAGAATCATAGAATGGTTTAGGTTGGATGGGACCTTAAAGATCATCTTGTTCCAACGCCCCTGCCAGGGACAGGGATATCTCTCAGTAGACCAGGTTGCTCGAAGCCCCATCCAACCTGGCCATGAACATTTGCAGGGGTGGAACATCCACAACATTTCTGGACAACTGTTACAGTACCTCACCACCCTCGCAGTTAAGAATTTCTTCCTAATATCTATTCTAAATCTACCCTCTTCTAGTTTGAAGCCTCTCGTCCTATCACTACGCGCCTTTGTAAAAAGTCCCTCTCCAGCTTTCTTGTAGGACCCCTTCAGATACTGCAAGGCTGCTAAAAGGTCTCCCTGGAACCTTCTCTTCTCCCAAATGAACAACCCAAACTCTCTCAGCCCGTCGTCATAGGAGAGCTGCTCTAGCCCTCTGATCATCTCCATAGCCCTCCTCTGGACTTGCTCCAACAGGTCCACATCCTTCTTGTGCTAAAGACTCCAAAGCTGGATGCAGTACACCAGGTAGGGTCTCACGCGAGTGGCATAGAGGGACAGAATCACCTTGACCTGCTGGCAATGTTTCTTTTGATGCAGCCCAGGATACAGTTGGCCTTCTGATTTGTAAGTGCACATTGTAGAGCTTCTCATCCACCAACACCCGCAATTCCTTCTCCTCAGGTCTGCTCTCAATCCATTCTCAGCCTGGCCTATATTTGTGCTTGTGATTGTCCCAACCCAGGTGCAGGACCTTGCACTTGGCCTTGTTGAACTTCATGAGGTTGGCACAGGCCCACATCTTATAAGCCTATCAAGGTCTCTTTTGATGGCATCCCTCCCTTCCAGCGTTTCTCTTGGTACTCTACCTGGCACCTGGAAAGGCAGTCAGGATCTCAAACTCAGAAATAATGTTATTTCATTACAAAAGCAACACAAAACAAAAAATCAGCTCTGGCATCATGAAGATTTGTGTGAGTTCACAGGAATGAGTCCTTCTGCTGTCTCCCTTGCCTGAATATGTAAGGTTAATCCAACTGCTTCCAGCAGGGCAGAAGAGATTTCTTCCAGAACAAAATGCCAGAGACTTCTCTTTTTTTAGTGCCTTCCAGCAATGATCATCTGCTAGGACCACCTGGACATCCTGAGTTCAATCAGTTTCCTCTGTTAAAATAAACTTGTCTGTTGAAAGAGCTGCAGTACCCTTTTCTGTTAAATTTGTAGCTGACATTGCTTGCATTTTCCTGTTGACCATAAGCTGTGATACAAATTCTGTTTGGTTTCACCTCTCATCCCCGATTCTCCCCTCCTTTAGGGAGATTTTAAGCAGCATCATTTGTAAAAGTATTTTGGAAAGGTGAACCCAAGAAGATCCTTCATTCTCCACCACTCGTTTGAATTATGGAGCATCCCTACCCCCAAAGACATGGAATAAAGGAATTCTTTGATAATTACAGCCCTCCTTTCAAGGGGACTTCCCATCTGTGGTACTCTATTGCTTGCCTTCCCTGGCGTCTGAGCAGCTCACAACTCTCATTGCCCTACAATATTCCCAAGGGGTTGGGAAGGGCATGGAGGAATGTCTGGAGGCTGTTTTCAATGAAACCTTGGGTTGCATCCTTTGGTATCTATGTTGCTGAGGGTTGTCAGGTATTTAGAGGTGCTTGAAGCAGTCCCTCAAGAAAAGCTTGGGCTGTATTCAAAACACCAACAAGCGGTGTCCCATTTACACATAATGTTTACCTTTCCCATGTGTTAACCCAGGAAGCTGGGATTTGACAGCCATCAAGAGCTGAAGATCTAGATCATTCTGTGTTGGTTTGGATTTAAGCAGAATGGATGGCACTGGTAAATGTTTTAAGCTCCATCATCTATCTGGGCTCAGTGGGACCCTGCAGACTCCTGCTGCTCTTAGGGGATGGGATACATGACAGAGAGAGATGAACTAGCAGAAACATAACTGCAGCTATTTCACAGAGTGTCAGTTAGTTCAAGTAACTCCCAAAAGCCGATGCAGTTGGACTTATACTGATGTAATACATGATGTTCACTCATTGGTAAGCACTTCCAGAAGTTATAAAGCCTAAATGGTCTAACCTACTGTTTTCCACACAGGAGCCTGTGACAGACCAGGTAATTAAAGACAGATAATACCCTCACTGCTAATCTCCAAAGATTTAGCAGGTCTCTCTTGTAGGAAGTGAATGCACCTGGAAGATGTTCAGTACACTGGACTGAGTCCTTGCCTGCCTGCACAACTCTGAGACAGAACCTACTACTGCTTGAAGCTAATTTGATGGGGACTGACCTGAGTCATGCACACCTATACTTTGACTGCAGAAGTGGGAATCCCAGTATTTATTGTGAGAAAGAGCTTTGCAAAATACTAAATGTACAGACTTTAAAGCAAACCACAAAACTTTTGTGGAAGGTGTTTTTCTGTCTTTTAGAAATTGTTGAGCCTGTCAAAGTTTGCCTCCCCAGCCCACCTGTGATTCTTGTACCTTGAGGACAGAGGTTTGCAGATCCATGCAGACAAATTGCCCTGAGTCACCTGCTCAAACAGTTAAGCAGAAAGGGAGGCAGAGGGTGAGCACAGGCAGATTTCCTTACCTGCAAACAAAGACTGTGGAAGCAGCAAAAAAAGGAAAATAAATGCCTGAGTCAGACTTACAACACTGGAAACAAAGCCTCACCATTCAAAGGGAAGAGTGGTTACAAAACAAGATGCTTAAACAGTCTGTTGACATCTCCACATCTACCTTTTAATCTTTCATTAGCCTTCAGCAGCATTCTGATGTAACTCCTGCTAAACAGACATTTAACTTCCAGCTAAGAAATGTGACGGAAGAAGCACACCACAGGAAAGCACTTTCTCTTTGCTGCTTTTCAGACTTACTTTCAAGCTCTGTCTTTGGTGTTCTGTGGTACTGTGTTGTCAAAAGAACCACAGCCTGCCTTACCCTGGTGTGCTTTTGGTTGTTCTTTTAGCCTGATAACAGCGTGCTGCATCTTACGTTGGTTCAGAGGCTGGGGTGGTAAACTGTTCTGGAATGCTGTATATTTAAATAGTAGGCTATTGCATATAACGCGATACTGGTATCTAAAATGCTAGCCTGCTATATGTGCTAGATAGATACAGATTTACTATTGGAAAAAAGTAAAGAATAATTCCCTTCTATATCCCTACAGCATCTGCATTCTGTCCTTCTGTAGTGGCAGCAGAAATGCTGACGGGATGCTTCTCAGCGCAGTCTCGTACTACTTTTTTGGTGCAGTTACACACCCTATGTTTGATTGTGTGGGAAGTACAGGATCTATTATATACAAGGTATGAGCAAGCCATGCAACTGCTAATTTGTTAATTTGTTGTTTACATCAGGTCTGTCCCCAAATGCTTGACATGCTGCAAAGGAGGTGTGCATTTGTGAGGGCCTTGGGTGAAGAAAACCCTCCTTCTTCAATTCCAGGCAGGGAGTCCAAGGCGTTCATCCCTGTCAAGATTGAGGCAGCTGTGGACATGTGGGTAGATGTAGCATGGCCAGTTTTAGAGTTCTTAAAAATATATATTTGGGAACCATTAGAGTATGGTTGTAAGAAGACTTTAGTAAGAAGCTTTCAGAAATTTGAGTTGGAAAACCTCCAGCACCCCTCTACATGTAGGTTTAAGCCCCAGTGTGTCTCCTCCATGCTTGAATGCAGCTGTATGGGCCAAAGGTTTGGTCACGAGCACATAATGATCTCTTTATACATCAAGTCTGTGGTGCTGGGGATGAGGCCTGAGGATTGGGGAGGCTGGGTAGAAGATCTACCTACAACTCACATCAGCCATCCCAGTCTGGCTCTAAACAGCCAGATTGGACATTGCTAACTCTGTATATGCAGCAGCCTGGGGCTGGCACATGCAGGTTGCACCTAGTTTGGTTATTCCTAAAACTTGTCATTGCCTACAGAACAGGGCAGTTCTCCTGCTTTAGGTGCACCGGGACTTCTTGGGACGCAGATGTACAGGCACCTGAGGTATGTGGTGGCTACTGCAGCACACTGGCCTTGTGGGGACTTTACTCTAAAGCAAGATGGTAAGGCAGAGTAACACTTAACCACCCAGAGCAACACAGGGGGAATTGGGTGGAGCCTTCAGATTTAAGCTTCACCCATGACACGAAGTTGTCAGTGCTGCAGGGGTTCTGTCCTTTCTGTGAGGAGGTGACTGGGTTGGGATCAGGCTTGCCCCTGACAGGTTCTGTCAGCCTCTGCTTTCTTCCACATCAATGCTTCAAACGCAAAGTGTCCAGAGCAGGCTAATGGAGAAACTTTGTGGGCGATTTTGTAACGATCCCAGCCTTTCCCAAACGGGAAAATACAAAGAGTTTCCTTTCAGAGCAAACCCCACTGTGCCTAAAGTGGAGGGTGGAAAAGTGTCTCCTGGAGAATGGGCTCAGACCCACATTTTACTAACATAGTGTAGACTTACTGGCACATGGCCAGCATGTGGTACAGTGGGCATTTGCACATCTGGAACCAGGCAGAAACCCTGCTGTTTAACTGGGTTTCCTGGCCAATTTAGGAAAGAGCTGAGCAAACGGCAGAAGAGAAATGTCTATTTCATAAAAGAATGATTGCAGTCTTTTAATTTGGTTTCTGACATAATATGGGTCAGACAGTACTATGCAGTAATTTCTGCATTGGCAGGAGCTTCCTTCACTTATTTGAGAAGGTTTCGAAGAAGATTCATCTCTGTGCAAATGGCAGCTGTTGCAGGCAACCTTTACTGGAGGGCTTGTTTTGGGTTTCCTGCAATTTCTCGAGGTAAGCTTTGTGAAATGAGATCAGATCCAGTGTTTGTTCCTCCAGAAGCAAGAGATGGGACTGGTTGGACCAATGAGACACTCCATTAGCAAGTTTTTGTAAGTAACTTGGAGCAGGCTTGGGTAGGCAGTGGGTGACAATGCATCCATTTTACTCTTTCCCCAGGCGTGCCGGTGAGGGCTGATGATGCACCACCTTGGGATGTCCTGGGCAGTGCCAGTGAGTATCAGTATCTCTACTTAGCACGCACATGTCTTTCTTAAACACGGATACAACTAGGAAATTTTGATTGCTACTTGCTATTTACTATTGATTTGCTGTTCACTATTGTCTCACCAATAATAAGAAAAAGTTTAAAAACTACCAAATCTATTATAAAATCTTTATCTCCTAACCGGTTATAAAATGCTCATCACAACAGCCCTATTTCCCCAAATACTCCTCTTTTCTAGAAAAATTCACATCCCAGAGTGTTCATTACCAAAACAAAATGCTGGTCCTTCTTTTCTTTTGTTATATTCAGCTTTCATCCTCCTTAGGTTTTCTCTCATTTGGAAAGAAGCTGACAAAAAGCTGGTGAATATGATTTTATTTTGTGGAAGCACAGCAACAAGAAAGACAAGACAAGAAAGGTATTATTAAAATATATTTCACAGTGGAACAAAACCAGACATTGATATGGATTTTCTGATGATACAGCAGTTGCAATTATTACTTTATCAAATATGAGCTGTCCTTTTTATTACAGTTAGTTTTTTCTTTACCATGTCACCTCCAAAAGGTAGATTTGAAAGAAAAAATGAGGAGGTGAAGACATTTTATTTATTGTTTTGTATTTTTTAGTCAGTTTTTAGCCTGTATTTATGGCAGTCTTTCCACAGACATGAGCAAGCCTTGAGTAAGATGCACAAATACAAACCACATTCAGATGCAAATACTACATGTGTATAGTCATACCTTTTGATATAAATGCTGTTTTAGTGTGATACAGAGGACAATAACAACTGCCAAAGGATGCCCTATGTCTTACATGTCAAATCAGAAGGCAAAGTGAAATAAGGAAAGTAATTTTTTCATATTCTGCACACCTTTCTGAGTTTTAATTGGATTTTCCATTGTCAAGTAGGATCATATTTTATTCCTTCAGCATGGTTTCATTTGACTTTGGATGGTAGGCAGTCTTAAAAATGGACATGGCAGTTAGCACACCTTAAAGAGGAACAACTCACTGAAATCAACTATGTTTCCGGGCTTTCTGAAGGCTTTCTGACACAACAGTGTCATAAATACACATAAGCCAGAGAAGTAAATCACATTTGTAGCATGACATTTAACTATGCTATCAAACACTACAGCATAACAAGCCCTGACAAGTTTGCTGTTCTTCACCAAAAACTTCTATTGGAAATATGTCTTACTCATGAGGTGGAATAACTGGCCGAAGGCAAAGTACATGTCTGAGATATTGAAACATTCAGTTTCAGAGGTGGGTTTCAGATCTCTGCTTATTCTAATGCAATCTGAGGATGTGAACCTCAGCATTATGACTCTGAGTTGACTGGTCACCTGAAGGCAGAGGACATAGCTCTCTCCTTTTTCCCTAAAGAAATGCAAATGTCATGATGCCATCCCAATGTGGGAGCTGTTTGAAGCTGCGTACTTTGAAATTTAACAGTAGTCAGGCAAAACGCCCTTCATACTATGGTCTGGTCATATCACCAGACATGGACGAAGGTGTCCAAGTTAGACATGTTGTGGAATGGTTTCAAAGTATTAAACCAAGTGACATTTTCAAAATATTTCCTAGCTGGCTTCCTCATGCAGCTATGGGTTGAACTTCACGCAGCCCATACAGCAGCCAGCTATGAAGATGCAGGACCAAAATGACCAGTGCAAAAAGCAAAAGCCAGTAGAGCCTGTGGGAGCCTAGGCCCAATGTAGCCAAACCCCAGTGCTCCAGCAAACCGGCAGACAGCAGCCAAAGCAACAGCAGTTGTGGTCAACGGTAACCTCAAACAAAGAAGACCCAGCAAAGCAGCCACAAGCTGCCCAACCTACAAGGCCTGCCCAGCCTGCCCACCAAGGCCCCTTGCAGCAGCCAAGAGAGGAAAACCAGCAGCAGCAAGATCAGGTAACCACCTCAGGAGTCCCAATGTGTGGGGCCATCTTGCAGTGGAGAACACATGATGAAGGGTAATTCAAGCCTGTCTCCAAGAGGAGCAAGCAGAGCATCTCACAGGCTTCTCACTGAGGAGTTTGCAAGCTGCTTACAGAAGACCCTCGGGCCAACTCAGCAGGAGGGTGGGAGGCAGAGCCATGCCTGGAGCAGGGGGATGTGAGTCACGGCACTCTGGGCATGCCTTCAGCCTCACCAGCACTGCCTCCACAGCAACATTGGCTGCTCCTGCTGTGGCAAAGCAGCAGGTACTGCTATGGCAGAAGGCTTAGAGCTGAGGGTGCACTGGTTTCCAGATGCCCCTTACCTGAAACCAGAACCCCTCAGAGCCATCCCAGTGGTTGATGTGTTAGCAAATGAGAGGAGTATGTGTAGCTCTGCTGCTGCACAAGTCTTTTTTGGATGGATGGGTCAGACTTGCTATGGACAGTGACCTCCAGCAGCAGGTCCCCACCACTTGAGGGAAGGCTGGTGAGAAGGAAAAATCCCTTTGTTGCCATTACATGGTGCAAAGGCCAAGATGAAGAGGGTCTCTTCAGAGGCTCGGTATTCCCTTATCATAGAATCGTAGAATAACAGGTTGGAAGGGGTCATCTGGACCAAATTTTCTTGGCAAAAGCACGGTCTGGACAAGAAAGCCCAGCACTCTGTCCATCTGAATCTTAAAAGTGTCCAATTCTGGGGAGTTGGACCAATGTCAGGGAGTCCACCACTTTCCTGGGGAGATTATTCTGATGGCTGATTGTACAGTGATAACACAGGCCTCTCCCCAAAATGTGTGCAAGCAAGGTAAGGTTATAAAAGTCCCTCCATGAGTCTGGCACACATCAGACTACAGTCCCCTTTCTGTGCTAGGTCTTACTATTCTTTGATATGGCAAGAAACCAATGTCTTCAAGCGGTCTTCTCTTCCTTAAAGGTATATATTTCTTACAGCATGTATATTCCAATGCACAATTGCTATTTCAGCAGCAGCCATGGCACTTTCTGCAGGTGAGCTCTCCATCACAGGAGCATAGCAGGTGTGGAGAAAAGTGGGTAGTGTCTCTAATAACAAATGCTCCCCAGTATTTTATGGTAGGAGCTAGCTTGGTCTCTTTGTAAAGTGAGGGTGGAGTACTGGGAGAAATACCTGCAATTTGCCTGTCAGCAATCCTTCATGCATATAACTTGTACATTTATTTTTGTGCACACAGATTTACAGCCACAGAGACTTCCTGCCACAGGTGAGCACATTCCAAGGCGTAAGAGGTTTTCTCCTAAAAGCAATTCTATTAGTACTGAAAACAGACTGAGTTCAAAGTAAAACTATCTAGGGGCTAATTAACCTCTATGACCCCTGCTGAGTCATTGGGTTTGTCTACTACTGTCAGCTGAGTGAGAGTGGCTTCTGGTGATACAGGTAATTGTCCACAAGGATGTGGGAACAGACCTGCCAGGTCCTCTCACAGAGTCTGCCAAAGAGCTGTCAAGTGATAATGAATTCTGTCTCCAAAAACCTGACCTTGAGACAGGTGTCTCTCTAGCTCAATATCCTGAACCATTTCCCCAGCTCTCTGCCTAAGACTGCTTGAATTTGCAGGATTATTCCTGATGCATCTTCCTGATGCAGTATGCTCTAGAGACGCATAGTTCTTTCTCCTTAAAAGACATTGCATTTGGATTTATGAGGGCAACGAAAGTGGTGGAAGAACTAACTTCCTCCAGCATTAAGCATGAATCATGTAGAAGTCTCTGAGAAATACACTTCTGGTCTGGAATAAGGTACCTCCTTTCAGTTTTGCTGTGAAGAAAACACCACTCTGAGCCTTCACGTTTCTTAGCTCTAGTACTGGGGCCAGAGGATACCATCTAAGCACCAGGACAGGCTCTTCCATCTGCTTGCAAGTCAATTTTGAATTATAGAACCTGAAGCTATTGCATAGGGCTGCAGCAATTGTGTGGAGGCCAAGTATCAGCTCTTCAATTTCTCCCACAGGAGTGTTTTTCTTGCATGATGGCCTGCCAGCATTTAATGCAAACAGACTGATCTCTCTCTGATAATGCACCCACAAACTTTTCAAGTCTTCCAAGCATGAAAGTCTCCTGTGCTGTACTGACTACACAGTTAGGATGGAGGTTTGTTGGTTGCTCCTGAGCCACTTGTGTCCTAGATGGAAGAGGATGCATAAACAGAAGGTGTGACATTTCATTTGGTAGAAGATGATGATCTGACGTTAGCTTTCTGCATATTATACAAGGGCTTTGATAACCTCTTTAGTGCTACATTTCTCAGAGCATTGCTTTTCTCTTTCCCCAGCAAATGCCTCCAGAGTTTGGAGAGCTGCCCATCAGCAATGAGGAAGGAGGGTGAGTACAGTAAGGCTGCAGAAGGTAGTAGATAAGGGCATAACAAGCCTGCAGCTGCTTTACTGTCCCATGACATCTCCAGTTTGTAATGGCAGTGTTTCAGAGAAAGACTTTGTGTTCCCTTGAAGAACGACTTGTCACCTGGGATACCATCACTCTCACAGGGTTGCAAGGGTTTCCCATTTTTCCTCCTCTAGCTGTTTTAATATGTTTCTTTTTCACTTTTCCCCAAGGGCCTTGCTATTCCTTTCCCCACTATAGTGCTTCCAGCTCTTCTACAGTCACAAGGGGTTTCACACTGACTAGCAATTCTCTTCAAGTGCTAGCTTTTGAAGTCAAGAAATTATATCAGATTAAGGTGGCGAGGAAGGAGAGAGATGGAGGCTGGGAACCAAACATTCCCTTTTCTCCTGGAAGTGTTTGTGGTTGCTTTTTCTGTTTGGCAATAGCAGTGCTTTGGAAGACTCTAGCCCTTAAGAAATGAAAATATCACATTTCAGGGCAAGTCCAGGAAGCTGAGCTGAAATCCACCACAATCAAGTGGAGTTCTGGATCCATTAAAATCTCCTGCTGGCTTCTTTGACCATGCAGAACATGAATCATATTCGTTATTTGCTCTGTGTGTCAATCCACAGCCTCTGTAATGTTGCCAGTGATGAGTTTAAACATATAACTTCAGATGGAAGCTGAAGCTGTCCTGTAAAATCCCTGTTCCTACAGCCAGGCAATTGCATGAAACTTCAGCTTCCATGAGCAGCCTCCATAGTCCCATGTTCCCAGTTTGCTACAAAGAACTTCCCTTGTTTGTTAAAATCCTGGAGTTCAGGCTGTTCATCAACAAAGGGTTGTCTAAGCTGGATGGTAACATTTGTATTTTTATTGTATGACTTCAAGCTTATGAAGTCATCTCCCTGGATTCCTATTTAGTTGCACCAGAAGAGCATTGAGTCAATTCTGCCTTCTTTATTAATTTATTTAATTCTGCCATATAGCTTAGATAGCATAGTCTTGAAAACACGAGGAGCCACAATAGAGATGTACATTTTTTGTTTCTATACTATGTCCAGCTAGTTCAATGCCAATTGTGAGGCAGCAAGACAGGGAGAGTGTGGGAGACAAAAACAGGTGCAGAAGCTTAAAAAGGCAGGTTTCCCAAACCTCTTTGGGACCAGGCTGCATGTGCAAGGGAAATTTCCCTCGTACTGAAAAGGGATGGGATGTGGAAATTTCTTTATTGTTCCTAGATTGGGTGGAGTGAGTTTCTACTGTTCTCAAGTGTGAGGCAAGGGACTTCAGTTGCTGTCTGATCAAAACACTGTCTGGCTCCATTCAGCACACTCTCAATGAGCTGGTATATGTATACGGGGCACAGCCTACCAAGATTTCTTCTGGGGCCTCAAAAGCAGCCTGGCTGCACTAGTAGAGGCTCTGCCTTTACAGGCTGTAGCTTTGACATTGCTTCCTGCTTCCAGCTCAGGAGCTGGCTTATTTGGCTCACAACATTCTGTAGACCTGCATCCTGACTGTTTTGCTTCCCAGCACTAGGCTTCCTGGCATTACTGTGCCTCCTCGCAGTACTTGCCCACCTCTGCCTCTGTGTGCTCACAGCAGCTTTCTGATTTGTGCACTGCTATGGTAATAGATGCCAGGTGCAGGGTCTCCCCCAAGCCCTTTTCAACCTTCACGGCTATGCAGAACCTTTGCTCGGTAAAGACACAGTCATCTGCAGATAAAACAAGTCAACAAGTCTGAAACATGAATGCAAAAGGAGCAGTGGGAAAAGGTGTTACAACTATGTGGTTGCTGATTGCAAATGCTTTGTTGTGCTTTTCTTGCCCCAACTAGAACCTTTATTTTGGATAGGTCTTTTAAAGGCCCCCATGTTATTCTGAGGAAATGTTTGGAAATGAGTATGAGTCACCCAGGCCCAAGAAAGAGGCTCCAGGAGCAGAAACCCCCCTGTAGTTCCTGCTACAAATGTCTTCAACCTTACCACTACCTTAAGGACAGCCAATATCCCCATTCCTGGGAGGCACCTAGAGGGGACTACCACCCAATCTGAGGTTGATCTCCAGAGCATGAGCAGGCTGCCTGATAAGACCATGGTGGCTACATCTGCTACAGCAAATGTCTCCAACTAAGAGGATCCTGTCAAGGCTGCAGCACCCCCTGGCCATGGTGTTCTCTGGAGTGACAGTCCCAAACTTGAAGCTGCCCATGGCTTTCCTGAGAAGCCTTCAGGCATTATGCACCTGGCAACAAAGTATTCCTATAGCTTCAGAATCATAGAATGGTTAGAGTAGGAAGGGACCTTAAAGATCATCAAGTTCCAACCCACCTGCCATGGGCAGGGACACCTCCACTAGAGCAGGTTGCTCAAAGCCCCATCCAGTCTGGCCTTAAACACTTCTAGGGATGGGGCATCCACAATTTCCCTGGGCAACTTGTTCCAGTGCTTCACCACCCTCACAGTAAAGGCATCAACGTTCAAGAGAAAGCACCTCTCAATAACCTGTTAAGGCACCCACAAAGCTCAGCATATCATAAAACGGGTGGGTATAGAAAAAGTTCCCTTCCATTCAGACCAGGAAGAAGCCTCCAGAATGGAAGCAGCATCCCCAAGGCCCCAACAAGCAGCTACAGCCTGCCTGGGTGGGAAGGCAGTTTTCAGCAGAAACTGCCAGGCCAGAATGACAGAAACTCTTTTCCTGATGGCCATGGGAAAGCATGCTGTCCTACAGGAACAATAATGCTGGCTACAGGCAAAGCAGCTTCCCTCCCAAAAAACAATTCACTAGGCCCTCATTTGAAACCCAGAGCAAAAGGAAATTGTACCCCCATCTTCCAAGGGACAATGTTGGCGGGTGTCCCAATTCCAGGATGCAGGCAGCCTGCCCACCAAGCTGCAAAGGGTTGTTGCTAAATACCATAAGCTGTGTATCTGAGGCAGAAACTTGCCTTACGATTGGGAGAACCCAGACAGCAGACCTTTTTACTCTGAAAAGCAACACCTTCCTTCTCTAGGATGTGCAGCATGGGGCAACGAGCAGATGAAATCACATGCTTCATCACAAGGTGGACACCAGGGCAAGAGCCCCTACTCTATTCATTGAGCTCATTCATTCACTTAGTCACCATCCAGAGACAGATCCTTACATTCAGAGGGAAAATGACCTTTATCCAAGAGGCAATGCATAGTACAGTGTTCCTCTTCTGAGCCCAAGAAGGCTGTGCAGAAAAATCTATCCTCCTGATTCAAGTCAGAGGCAGGGGAGCTTCTTTTATGAAAATGACCTAGTCAGTTCAGTTGGATCTGACTCCTCTGGGCAAACTGTGGATTTCCAGGCAGTTCTCATCAGATCCTGAGCTTTGTCCAGCTAGACAGTAAGAAAATCCCCCAGTATGTCCCTAATAATATACCTAGGCAGGAAGTCTATTTCCAATGCACATTAGACAACTCACCAAACCAAAGGGAGAACTTCATATGTGACGAGGTTATTCTAAGGGCCCTGGAGGTTCATTTGTATCCCATGGCAGGCCCATTCCTCAGCCTTTGGGAAATAGTCCATAATATTCTAATGGTCAGAGGCATCATCCTACGGGGAAACTCTTGCGATCAGGAAACAGATTCTCTCAAAACTTCAATCTCTTCTCAGCAAAACAAATTGCAATATTCTGTTGGTCCATCCCAGAAGCAGAGCAGCAGTTTTGCCATGTGACAAAAAAATATCCCTGAGCCCAGAGGATGCCCTTTGGAGTTCAGAAGAAATACAGGGTACAAGAAACATTTGAAGTCCCCATATAGACTTGTCCTGTTTTCAGGTCTGAGTTCATCCGACCACTCTTCCCTCAGGCTCGCATGTGATGTGGGGAATGACAATGATAGGGGATTGACTGATTTCTCCTCAAGTTCAGACCCTTCACATGGGGACAAAAGCATACTGGGGGCAGTTACTCTAAGCATGTCAAACAGTCTCCTCAATTGGACTTCAGTCTAGCCAGAGGTGCTTGAACAAAAAAACTCCAGGCTTTAGTACCTTTGGTGAAGAAGCAACTAATCATGACAGGAATATGCCATGCTCAAAAAAGAGATCTAGTGAGCAGAAGGGGCCTGAAGCATGGCCAGATCCAACCAGAAATGCCTGTTGTGGGAGCAATACAAGAGGTGACAGCAACACCACCAACTGTTCTGGGTAAATTCTATGAGCTAACCAATTCAATGACAAAACTACTCCTGAGAAGTAGGCTGAGGGCTCACTTACCCCTGCCAAAGAAGGTCCTGATCCAGAGGCAATCAGAGGTGAAAATCAGATTAATGAATTTGATCTGGTATGAGAGCAGGCAGCCCAAAGCTTCAGGAGAACATTGTGCTTCAGCAGGTAACTGAGGCAGCACTTGTCCAGCCCTAGAGCACCATCTGATGATAAGAAACAAGAACAAGTTTCTGCAGATCTGATATTGTCTGCTAAAAAAACATGTTTTCTCTGTGACTGCTGATACCTCCAACAACGAACATCGATCCTCCTTTGGCTCTCTGGCAGCAGATGTGGCAAACAATCCACTGCTGTAAAACCAATGCGTGTCTTTAAACAGCAGATGAAGAGAAAGTAGCCCAAGGAGGTAAACATACACGCAGGTTATTTGGTAACTCTCAGTATCATTTGGAATGGAAAATGAAAGATAGTATGCACGAGAAAGAACATCTGCCCAAAAGGCATGTAGGTCCCACAGCTGTACTAGTTTGATAGTGTTTGACATGAGTACATCCCCTTTGTATAATGCTTCCCTCCACTTCTAAACACATCAAGGCTGCTAGTCTTGTAAAGCATTCATACTAGCTTTGTATAAAGCACACGCTTTCCTGGAATCACAAGGTATGAGGCAGTGGTCTGCTCTTTCATGTGCTCAGGGTTTTCTTTTTTCAGTTTCACCAAAAGAAAACAATACATAAAAGGGAAGCATATAATTCAGGCAGATGAAAACCAGATGCGTTAAGCTGTTCAAAGGGCTTCTCTTTCCTTTGTCTTCCATTTCGCTCTGGAACCTCACACCCTGAAAGAGGCCCTTTGAGCCTCCTTCAGGCTCAGCACTTCTGTATGTGTGAGCGAGTCAGACCAGAGTCCATGGGAGGTGAGTATCTGGCTGCTCAGGGATGATTTGCACAGGTCACAGTCAGAGAAGTGCGTTGGGAGGGAGACTGGTAGCGATCTCTCTTCCCTTCCCTAGACCATTTGTTGCAGCCTCAGCCATGAGGGAAAACTTACCTCTGTCCACAGCTATCCCACTGCCCCTGGTTTCCCACAAAAAAAAGCTTCCTGCTGAACACCAATCCCTTTTATCACTAACACCTCTTTCAGACAGGACACCACATAGCCACTGCTAGTGGCTAAAACTTTGAGGCACAACTTGCTGATCTCATGCTATCAGAGAAAGAGGTCATTGCTGCAAAGAGAGTGTACATAAGAGTTACTGGTTTATTTCTGTCACCAGAATTCCAAGCTGGATTCATACATGGCTGGGAAGTTGGGTGTTGAAGTGGACTACTGGGGTGCAAATATAGCTAGTTAGGGAGCAGCATGACATACGATAACCCATGTCTCTAAACACAGACCAACACAATAGCATGCAGCATCACAGAAAGGCACCTGTATTTTTTTAATAGACTTTTTTGTTAGATGGCAGGTTGACTCTATGAGCTTGGCATTGCAGGACAGCTCTTACCTAACCTTTGACCCCAGTTTAGATTTCTTGCAAAAAGAGTAAAACAAAACTTCTGAGCACATGCTGCATTAGGAATTGAAGCTCCTCCTTGGAAATTTGTGCTTCTTCTTGTGTTCAGCTTTATGGCCTGGCATACTAGCGCCACTTGTGTATTCTGCATAGTGGCAAACAATGCTGTTCATCGTGCATGGATGTACTAGTGATTTGGCTAGTAGGTACTGTAACTACCAACACCAACAATCTAAAACACAGGGAACTTAAATTTCTCTGGTGTTTCCCCCTGCTGCCACTTCTATTAATATTTCTCTAGTGCAAAACGTCTTTATTCAGGTGTGTTTCTTAAATCAGTGATTCAGTTGGAAAGGATTTCTGCGAAACAGTGGTATCTTTCTCATTAACTAGTACATAGCTTTGCTTTCATTAAGTGAATAATTCATTTTCTTCTCCTGGACAGGGGGGCCATAGCCACATTAGACAGTTCCACTGAAGCACAGCCAGAAAAGGCTGGACCCCATCCTACATTGAAGGATTTTCCTTGTTACAGACAAAGGTGTCTTTTCTTGCCACATGTTCCTGTAGATTTGAAGGTAGAGAGTGGCATGATACAGAATGGAGAATACACCTCACATAGAGGCACCAGTGATCTGTAGATCAGCAGGGGATTGACTTATGATTTTCTGCCTCACTTTGCATGGTACAAGCTTCAGCATAACTGGAGCAGGAAGATCATGCTCCAAGTCTGCAGAACTGATAAGCAGAGCTGTCACTGTTGAATGCTACACACCGACATGCCACATGCAATGTAACACAACACTGGGGGCTTTAGGACCTTGATCAGTTTGTTCCAGCAATGGACAACCAAACTCTGCCTTGCAAGTCCCACTGGAAATTTCTCATGTTTATGCCCCATTTAGATCCTGCTTAGTCCTCCTGCTGAACCTTAGGGCAGGACTCGGTGTGACCCTCAGTCCCCAACAGAAGCATTGACTGGTTATGCAATGGAGGAAGAGCCTCAAAATTAGGAGTATTCTGTATCAGTAGGAAGAAGCAGTGCTTTATACCATGATGAGCCACAGCTCTGTAAGCTGTTTCTCTGCAGAAATGAACAGATTGGACTGTGAGTCACTCTGAAAGTAGCATGATCCTTTTATATTCTCAGAGCAACAGGTCTTCCACATATGAGTTATGACGTTATTGAAGGTATGTGATACAGAAAGTGCTTGCCATTCACCCACTCCTCTGGAAACCAGACAGCACAATAAACTAATGCAGCAAATAAACACAACTTGGTTTCTATTTAGAGACTAAATGTCACTCATATTCCAAAGCTGGCTGGTGAAGTATAGGAAAGGAAACAAACCCGAATTCCTTTCTTACATCCCAGTTGGCGATTGTCTGCTGTTACAACTTACTTTCCCCAAGCCATACCGCCGGGTGAGGTGGAATGATGGCTGCAAATACCAGGAGGAGGAATCCCAGCAACCTCTTTACTGGTCACTGAAACTGTGCTGATAGAAATCATAACATCTTTCTTTGCATCAAAAAGCATTAATGCTGGCGAGGTTTCCAGCATGCACCAGATGAAACTCTGAAATTCCTATGCCCATTCCTTTCCTCACAGACTTGATGGTTATTTTTTGATGCTGTGAGTTACTAATCAAATTAGTGTGAGCCTTTACAAAGCCAGTTATCCTACACAAGGGCAGATGAAAAGTCTGAGATGGACTCAAGGGCCATTCTCCAAACAGCAAGAGTCAACTGTATTTGAAAGTGGATGAAATGGAGATATAACCCAAACCTGAGAAATTTATAGGATGCATATACTTGCCAGGAACCCTCTGTATGAGACTGAAATATCAGCTGAGAAGGCAAGAGTTAGGAACAGCCAACTTGTAGATTTAAAACCTGTTTCCTTTCTGAATTGTTTTTTTTTTTTGTTCTGGGCAAAATAATGGTTAGCTCTAAGGGAGCCAATCAGTAAGGGAAGGAGAAGCACAGATATTGCCAGTCCTCTGAAAGCGCTCCAGTCCTGATATGAGGGGCCTGATCTGAGAGTTGGAGAACAGTGTGGCTTCATTGACAGAGGGAGAAGACACCTTGGGCTGGAGCAGAGCAAGAAGAGCACTTCGTCAGTTGGGTAGCAAGGTATACATTTTCCATTGCTATCTTTCAGTTTCCCAGCTCTCCCTTGTCCTTGGACCCAGGCTCAGCCAGGGATACTGGACAGGAAGATATAAAAAGCTCACCTGTTTTGGTGGAAGCACTGACTGTCTTTCCAGGTCTGGAAGTCCTTGTGCTTCACTGCACAGCAGGGAAAACTATTCATGCATTTTGAAGGTAAAATGTTTTGAGAGAAGCTGCATAACCTAAATATAACCTAATAAAAAAAAAAAAAAAAGGCTTGAAGGTAACTTTACTTCTATATCCACTACTTCTGGCCTCAGATCTACAAAGCAGCTTATCAGAGGCTCATCCTCTCCCTATCTCTGTAATTGAAAGAAACAGTGGCAAAGAAACATTGCAGTGGGTAGAGTTCAGAGATCTCTGGGTGTCCTTTACTTTGGGCAAGAGGCAATTCCAGTCAACAGATGGAAGTTCCCACCTATCCAAAAGAATGTATGCACTGTTTTCTAAGCTGACTTGTTAGGAGAATGCTATTCAATTTTACAAATGGCAAATAGATTTTTACAACTGGTCTGAAGTTTTGATAGCTGCAGCCGACTCCCCCCCTGCCAATCCAAACACATATTTTATGCAATTTTTCACCATTTTTGCCTTTCCAAAGACCAAAGGGGAGCAAGCTGTCCTTTATGGTAAGATATCTGGATCTCAGAAGTTCAGACTAAACACTTCATTGTAAATACCAGGTATATCAAAAGAATAAAGATTTCCAACATACACTTTTCCAAATCCACAGCATGGGCAAGACCTATAAGAAAACGGAAATGCAAGATTTATAGCACCGTGTTCTTCCAGAGAAAGGAGCAACCCTTGCTGTTAATCACAATTGATAACCTGTTTATCTCCATGTAGTTTTGACCAACTCAGGAGCACACATCAAATATGTCTTTATCACAAACAGACTCAAACCGGGACTTACTGCAAGACGCATAGTGGAGGCCACAGTATTTGCAGCACCATGGTCCATTGTAATACATGTTCCTGTGACAGAAGAACAGTTTTCCTTCACTCTTCCCTCCTGGTCTATCTGCTGTTTGAAGGTTAAGGTGGACCTTTGTGATCAACCAATCTGTCTTCCCAGGGAAGACAGACTACATAACTTCCTCACTCATTCTTCCTGAGCTGGTGTATTTTAGGCTATTTGAACTCAAAGAATGGAAGTCGTTAAGCATTTGTCATAACTGTTAAAAAACACTTCAGTGATTAATTATCGTCACAGATGAAAATGTGCACATTATTTAAAGATTTAATTTGTCCAGCTTCACTTCCAATTATTTTATTTTTATTATTCCTCCTTTTACCTTTATCTACTAGATGCAAAACCCATGTTCTGTTTTATTTCTTTCTAGCAGTAGTTGTGTTCTTTTAGGTCATTGGAGACTCTTTGTCAAGAAGTGTAGTGACAGGACAAGAGATAACGTTTTTAAATTGGAAGAGGGGAGATTTACATTTGATCTTAGGAAGAAATTCTTTAGTCTGAGGGTGGTAAAGCACTGGAACAGGTTGCCCAGGGAAGCTGTGGATGCCCCATCCCTGGAAGTGTTCAAGGCCAGGCTGGATGGGGCTTTGAGCAACCTGCTCTAGTGGGAGGTATCCCTGCCCGTGGCAGGGGGGTTAAAACTAGATGATCTTTAAGGTCCCTTCCAACTCTAACCATTCTATGATTCTATGATTGTCATTAAATAACAAATGAGAGGGATAACCCTGTTGGTTTTCATTAGCAATGTTAATAGCAAGATGCATTTCTTCCTTGCTGAAAATGCCTTTGATGGTGTACAGAAGTGTACAGAACTGGTATTAAGTGACCAGTAACTCAACTGGAGTACAATAGTCCTTGTGCTTGCCATGTGCAGGGAGGAGTTCCTGTTGTCTGGTTCTTCAGTCTTTACATTGTAATGTTATCACTCTTCACCTGTTTCCGTGTCTCTCTCTCTGGAGCTAAATTGATGTTGATGCTTCTAATAAAAAGAAATATTTTAGAGCCTTTTTTCCTCCTTCTTGGCTACTTCTATGTATTTTTAGGTCTGGAAGACTTTTCAAATCTACTCACATCAGGAAAATGTAGCTTTGGCTCCTCATTAGGTCTGATGTCAAATGGTGTTACTGGGACACATGATCAGCTGAGATTGCTGGTAGTCAGTAACTTAAACTGCCAATCTCAGCAATCATACTGCTGATAGTCAAATGAGCTGCTAAAGCAGAGCTTGAAGGAACAGCCCTGTTTACCTGCAGCCTGGTTTAGATTACATTGGTGTCCAACCATTGAGGAAAAACATTTTGTTGAATGCTTTCAGCCTCTTCTGCAATGCCTGATCTACTCATTTACTGAATTACTTTATGCCGTGACACAAAGTCGGAGGCAAGGTTTTAGTCCTTCCTTTTTGATTGTTGCCTGATACATGTATAATAGTTTTTCTGGTTGCAAATCAACCACCTTGTCATCTTAGGAAATGCAAAATTTGACACTACCTGCTAACGAAACCATAGCAAAGTAAGTTTGAGTGAAATTTTGGTTCACTCTCTTTTGACCCAACAGGTCATGTTGAATGCCTTGAAATGCCACAACTGAAACTACAGTTAAAGCACACTCTTTAAAAATAAGCATAATTAATGCAGCCTACTAGACCAGAAGAGTAAGTAAGCCACATACAGGTATCTGTGTATACTACAACATAGTATACCTATGCAGCTTTAATGCAGTCTTTTAAGAGGCGTGCGTTGCATGATGTTGTCAGCTCCATTTTGTTTCTCTTTTGGTTGTCTGAAGTCCAGAGAAGGGCAACAAAGCTGGTGGAGGGTCTGGAGAATAAGTCTTATGAGTAGATGCTGAAGGAGCTGGGTCTGTTCAGTGTAGAGGAAAGGAGGCTGAAGGGAGACCTTATCACTATCTACAACTACCTGAAAGGAGGGTGTAGAGAGGTGGGAGTCAGTATCTTCTCCCAAGCAACAAGCAATAGGCCTCAAATTGCACCAGGGGAGGTTCAGATTGGATATTTGGAAAAATTTTTATACTGAAAGGGTTATTAAACACTGGAACAGGCTGCCCAGGGAAGTGGTTGAGTCACCCTTCCCGGAGGTATTGAAAAGACGGCTTGACATAGTGCTTAGAGACATGGTTTAGTGATGGCTTTTTTCTTATCAGAGCTAGGTTAATGGTTGGACTAGATGATTTTAAAGGTTCCTTCCAACCTAGACAAGTCTATGATTGTATGATTCTAAGTGCTGAGGTGAATATCCTGGTAGGGAATGCTGAAAAAAGCCTGCCGGTGAGCTCCTGTCACAGTGTGGTTTTGGGTAACCTCTATGAGCAGCCCGTCCCAAGGTCGAGGAGGCAGGGAAGTTGCTGGCATTGCTCCCTTGTAGGGCAGATGAGGTGGCTTGATGTGCTGTGGCTCACTTGTGAACAAGCAGTCTCAAGGTGTACACTCCGCTAATCTTCAATCGTAAGGCAAACAGAATTCCTGAATGATTTCTTTTGTCCGATTACTTTGAGAAATTGTATTTTACTAACTTCTCAATTTGCAACTGGATAAACTATTTCTCATACCTTCACAGAATCACAGAATCACCTAGGTTGGAAGGGATCTTTTAAGATCATCTAGTCCAAGCAATAAAAAAACCCCCAAGAACCAAAAAAAACCAAACAACAACAAAAAACTACACCACCACATTCACACCACACAAAACACCACCCAACACTAATCCACAGTGGCTGCTAAAGCTCTGTGGTGGCTGCATTTCGGTGACTCACCAGATGGAAATACTCCTGTCTTGTTCAATGTCGCTCACTGAAGGTGAATATTTGGGTAATTCTGGCCAGAAATACGAACTCATGCTTGATTAGCAAGATTCAAGCAAACTACTACTGTTTGGGCAGCAGCTTTTGCAGCCCAGAAAATCCACAACTGTAAACAGGCTCCTTCTCATCCATCCCAAACTCTGTTTTGTAAGTGCTAATGATTGCTGTGAAAATGATGAATATAGTATTTGGAGGGTTTTAGCAGTAGTCCCCACTGACCCCACGAAGATCTTATGCTGGCATTAGGCAATGGCAGCTCTGTTTATGCCTGTCACAGGCAAACTTGCCTTTTTGGTTAAGGAGATAGAAAACTGGAACAAATGGATGGACTTCATGCAGTTTTCCTCTTTTCTTATATCCAGCAGCCACTGGATGGCACTAAGATTACTGTCCTGCTCACAAATATATAACAAGCCTCACCGAGTAGGTGAGTACCGAACTAGCTACTAGGAGTACCGAAAAAGTGTCTGGGGCACAGAATTTGGTATCTTTGTTCGGCCAAATATACCTTGCCCCAGCTTTTGTAGTTCAAACAATAATTCTCCTCTCACACAAATTCCCACTTCGTCCCCTCCTGTGCTTTGGGAGTGCTGACAGCTAAAAGTAAATGCTCGCTGGAAATCTCCACACAGGTGTGTATGGATTATCAAAGTTGCTGAGAGTACATGCCATCCCATCACTCTGATGTGTAAAGAAGATGCTAAATAGCCTTAGTTCTAGTATTAATTCTTAAAACATGCCACTAGTAACTGGTGACAAGGCTATTTCAAAGGATCTGCAAAAACACTGGTAGAATACAATTGCCTTCAGATGCCTGGCAGCATATAGGGTGCTGATCACTCATTATTCCCTCATCTTAATGCCCATGACTTTTGAAGCTTTCTCATACAGAAAGCACACAAAAGCCAACACTATAGAAACTGAAACACCCTACATCTCAAGGTATTTGCAGATCTCTTACCCTAAAGTGCCTTATCTGTCTCTGAAGATGAGCTGAGGTGAGGCATTCAGATTTGTTTCCAGTGCAACTGCTGCTAATCCCTTTTTATCGTGAGCTCCAAATAAAAAATTAGAAGGTTATATGTGTGCTTGATCCACCTGATACAGACCATGTAGTGGTACTGTCTTGGCACTGAGGATGACAAGGAACTTCAACAGCTGAAGCAGAAATACATAGTTACAGATTCTGTCTCAAACTACGTGAACCACCAGGATTTTGGATGAATTTATCTTCCCAGACTCTTTTTAATTGCTAGCTGCCTTGAACAAGTTAAAAACCCTTCCCTTAAGCTCTAGGCCGTGTTAGATTTTGCAATCTAAGCAGCTTTCCAGGGAGATAGTTCTTCAAGCTGTTAATTCAAGGCAGTTTGTTCTGTTCTTGAAGGGCAAGCAGTCCAACAGCTGCAATCCTTCTAGTGCAGGGAAAGCCCAAAGAGGGAGCAGGGCCTGAGACATAAGCCCAGAAGGAAGCACAAGGGAGGGTGATGAGTGAATCCTCTCTGTCAGGGTGCTGGTCCAGGTGCACCCACACAGCACCCGGCCCCGATGCCGGCATGCCTCTGACAGCAGTGTGGGCTGCAGGTGATGGTGCCTTGCTGCACAGCTCTGCAGCTATGGTGAGCGAAAGACAGAACTGGAGTATTCGGGAGTCTGAAATAGCCAGAAATTGAAATATCACCATGATTCAGTTAACTAGATGCCAAGTGCTTGATCACTTGATCTTTTTTAAGTCTCTTCAGAATTCTGGATTAAAACTATTGCTCTCCTCTGCTCTCTTTCCTCAGGCTTTCAGCAGATTAACAGGCAGATGGACAGAGTCACTTCGCAAAAGCCTTATCTGAAACATGCTGGCTTTCAGAAAGAAGTTCCTTTCCAATATTAGAAAAGTTTGAATACTTAGGGCATCATATTCTGGTGTCTGTTTAGATGCTCCTTCCTCCACAGCAGATACACATCTAGGCACTGAACCACCTGAAAGTTCTCAAATTCTTTCACTGACAGTTATCAGAGATTAAGAAACTCAATAAAACTTAAGATGCACACTTTTTGTTCAGTGGCATCACAGATGCTATATGCTGCTGTTCTTAGTAAAACTGTGCGTTGTTTTAATACAGACAGGGAATTTGAGAGAAGAGGCAAATTTATTGATCTTTTTGAAAGGAGAGACTTGGCATGTTAGTGTAAAACCGACCAAAATATTTTGGGGCTTAATAGCCAGATGTGGCCAAGACCTCTGAGAATACCATAAACTCATGTTAAATAGATATAAGCTCTGCAGCTGTTCTTGATTTTGCAAGGGCCTCAGCATTCTGCAATTAATCTGAACTCAAGCTTGCTGGCTACCCAGTGCCTTGGAGACCGTAGTGCTCAGTGTGACTTCCCAAGCACCTGAACCATGTCTGTCCCAGCAGCTACAGAAGCTGCTGTGTTTGATGTGGTGTACAGCTAAGCAGCACACTGCCACCGAGATCTGGGTGCCCAGAGCAATCTGAAGATATCATGTGGCTTTGAGCCAGTCAGTCTTATCTCTTGACTTGCTCTCAGTTTTTCAATCACATCCAATGGTCACTTCCAAACTGAGCAGCTCTGTTTTGTCTGAAGTGCTTGCATTTACATAATTTTGACTCCTGAGGAACTGCGGTGGCTCTGAAAAGTTAATGAAAACAGAGACTGTTCTTGCAAGGATCCTTTGGGCAGGAGGGGGAACACTTCAGCTTTACTGAGCTTTTGACTCGGATGTGGCTGTCTGGCTCTTTGACAAAGCCAGCTATATACAAAAGGGGAGGCATTTGATGAAACAAGCATTACTTACCTACATTGTGGTCTTCTTTAATGCTTCATTTGAAAGTTCTGTTGTACTGTCAGAAACCCGCTGTGTATGGAAAAGAATCCTTTTGGATTCTATTCCTAAACAGAACAATGTTAAACTGATTGTTTCTGGGTTGTATGGGCATGTTTTTAAGGCTCTCAGGTCTGCAGAAGTTTGAAAGCAAGTCTAGAACAAAGCTACACATGGTCTAAATTGCTCTAAGGACTAAACATGCTGCTTCTCATCAGCAGCAAATCCACAAGGTCTGTGCGGGGGGTGTGTGTGTTTCTGTGGGTGGTGGTGGTCCATCAACTCCGCTGTGAGCTGCAGTAGATACTGATTAAATTCTGTCTGAGCAGCATTGTGTGAACTGAAGCATCAGACATCTGCACAGGAAAAGCTGGTGCTTCATTCTGAGCAGCTCAGCTGACACATTCTCACGTCTTCTTGGTTCTTCCTTGCTTGTTCAGCTAGTCTGTATCTACCCTACGCACATGGAGGCTCCTTATGCTCTGGCCTTGCAAACTGATACTGCTAAAAATACGCTTCAGAGCTATAGGTGGAAGACTGCTCAAAGGACTCTTGTAAGCAAAATGGCGGCCAAACTTTCCAGAAATCCTGCGTTAGGGCACCACCTGAACCAATAAGCCAAGCCACCCGAAATGGCCAAACTGGGAAGGGACAGACAGCATTTCCATGTTGTCCTTTAGGCAGCAGCCCTCTAGGCACAGCTGCTGAGATGCCAGGCAGAAAGAATGCACCCCACATTTGCCAGAAAAGGGCCTGGAGCGTATATACTGCTATACTGAGGTGAAGGCCATGCCCTGGTCACTGTGCGCTACCACTTTGGACAAGCAGAGATGGTACTGCACAGCAAAGACAGCCCAGGCTCTTCAGACATGCAGCATGCTGGAGAATGTGCGAAGATGTCCCAGAACTCAAGTAGCATGAATGCTAATCAAATTTTTTCTCAATTCTGAAGAAAAAAGATGATGAAAAGGGCAAGACATGAACTCATGTTAGCAAATCATACCCAGGTACCAGGGATATCCCAATGCGAGCAGGGAGAAACCACCACCCTTAACATACCACCCTTCAATATTGTTAGTAAATTTTTTCTGCAGTCCTTAACACTTTCTTTTCTTGTACTAAGGATTAGACCTAGACTGTTACTGAGAGCCTACTGGTTTCCTTGCTGGCTGTGAACTGTACCTAGTTTTTCCATTGCTAGGTCAGAAAAAGCCCCACATCATATCCTTTACGGATGCAGGCACTGATTTTCAAAACCAAAGACAAGAATAAACTGTGGGTTTCTTCCCAGGAAAGCCCACCTACACTCTTAGAAAGACTGTGGAGATGAGAAGACAGAGTGGCCTGATTGCACTGCAGTTTTCTATGGGCTGACATGCAGAGGGAAACCCTTGCTGTGTCCCTGATGCACGATGCTCCTTGTGCCTCAAAGGGCACCCATGCCAGGGCTCCGCACGGACCTCCCTGAAGCACAGGTAACACCCCCACATCACGATGAAGTGGGTATGTTTCCAAAGAACAGCTCTGCCTAAACTAGAGCAGCCCCGAGAAAACAGCTGTTGCACAGCACTGACACCTCTCACCAAGGGAGCTGAAGCAGAGAGGCTTGTGCCTCTGCTCCTCTGTGGACCTGAGCCTTGTCCAGTCTCCTGCCCACTCCTCTGCCCTGTGGTGTAAGAGGATACACTGTGGGTGCACCCTGATTCTTGAGTCCCATAGCCCAGGAACATGGCACTGCCCTTGCCAGTACCAGACCACAGGCTCTGTACCGAGTCTGCAAGGCCAAGGTGGTAGGGCCAAGCACTAGCTCCAGCACAGGGAGAAAGCAGCACAGGTAGGGACAGCACTGCCACCAAGATTAACAGTAATGCTGAGACTTTTTATGCAGTTTTCATGACTTTATTTTCTTTCATTTAACAATAATTAGATGTAGGGGGCCGGGATCTCTTGAGGACCAGCCTGAGTCCCAGCTGCTGGCCCAGCCCTGGTTTGGCCAGCCCCTGAGGCACCCTCCCAGGTTCACTGATGGTGGGGCAGCTTCTTGCAGGGCTGGGAAGGGTCCTCGGGGCTGTCAGCTCTCCTCTTCAGGGCTCACCAGGGCCCCTTGGGGAAGCGGGCCCTGCCCTGGCTGTGGCTGTAGGGCCCTGGCGCAGTCTCCTCGGCCTCTTCCTGGGTTTCTTCTTGCTCCTGGCAGGTGGGAACGGGGGCGCAGAGGGGCTGTCCAGGACCCCCATGAAGGGTTGGGCTGGGGGCAGGAGACCCCCCTCAGGAGGCAGTGGGGACAGGGGCAGCCACGGGACCGCCCTCCCACCCTGCAGCACCCTAACCCATTCCACGTGGGGCCACCGCACTTCACAACAGCCTCCATCAGGTGGTTGACAAAGGCCCTCGTGCGCCGGCCCAGGGAGGCCTGCAGCCGCTGGGTCAGAGCCTCCTC
>JAOQGH010000019.1:50819981-50832358 GCA_025769975.1 Gallinago jamesoni | reverse complement strand
GAGGCGAAAGAGGAGGGCATGGAAGCCCCCCTCCGGAGCCCAGGGCAGCGGCAGCGCAGCTGCAGGCCGGGCTGCTGTCGCCTGACGGAGCTGGTGGGCAGCTGCCTGTCTGGGCGCTCCTCCTCTCTGGCGGGCGACGACTGATGGGGCCACAGGTGCTGAGATGATGTGTTCCTGGAAGTTTTCATCCGACCGCACCAAGTGCAAGATGGAGCTCACCCTCCTCTTGCAAAGGGGGCACTCGGGCTTGCTCTCAGCCCACCACAGGATGCAGGTGTAACAGAACTGGCAGAGGCATGGTAGCACATAGCTGGGCTCCTCCCCACTGCCCAGGCAGATGGGAAAGAGATCCTCCAGCTGGCTGGCCATGTTCTCCACATTCTGCGGTGGGCTGCAGGAAGCTGGGGATGTTAAGTTACTTCCTCTCAACGGTGCTGCAGCAAATGTAGTTATGCCAGAAAAGGAGGAGAGGCCACAGTCACTGGCTGGCCCTTGGAGAAGTGAAAGAAATTCCCAGGTCCCTCAAGAAGAAAACTTGCCCAGCTTGCCACATAGAGCTGCGAGTAACAACTGCCCACACATGACACCAGCTCCAAAGCTCCAGTCAACACTCCAAACCTTGCAGCTGGACCGCAGGCATGAGCCAGCTGGGTGAGACTCAGTGCTCAGATAGAAGCAGCAAGGGACAAATGGTCACAATCCATCGCTTGGGGACACCACAGTGCTTGGAGATGTCACAATCAATCCCTTGTTAATACAACCCGCCACTCAGTGATGCCACCATCCATCACTTGGAGATGTCAACAGTACCTCCCTTGAGGATGCTGCAGCCCATCCCTTGGTGACATCAGACCCCATCACTCAGGGACATCACCATCCACTGCCTGCCGCAACACGCTGTCCTGACCCATAGCAGTCACACACGTGCCTGGGGCTACCACACCACCACTGCCCCTTCCATTCCCCGGTTGTTCGTCTCATGCTCAACCTCTGTGTTTCATACCAGTGAAGAAGACCTTGCCCTTTCTTCTCAGGGCCCATTCAGGTCACTCTGGCTGTAGCTGTCATCTCCAGGTCCATGCAGCACGAAGGTTCATTGAATACACCTTGTGTTGCTCTGGGAGGCAGCAAGACAATGTCCCACAAGCTCTTCCCACACCCTAGCACTGCTGGCCAGCTCTCTGGGCTCCAGTGATGCCTGTCATGGTGAGGACCTGGCTCACTGTTAGGGATTTTCTCCTACTTATAAAGCCATCAAACCAATGCCTTCAGCTCCAAGTTCTCCATGTCTCTGTGCCAAATGTTGTCACATCCCTCACCCCTGGGGAGACACCACAGAAAGTGGTAACTTCTCCAGTAGGGATCTTCTGTTCAGTTCCTGATGTCCCTTGGGCCATGCCCCATGGCTGGATAGGGCCTAGCCTCCCCTTGGTCAGAGTCTGAGGAGCAATGGGGGAACACAACGCCAGACAGCCCCAGCGCCTCTGCCTGCTGTGAGCCATCAGACCAGGCTTTGGGAACAAAATGGAGCTTTTCTCCTTTCAAACCTCAGCTTGGTCCAAATCCTCGTGTCACCAGCTCCTCTCAGTGCCGTTCCTGACAGGAAATAAAATGGCCGCCCTTCCCGCCTCCGCAGAGGGGCGTGCCCGCCCACAGGGGCCGCCGTGATGACACCTCCCTCTGCCCACCCGGGGCGCAGCGCCCAGGGTCACCCAGGCCCTTCCCCGGCGGCTGTCGGGCCGTCACGGGCAGTAGTCACTGTTAGTCACTGATCCTCTTAACTATTGACACGACTGTGCAGAGTTCACTGAATTTGCAGAACCATTTCTGCAAGCCATGATTTTCAAAACAGGTCTGGCTACATGGAGTACATACAAGAGCAAACACTAACAAAGTTCTTAAAATGAAAGGTACAAACCAGCTTAATCTTAGCCATTCACAGGACCAAGTTTGACTTCCTCCACTAAAAATATTTCTCATGCTTCTTCCTTGTTAGATTAACTTTGTTGCATGTGGTTCTACATCCACATGAGGGGGCACTCGAATAACATTTTCAGCAGTTTGCTGCTTAGCTCCATTTTCATACCTTATTTTGTGCATGGTGCACGTGGATCTTACACTATCACTCGAGCGTTGCTTCAAATCAACTAATGCAATGCACACATAAAAAGTAATAGATTAAAACAAATAAAACACTGAATCGTTTTGTTCCTTGGGCTGGAAATTTTGTTCTGTTTCAGAGGGCATTATGACATTTTACAAGGAAACCCTTGTTTCATGATTAACATTCACGCATACGCACCTAAATTAAGAAATTTGGCCTTATGAACTAGACTACAATGCTAGCACTTCAACAGGCTGAAAAGTCTAGAGCAGAGAAACTGGATTGCAGTTTCATACTAGTTTTGTTTAAAAAGAGCTTTGTTTCCAATGTCTGCCTGGAGTACAGCTATGCTTCCTCAGGGAAGCAATACGTGAGTGAAAACATACTTCCACGTGCATTGCCAGTGGGCTGCACTTAAGGATGTGACGTGTCAGAGCTTCCTGAGGGACCAGGGCTTACCTGAGCATTAGAATAGTAGATATCTAGTCCTGCTGCACCATGTTTCTTGTTCTTTGCCCCTCCCCCGAGCCTTTCTGGTTTTCATGACTGACCAGGATGTGACACCTTGGTAGAGCTGAAAGGCTGATTTCTAGCACCTGTAGACTCAAAGACTTTCAAAGCTGAAGCTATAAAAGAAGCTGACACAACTATGAATGTCAGCAGGACTGAGGCTTATCTCCACCATTAGACTCAATGGCCAATTCTTGTATGCATCTTCCTTTAAAGGATTTATTACTCCTCCTTCCAGCCTTGGTTTTGTTCAGTTTAAATCCTAAACTCTGGATATGGCACTCTGTGCTTCTCAGGGCTGGAGACAGTTTGTACAGCTTGAAGGGCTCTGTCTTCACTGGTGTGTCCATGGTCGTATTTCTATTTCCCCCAGGCTCAGGCATGAAGACTACAGTGAAGATACCTCAGTGGAGATCCACTACTGACTGCCACAGCATGAGTCCTGCTCATAGATCCAAAGCTTCTCCTGAGCCAGGGTAAATTTCCTTAATGTGGGCAGGAACAGGGAAGAGGTGACTGCCAAGCTCAATAATCAGATCATAATACTCGCACTCACTGAGGGGAGGGAATAATTAGAGAAGACCTCTGATTTAACTAAGAAAACTTGTTGCTTTTCCTGTTGGCAAGTGGTGGCAGATGTGTATCTCACTGTCTTCCAGGGACCCTACAACAGTCAGCAACTGTAGCTTGAAAACAGCACTTCTAACAGAACTGCTTATGTAAGGCAGGGATTCAGACCAGGAAAGAGAAAAGTGGTGAGGTCCATTATTAAATTTATCATATTAATCCTAGTCCTGCTGGTAACATATGCAGAATCAATTACTTATTTTGCTGCTGCCAGTGTTACAAACTCCATGTAGGGGAACAGACATGTGGCTGGATTGCTTGTTTGCTGTCTCCCCGTCCTCCCCCCCAACTCCGGCCCTTTCATCTTTTCTTAGTGACACCATGGGTTGCATTTGCAAACGCTTCCAGCATTGCGGGGTTTGGAAGCTATGCTCTCTGACAGCTGCAGTCAAATTCCTATTTGTCTAACCACTGACACTTCTACCAGTGAAATGCTGACTGACTGCAGTGGGGACAGAAGTGAAGCAATTCAGGCTCCCCTAAAAATACCACTCTAAGAGATTAATATAGGAAAGTATCATGATGCTTGGTCTGAAAGAGTGGTGGCTTTTCAGGGCCAATATCAACAGATGAGACATCTGAGGCAAGGAAGGAGACATTTTTCTTGATTATGTGGCAACTATGGGAGAGCAACCAGGACGTAATTTTCCTAAGCCCAGGCGTGCTGGTTGAACCTAAGCCTCATTGTTTAAATTTATGCCACTGCCATTCTGTTGATGTCTTTGATTTCTTAACAAGACCTTTCATCCTGCTTCAAAGCACTCGACTATTTGAGAACTATTCAAGGTCAGCTACAAGAACACCATCCCACTTCATATAGCTGCTTCTCAGAGAAGGCATCTGCAGAACTATGGCTGCTTGTTATTTCTGTGACAAAGCTATGACCATTTTCTTTGATTCTTTTTCTTTCTTGAGAGAGACAGCTGCTTGGCTCCACTGACAGCAATGCAATTTTAAATTCCTGAAACTCCAATTAAAAACTAGATCCATTTCCCAAACACTATTAAGGACACACTAGGGGATAAGGATTTGAATTTGTTGTCATGAATATGAAGCTTGTCTCCTTACTTGTGGCAGAACAGTGAGGAGAGAGTGTGCCACACACAAGCCTTTCTGTCTAGCAGGGTAAAAGAGTGTCCCCCCAGCAAAATGGAGACTGCAATTAGTGCTTTTCCCCTTGTGATATGTCTAGACTACAGGAGCTGGCACTGGTGAGACATGCATACCATTAGGAGTGGTGATCTAATAAAACAGCTGGCAGAATTTCTGTGCCGACTCTGCCTTGTGTCCAGCTCGCTTAGTTTTCTGTGAGACACTTAGGACTTGATGTTCCCAAGTGTGTAACATCTCTCTCCATGTCAGACAGCCCAATATGCAAAACTGCTTCCTGCTCTTGTGTTTCAGTAGTACCTGAGTAGTGGACCTGGTAGTACTTTCGTCTTCTGACTACTCAGTACTGGGATCTGCCCAGAAAAGGAGGTGATGTGGTGAGCTGTAGCAATTTGGGAATAGGATCTGCTTCAGTTCTGCCTAAGCCTGCTCTGCCAAAACATTCAGTATTGACTCAGCTCCTTTTCTTTTTACAGTGGACTCCTGGTAAGCTCAGAATAATTAAGCTAAATCTTCAGTCGTCTGGCGGCATCCATCCTCTCCCTCCATTTTCTGAGTTGTGTATGGGCAGACATGATCTCAGTCTTGTCCAAGGGCCTGGAAAATGGCTGTCTCTGGGTACAAGCCAAATGTCGCTCTATAACTGCAGCTGATGCACCACTCGTTGACAAAACCAGATTTGTAGCAATTGTGGGGGTCAAAACTGTTGAGATGCTTGCAGATCAAAGTGCACAGCTGGGCTCAAAGAGGACAAAACATGATTTCAATGTTGAATTCAGAGGAAGGCACTTACATAAAGAAAGCAATAGGCCTCTGTGTGTGCTCGACATGGTGCACGGTGCTCAAGGCAATCAAGTTCCTGGGCTAAGTGGAGTTTGATTAAGTTGTAATCACTGGAACAGGGTATTTTGAATCTGTTCAGCACCTAATCTTTAAGAATTAGTAGGAATGCCGGGATGAAAAGTCCAAGGACCATCAGGAAGGAAGACACGTTTTCTTGATAGGAGGTCTGAGCCCATGACGTCCAGATGCTCAGACTCAATGGGAGATAGATAGGCTGCCAACTGTTTGGCGTGTTCATCTGTTCTTGCCCTGCATGCTGCTGTCAGGACAGTGGCTTTGATCTTGGTAGTACATCTGCCAGTTCTTCCTTCACTCCATGCAGGTGCTTCTAAGCAGTCCCTAGGAAATGAAGGTCTCAGGCACACTTACTCTCCTTAGTTCGTGCAGCTTTGTACCAAAAAACAGGAAAATTGATTTACTTCTCATCTTCACCTTGGCAGCAAAGGCAAGGGTATGCAGAGAAACTGAGTCTGAGACACATTTTCCTTTGGAGAAGATTGCAGAATCTCTGAAATTCTGAGACTGCCATGTTCCAAAATGCAAAGAACAGAGGGATTTTGACCACAGCAACAAACAACTTCAGCAGCTTTCTCTATTCTGCCCGCCCCTCTGATTTTATTTGATTTGTTGTTAAACCCAGAAGTGATGGCATTGAAAACACTAAGGAAGACCCTGGAGAGAAATTGAATGCCTTGTAATGGATAGAGAAAAGAAGAATCCAGCAGTGAGGAGGCTCTTAAAGTCTTAATTTTGCTCCTTACCACAGATTGTGTGTTGATTCCCCAGAAGAAAACAGCAATCAATAGTTAATGGTGTAGAAAATTCTTCCCTTCCACTTGGTTCAAGAGCTGCAAGGCATTTAGACTCAGATCTCCCATTTCCCTTTTTCTGGGAGACAGTCCACTGCAAGAACTAGCCAGGCTGAGAAAAAAAGGAGTGATTCCTTTTTCCCCATTGGAAGAGTCAGAGCTCTTTGATGAAAACAAAAAGAAAATTTAAAAGGAAATTCAACACGCCCATTGCTGCTACCACTTGGTTATATTGTCAAGTGCAGAAAAAAGACTGTAACTCGCCTGCAGTAGGTAAATGCTTTTTTCAAACTCTGCTTCAAAGGAGAGGTACTAAGTCATTGAAGCTTTACCTCTTACTTGTTTCACAGTACTCTGGTACAACAAAATGAAAAACAAAGAGAGGTCTCCAGAGGAAAATTGGATCAGACTTAGAAGACAGATTCTATCTCCTTTCAGGTGTGTACTTACAAGTTTTACTGCTGATTTCTTCTTATCTGAAATGTTGGATTAGGTATCCTGATACCCCCAATACCCAGAGCAGCCTTTCTAGTTGCTCTATATAAAATGGCATGAAACCATAGTAAGCAGGGAACAGCTGCTGCAATCACATGATGGACGACTGCATTTTCAACTGCTTTGGCACTTTAAACCAAAGAAGGTAGAGACAAATCTGGTATGGCACTCTCAGTGACTCTAAATTTACAGTGGTCATTGGTATATTTCAGATGGGGATTTTCATGAATGCATTCATGAACAGCCCTACAATCCTGCAGGATTGCCAGGAAGTGACAGCTAAGCATCAGTGCACATGCGCTCTGGTTCCCACTACTCTTGAATGATGCATTTTTAATGCTGAGACATAAAACTACTGACATAATCCACTGCACCAGATGAAAGATCACTCTTACCCATATCTGCTCTTACAGGCAAGGATGGGTTGGGAAGGAGTGCCTCAGGGACTTCCTGAATGAGCTACACCAGTCTCTGTTCATTTCCTTCAAGGAAGTAATTCACAAAAAAATGTAGGGTCTAAAATGATAAAAACAAGGATTTGTCTTATTATGTACTAAATTGAGATTGGGATGCTGAGTCCCTTTTCATAAGTATCCAACATATAAAATTTCAAATCTCAACAGGGAGAATGTTTAAGATAACTTCTTTTTAAACTTCTCAGCACTGAGATCTTTTAACTGCCAGCACTTATACAAAAAAGAATGCTTTTCTGTTTGGGGAAGGAAGGTAGGGAGAAGAGATTGTGGACAGCTGCAATTTCCATCTGCAACAGGCTGGGAAGAATTAATAATAAAATTGTTTTATTCCTAAGTGCCTAAGTGTTAATTTCTTCATTACTGAAAACATTGACACCAATAGACAGGCCTGATACTCTGTATTTTCATGAAGACCACTGCAGTCTTTTAGAACTCTGGTGTTTTGGGCAGAGAAATACACTGCTTAATTAGCTAAGACTTGAAAAGATGGACGTGAATCTTCCCTACATATTTTGGGAACTCACATAACCTTAAGGTAGTGCAGCAGCAACAACATCATAATAATAGCTTCTGGCTTCCAGTAGCTACTTGCTTCTGGTGGAGTTGCTGGACGTCAGTGGCACGAATGTCCACAAACGGGTATGTCACTATTTGTGTGAGTGTTCCAATGGCCTTTTCCAGAGCCTTGCGCTCTGCAGTAAAGACTAGTCCATCTGATACTGCTGTGAGAGGGAACAACTTGATGCTGTCAACTCTGTGCAGGTTTGTTCCTTTCATACCTGTGCCAGCCAGAGCAGAGGACAGCACTGTGCTTACCACACACTGACAATATTCAAACTAAAACAGAAAGCAGGCTGAGGCAAGCCATTTTTCTTGGACTCCTTGTCCATTTCTAGTTGTGAAATCACTATACTGAGTAAGAGGTGTGTGCCCAGTTGCTCCTACTGGTAGCATGGTTACAAACACTGTGAACCAGTAATTGATCTGCTCCTAAACAATTTTTCTCTCCCTCCTTCCTCCTGGTTTATATCCTGGAACTTTAGTTCTGCCAGCTCTCAGCCTAGCTTCTGCCTGGAGCTCTTTTCTGAGTGCAATGCCTTCAGAGCCAGACATGATCTTGTGTAGACAATGAAGATCCTGAAGGACTGCGGACAACTTCAAGCCCTGGAAATGCTTGGTTGGCAGATTCTTCCTGAGAGTGTGAAAAGGTCTGTGTGGGAGCCAAGGGTAAGAGAGCTCAGGACGGTAAGTCCTTCCCAAAGGAAGTCAGAATTTTGCATGACTGAACCCTATAAAGTTTCTTACTCTTGCAAGCCTCAGCATGAACTGTTACCCAGTTTGCTCAATGAGGATGAGTTTAGTTCATTGGTACCTGCCCTTCATTCCTGTGTAAAAGAATTGCCTAAAACCCATTGGCCCAAATTTGCAACCTGAAAGAGCATGCAGGGAGGAGCCTGGTTACTAAGCCTTGGCATCTGATGTGAAGTTAGCTTTCAAGTACTGAAGCATAGCTGTGGAGTTTCTCACAGATGAGTGCATAACATAACTTTGGTATGAGTGCACCAAGGACATACAGTCTGCATTTTCCTGGGCATCTTTGTCTTGGGCTACTGTTCCCAGAATCTAAACGCCTGACAGCTATTAGCCCCTTCAAAGCTGAAGCTCCTGTAGATCTGTTGACAGTATGACTGCAGTATAAATATTTCATATCTACTTCTACCAGTAATACCTTGCATACTCAAAATATAGGCAAGTTTTGTACCTACCACAGTAGCACTGAGCAATTCTTATGCCCAGGTCTGAGAAGAACATTTAAGAAGATATACAAAAAGGCCATCTCTTCTCTCGTAACCTCTATCTTAATTATCATCTCTAATCACAGTATTGCTTCATATAATTGGGAAATTCACGCTGCCTTAAGTAAAATCAGTGTTAATAAAAGGAAACTACTGTGATACTCAGGTTCTTTCCTTTGTAACTCTATCATGTAAGCTTAGAGCTACTTACTTTTCCTGCTCTCTGAGCAGGAAACTTATTAACTCTGATTGGAAATAGTGTGAAAGAAAAGAGTGTTTTTGTTTTCAGTGCTTTCTCCAAAGTAGCTGCTAAGAGTCAGTAAGCCAGTAACTGAGATACGGATTTCAGAGATCAGTAGAGGGATGTCTTGGCTTAAAAGGTAATTAAAGCAGAAAAATTATTAGTGAAGCTAGTACAGCATGTAACTACCAGATCCTCGTTCACATGCTGACCTGGATCAACTGAACTATCAATGTCTAAACTGACCTATATGAATCAGAGCAAAACCCTTGAGTGGATGAACTCTCTAGATTAGATTGGTTTAAGCTTAAATTTAAGTTTAAGATTAAGTTAAGCTAACTCAGGAATTATCTCAGACTGCTTGCTTTCTCCTTTGGGGAAGTGCCTGCTTTAGTAATTTTGTGTGAGAAATGGACTTAACGAGTCATGCAGTTTGTACACAGAATGCCACCACTTCATTCTGTCAAGTCTTGCCTCATGCTCAAGCTGGAGATATATACTGCTTGAACAAAGACAAAAGCATAAGCAGTGAAAGTGGCATTGCTTAGAGAAGCCGGCAGATCAAACTTTGATTCAATTTTGATGAGGGGGAAGCAGCATCTTCCTTACCTTCTGATTTCCCTATGGCTGTGTTTGCTTGCCATGCAGTTGTAGGCAAGACACTCCTCCATTACTCTGTTGCTCCTCCATTACTTCTTATTTATCTTATTTATCTTCTCCTTCCCTAGTGCTACCTGAGGCATGTATGTGTTTTCAAAAGCTGTCAGAGCTGCCTTTTTCCTCCTGCAGGATTGATGTAGCTGGCTGTCTTCTTCCAAGAACAGAAAGGTGGACTGTATAATACAGAGCAAGATTTCTCTGTTGCCAAAGTCTTTCACACTTATGTCCAGGAGACATAACTGCCCTTTTGAGAGTGTCAGTGGTGAAAGAGGCTTCATGGCTGGGATATGAACTCTATTTAAAAGCAGGATGTCTCCCTGTGATCCCCATCTCATCATGTGTGTTGATGTAATGGCAAGAGGCAAGATGTGAGTCCCTGCTGATGAGAGGATTACCTAAAGCTTTTGACAGGCTAAGGCACCAGGAACATTATCACGATAGATGATAAATGAAGTAGACAAATAGTCTTGTTCCAGCAGTAATTTGAATTTGGAAGTACTGAGGCATATGTCTTAAAATTGCCAGTTCTCACCTGTTCTGCAGTAGTCACAACAATACTTGCACAGTGTTACAACCAGAGGTGTCAGCACTTTTGGGCATTAATTTCCTGCTGACACGCACCTTTCTGTAATAGATGCATAATGTGCTCATTTAGTGACAAACTTTTATGTTAACTAGTGACATTAATTAGTGAAACAAAGCAGTTTTGAGCTGCATGCAGTTTATACTTCTGACTAGATGCTGTCTGCCTTTTATTATTCTGTGATCCACAAAGCAGCCAGAAATACATTACAAACACACCATGCTCTGTAAAAAGGTCTGCCTGAAGACACCAGGTCATCTGATAGGCACTCTCTGCTAGAAATACAAAGTGTGTGTAAACTGTACAGCTTCTAAGTAAATAGAGGGAAGATAGTTTACACCATCAGAGTTTGTGTTTAGCCTGAGCTGACTGTGTCTGATAAAATCCAACTGTACACACCTCACTGGTTGACTGTCCAAGCTTACAATGCAAACCATATCCTCTGACACAGCTTCTTAACCCAGATCCCACAGGGTCCCTTCAAATAGCTTCTCAGTCCTGCATCAGTAAAGCAAAGAGAAAGACATGAAATAGCAGTCTTCCTGACTGCTCTCTCAGGAACTAATGACAGTCTTTAGACTCAGGGTAAATTGTTGGCCCAAGAGTTAATAAGAAATACAAATAACAAATATCTTCCATAGGCATTGGTAGAAAGTTAGGTTCTTGCCTGGGAGAGAATGACAGAAAATAAGCATTCTCCACAGAGTGATGGTGCAAACTGCTGAGAAGATGAGCCTGAATCTGACACAGCATCAGTATTTGGGAAGCCTTTAAAACCCTAGATTGAGGAAGCTGACATGACATTGGTGTAACCGTCCCAGAGACTGCACTTTGAGGGCAGCCTGATTGGTATATTTTATATGCACAGCTGCTCTGGAAACCACTGTGTCAGTGCCTGAAAGACATAACTGGGCTTGACAGATGTGTTTGGTGTGAAACTCCTGATTTCCCATTGGAAGCTATTGCTGGTTTCAAGACACCACTGTAACAACAGACCTAGTTCAATTTGCTCAGTCAGTGCCTTAAAAATATTGGTGTCAACTGTGGTTGTGATCCTTGATATCTTTGCTGAAGTAGAATTTCTTTACTAATTGGCTGATACCTATGTGGAGGTGTCAGAGTATGACAGGCCCCCCCATGTGAATGTTGACACTCTGCAGGCAGATAAAAGATAGTTTATATTCCCTAGCTTTTATAATACCAGCAGTGATTCCATTCTTGAGAACATCTGCAAATGGTAGGAAGGCCCCTGCAGAAGTTCTTCCGATGTGGGAAAAATCAGACCATAATGATGGAGTGTTCTGGAGATCCTAAGAAATGTAACTTACAGAGCAGGTCAGGCAGGAGATGACAAATACCAAAAGAAAGAGCAAGAAGTTGAAAAGATTAGTTGGAAAATCTCAGGGAAGACCTTCTGGGGGAAAATCTTATATGTCAGTCAAGTAATTTTGTCTTTGCTTTGGGCATTTTTTAGCAATTAGTTTAAAAGATTAAACCAAAATTACTGCAGCTAATCAGTGTTAAGAAGAAAAAAAGCTGTTAGGAATTTACTAATAGCATGTTAAATGGCACATTCCTATTCTAACCAGGTATCAAGCCAATGCTAAAACTGGATTAACCCTATTTCCCCATGGTTCAAGGAAGTGAGCACAGGAAGCAGGGTGGTGGTGTTTACCTCCGTGGCTGGGAGTGGAAAACTGAGATGTTAATCATCTGGGATATTGCACCTGAAAGCATAAAGACATACATGCTATGAAGAAATAGGCTCAGTCCTATCTGAGTGTCAGGGATGAGATTTGACCTATGCATTATCTATTGACTTGGTAAACTCCTGTTTCTTGGTCAGTTCTACTCATATGCATTTATGGCCTTTTTTTACGCGCCCCCCCCTTCATCCAGTATAGACACTATGTACGGACCTAGTCTTTGCTAGTCCTTGTACTTCCAAGGCAACCTGAAGAGCTGCAAGACAAATCATGAGTAACTAGCTAGCGACAAGACATACAAAAGAACTCAAACAAAATGATTTTTATTCCATTGAAAGATGCGAGCTTCCCTCAGACCACGCGGACAGCGACAGCGGACAGCGGCAGCGGTGAGTGCTGCGGCTTTAACCTTGATCT
>JAOQGH010000019.1:50797124-50819382 GCA_025769975.1 Gallinago jamesoni | reverse complement strand
GTTTTTTTTTTTTTTTTTTTTTTGTGGTTGGACTTGATGATCTCTGAGGTCCCTTCCAACCACCACAATTCTGTGATCATAGAATCATAGAATCATCTGGGCTGGAAGGGACCTTCAAAGGTCATCTAGTCCGAGCCCCCCCCCCCCCTCCACAGTCAGCAGGACCCTCAACTAGACCAGGTTGCCCAGGGCCTTATCGGGCCTCACCTTGAATGTCTCCAGGGAAGGGGCCTCAACCACCTCCCTGGGCAGCCTGTTCCACTGCTCCACCACCTTAATTGTGAAGAACTTATTCCAATAACAGGAACTCTGTTTCTGTCCATTTTGCAGAGGCATGATATTTGTTGTGTGCCATATCAACCTAGTGTCACTGGTATGCAGTGTACAAAGCCTGTTACCTAGCTAGTAAGCTGCTAATGATTCTCCCTGTTCCTCTGCTGCTGTTTCCTGCTGTGCTCCTTTTCTTCATAGCTGTCCCTTTTCTTCCAAGCCAGTTACATGATGTTTGGCTAAGTGGGAGCACAGGAAAACAAGCTGTCACTCACGTTTCACTTGTCCTCAATACCCTGCCTACTTCACTGCCAGGCAGGAGATAAATTGACTCTTAATCCCCAAGGCTCATTTACAATAGCTTACAGCATCTAATGCATTTTAACACCTCCAGGAAGGCAACCTTTAGACAAAATGTCTATATAATAAATAACTTTTTTCTGCATTTAGTGGTGGGGATAGTGGAAGATGTCTGAACTAAAGAGGGATGAACTGAGCTCTTTGAGGAGTAGTTTGCATTTCTGGTTGCCAGGAGCATTACAAATGACACATCCCATGAACTTACTTGCCATATACCTGAGTGAAGTGTTAGAAGGTCAGAATTATGAATTACATGGAGGATGTGCTAGCAACTCTTTGGTCCTTTTGCCCTGAGAATGCTTCTGCTTTGCTTATGAGTACTTTTACTTACTCCTCTTCTTCTAAGCATAAGCTGACTAGCACGGTCTGGGAGAATGAGGCATTCTGTCTTTGGGAGGTAATTTGTTAGGAGTTGCAGTGACAGAAAAATTGAAAGGCCACACAAAGAAGGAATTTCTAGACTTTCTAGAAACACAATGAAAGCACCTCTGCTGCTTCTGGCACTGCATGAACACTGGGTTTCCTTGGCTGTTGACTTTACAAATCTGAAGCCAGGGTCTTTTGGCTACCATATTTATAAGCTGAATCCATACCTCTGATCTCGTGCAATATAAAATTTCTGGAGAAGCTCACCATAGTCCAGAAAAGTTGCCACCACTTGATTTGGGGAGGACTGTATTACTTCTGATGGAGAAGAAAAAACTCAACTTAATCCTGCTAAGGGCAAGAAAACCTTGGTATCAACCATATAATGATGGTCAGGTCTTTGCCTTCTGTTGAAGTGAGCAATTCTGTAGCCCTGACTACCATATTAAGAGACTGAAAACTTCATTGCTGTGCTTGGGTTTGAACATAAAATCATAGAATTGTCTAGGTTGGAAGGGACCTTTAAGGTCATCTAGTCCAAACATCAACCTAACTGATAAAAAAAAGGCAAACAAAAACCCACAGCACTAAATCATGTCACTAAACACTATGTCAACCCATCTTTTGATTGTCAAGTCTATGGTTTAAAAAAAAATGTCCACTGATGGGCCTATCTTTTGTGGCTGTGGCTGAGGACATGGAGAGTAGCAGTGCTGCAACATGTAATTATTTAGCAATTGGAAAGTACATAAGAATTCTGAAAATAAACTGATGGCATTAAATAGCAGAGTATGAATATCTCCAGTTCATTAGTTGGATAGGACCAGTTTGTCTCTGACTATGAATTTGTTTTTCCATTAAAGCAAGTAATCTCTTCATCTAATTGAATCTTTAGGTTGCTCGTACATCTTCAATGTTCTAGATGAGAGATGCTTGGATGATGACAGGCCAAGGAAGGTAATAATGTTTAGAACTGTCCTCTGATAAGCATGCCACTGTTATTCAAACCAGATGACAAAGATGCTGTTGCAGTGTTGTAGCAGCTGTTTTTACTTGCACTGGAGGCTACCTCATAGCCCCCATGTCATCAGGCATGACCAGTTTTTGCACTGGTTGGCACACAAGGCATTGCAGGACAAAGGACAGGAAGAGCTGCAGCAGCTTTTCCTCTGAAGCCTATTCTCTCCACAGACTGGTGGTACCACCCTGAGCAATCACGAATCAATCTCCCTTTGAAGATGCTACTACTGTGGGCCAGCTCATCCCTTTGTCATTGATTTTTGTCTTTCGAGTTTTGGCAAGGACTCAGCCTTAGTCCCAAAAGAGTTTTTTTAAGGCAGGGCTGTCATCAAAAGCATTGCCAAATTCTGTCTTGAGGGGACAGAACTGAACTACAGACTCATAACTGGGAAGCTGGTAACTTTCTTTTGAGCGTAAAGAGGCACGGAGAGCACTGAGACTTGGGAGCTTCTAAACTCCTTGTCCTCTTGCTTTTACTGCAGTGTATGGCAGTTAGTACATGGAAATGACTGTACCTACTGTACAGTATCAGTAATGCAGTACAGATACAGTACTGCACTGTGTCAGAAATCCTACAAGTTTAGGTATGAACCTGTGCAGACACAGTCAAGGGATGGGTCGGAGCTGGCAATTTAGCTAGAGTCTTTTGGAGCTGACAGCTACTCTGGTTTGTATATTTAGAAATGTACCTCTGTAATAATGGTGCAAAATACAGTCACTGGGACATTTGCTTCCTGCTTTCAGGAAAATGACAGTATCAGTTGACTGAAGGTGCACCAATTCCAGGTCAGACAGCCCAGCAATGCTTCAGTAGGGTGGTTTCCCCATAGATGGAAGTAAAATCAATGGTTCTTTTAAATGAGATTTTATACCGTCTATGAAATGTTTAATTGCTAATTAATTCTTAAATGTAATTGTTAAATGTAAGATGTTAATTTAATTTTTAAATGTTTAATTTTAATAATTTATGGTTGTGGTGAAGAGATCACAGTTGAACAGATTGTTTTTCTTTACTATTGTTAAAACCTCCATGAGCTTAAAGAACTTGGTGGATAAGAAGACAAAAAAATGCATGGAGAAACAGACAGGTTCAGGATTTTTTTTTAATTCCTTCTTTTCCCCTTAAATGATGTCTCCTTAAAAGGACATCAGTGACTAAAAGTTTTCTGGAGTTGTACAGAGGAAAATCTGTGATGTTATAGCCTGTACTAACTGCAGAGACATGCAGCTGAAAGAAAGTGTTTGGGTTTTATGTGCTGAAAGGCAGCACATAATTTTAACCATACATTTTAACCAAATGCTCAGAAGCATCAAGGTTTACTAATGCCTTCCTGTGAAGGGAAACAGACATGCAGGGAAAGTTGTGACTTATCCAAAGCATCACAGCAAGCCAACTATAGATTTAGGAGTAAAACTTTGCTTCTAGACTTGCAGCCCCAATATTATCTCTTGCACTCAGAAGAATAACCAAAATTTGCATTTTTGTGTGAACTAACTTGAGTTGAAAATGTACTTTATAGTGGCTGGAGGCCACCTTAAGATATTCTTAGGTAGCAAATAAATGCCTTGATATTATTAATGAGCAACATGATAAGGTCAATAGGTCATAACAACAGAAGCCAGCCAGGTAGCGGGTTAATATGAAATTACCCATATTCAGTTGGTACTTCCAAAAATTCCCCTCTAAATGCTGCTTGGAGTCTACTTTAAGGAGCAGAATGGCAGAAGTCAGGCTAAATTAGCTTTTAAATTTTTTTTAATAGGTGCTCTTTCTTAACAGCTTTATGAAACCCAGCGTTTCCTGTTTTCCCTGAAACAGGCCACTGGATGTACTGATATTCTTTTAGGGACTGTGGAGCAGCAGCAGTCAAAAAAATCAATGGAAACCACAAATGCTCAGGGAATTAGTTTTTTAATTCAATTCTCTCAGTATATTTTAGGTGCTTAACTTCAGTTTTTTAAAACTGAACTTGATAATATGAAGCCTGCAGCTAGAGATACTGTTCATTTTGCCCCATAGCTTAAGTGAATGCTTACTGGTAGAGGCTAGTTTGTTGTGTGTGGAGCCATACAACTGCTGTCATTATCAGCAGAAGTGATTCTCTGAGTATGCGGTCCAGCTCGGGGAATGGAAAATATTCACAATACTTTTTTCTTTGAACCTTTGAAAATGCTCAGGCTTTCAGATTATCAGTCTAATCATGACTCTTCATGTCTACCTGTCTCATTTTTGCTAGGAAACTGTGAATTATTTACCCAATATGATCATATGCATTGGGAATAAAGGATTTGAAATCGGGCAGATCTGAAATCTGAATGAAAAGGCATCTGGTTGCTTGGCATGGGGGCTTAGTCTCATGGCCCAAAGGCATGCAAAAGAACAGCTGTTTCAGAGGTAGAAACAACTCATGTTTCTGCTAAAATTGCTACGCAGAATCCTACTGGTTGCCATGGCTCAGGTTAAGTTAAAGTCACCCAGATCGGTTGCAGCAGTGTAACTGCAGTGAACACAGATGAGCTGTGTGTGTCTGACCATGTGTATGTGTGTGTGTTTGTGCATGTGTGTGCTTGTATACGCTCAGGAAGAAGGGAAGAGCCTTGCCTGGTGGGGCTGCATGCCTGTCTCCACATCAGGAAGCTTCTCTTCGTAAAATGCTGGGCAAGAGGAGCCTCTGACCATGGCATTATCACAAAATCAGAACCAGCTTTTCCCCTGAACCTCAGTATCATTCAGCCCCATGGCACAGTCCAGTCTCCAGGGGATACTCAGGGAGTGTTGCAACTTGAGAGGAGGCAGAAAGATCTGTCTCACCTCCATCCAGCAAAAGCTTTGCCATCCAAAGGGAAAATGGCTTCTGGTTGCAGTCCTGCCAAAGCTTAGTCAAGGACTTATAAGACTTAAGTCCAAGCAGCATTTCCTTTACTGTGGATGGGAATTGCATAACTTATGTCTGTGGTGGACAAAGTGTTTGTGCTGTTGAGCAATGGTTTATTATGTGGATTTGAATAATTCTCTTGACAAGTATAATTTCAAGTAAGTAGTGCCATCTTTGCTGTCCAGAATAGGTGGTGTATTTGGGGAATATAAGCTTGAACATTTGTTGTAGCTGATACCCACTGCTATAATAAAAACTATTTTGAAATGGCATTGAAAAATATGGGAATATTTCAGCGTGACCACCTGTAAACTAGTAGAACAAAGCCGTCTATAATTATATTTAAAACCATGTCTCTGTAAGTTTACATGACAGCTTTGGGATACTTGATGTAGAGATATATCATGATAAAACTTTGATATATTGAATCAAAGTAGAAGTAAATGAATTAAATGAAGGAGATACCAAGTGCATTATTGAAATACTGCAATTCTGGTGAGTCTAAGGCTTTAGCTACCAGAAGGGACCTGCTGAAGTCTTGCTGACAACGTAGTGGCTGTGCTGTGTCTTTATCTGAACTCGGAGTGCTTCTTATATCCAGTGTGTAAAATGCCTGTTGTTCATGTTAGTGTGGACCACACAGGTTTAACCACTTCTGTGATGGGCTGACAATGGAGGATTCCTGCCTCATGAGTCACTGGTGAAACAGCAGCAAGCCATTTCTTATACTACGCAACTAACATTAAACAGACACCACTTCAGCCTGCCCCAGAGAGGTGGTTGAGTCACCATCCCTGGAGGTATTTAAGTATACACTGTAGATGTGCACTTCAGTGCATGCTTTAGTGGCTGAGATTGTACGGATTTTCTGTGTGTCTATGGTTGGACTCGGTGATCTCAGAGATCCTTTCCAACCATGACGATTCTGTGATTCTGTCTAAAATAAGCCCTATGTGAAAGCTGCAGGGCTGAGCAGGAAATATCCTGCAAGGGTATAAGACTAGTTTCCTAAAAAAGAGGCAATTTTTTTATTTTAATGAAAATACTTTGAGAGCTCTGTACTAAATTCAGTAGTTTCTGTTTTGTTCACCAAACAGAATGATGCACTAAAAGATGAATAAGGAAAATTATCACACTGGCTGCTTACACTCTGACCTTTGACAGTTGCTAGTTAAATAATTCCTTAATTCTTCAGTGAAGAAGATTAAATTCCCCATCAGACTGGAGGCATTATGTCTCCTCCTCCTCATCCATAAGAAACCTTATGGTTTCTGGCTAGGGCTCTGGTACACAGAAAAGCTTTTGTATCATCTTGGTTTGTGCATATGTATCAATGAGACAGCCAACTTCTGTCTGGCTTCTTCTAGTTGGAAACTGAGGACAGGATTTGAGAGTGGCAGAGTGCCACTTGCTCCCCAGAACTCCTGGAAGGGCTACTTCCTTCATTTTCTTATTTCTAGTTAAGTTTCAGTAATCTTGCACGGTGTTATGCAAGTCCTGTGTGCATTTTACAGGGTTTCCTAAGCTGATTCTTAGAGCGTAGGTGCTGAATCTGTTCTGAAGAATGGGCTTTTCAGTTTGGGTCGAATCACTCAAGTATTCCCCCAAATCAGCAGTCACATTGAGCCTAACTTGCAAACATGAAGGCTACTCAGCCCTCTTCACCACAGTTCAGGGAGGGGTGCTTAGTATCCTTTTGTATGAACTAAAATTGAGGCCATCTATGATTTCAATATTCATTACTGCCCAAATATAGTCAAGGGGTGAAGCAGAAGAAAGGTAAAATTAATCTTGATGTTACTCTTCTTACTCAATACATGCTAGTCAGGTGACTATAAGCATAGTCATTCATTAAGTCAGGAAAGCTGCTTCTTCCAAGATTGATTGAGAATGAAAATGTCGTCCCAGAAAAGCTCAGTTGCTACATGCAGTGAAGCAACATTTTAAGAACAAATCGGCCTGAAACTTCCTTGCCTAAACGGCAATGCATTGCATAAAATAACTGGTTGGCTTCTCTCTGCTGAGCTCTTCAGGTAAGTTGTGGAAGTTGCAGTGAACCATGGAAACGGAAACAATTACAGCTGTAGTCAGCTCAGGCCAGCCACAGCCTAGAGCTTCACAAAGAAAGACATTGTTCTGTTTCACTGCTTGCAGCACTGAGTAGTTGTGTAGTGCAGGGCTTGGATTCCTTTCTATGAACAGATCAGGGTGGCTGTGCATGCTATATGGCAAACTTTGCAGTCATTTCCAAATAAAAGCAGTACCATCGTACATTAACTGTGTTTCAACAAATAAAACAGCGGGCAAGATCAATGGATCAGGAAAGACTCTTCAGAATGCCTTTAGTGAGTCTGGTAAGCTACTGATGCTCTACTAATAGAGAAACCAGCTTGCCAAGAACATGGAGGATAGCAAATTGTACCAGTTCTGCATTTCACCCCTGCAAAATTAACATCCAAATCCAACAAGGTATCCTATAGCCTGCCAAGCTGTGTCTTCTGCCACCACTGGTCCATTTATCCAGCTCCCTTTGTCTGAAATCTGTCCAGTCTGCATCTGACTGTCCTATGATATATTAGCTCTGCTTTCTATTTTGTAAGAGGAGACAGAAGGTCAGACTGATGCTATCAGAACATGAGCTTTGGAAACAAAAGCAAGAAGAGTGCAGTGGCTCACCTGCAGCTGGTATTTTTCTGAACAAGAATGTACAGGACTGTCAGTAAGGCAAGAACATGGGCCTAACTCTGTATTCATTTAGGGTCCTGCACCAGGGGAGAAAGAACACCAGGCACCAATATAGGTTATGGGTGGACCTACTGGAAAGCAGTTCTGAGGAGGAGAATCAGGGGCTCCTGGTGGATAGTAAACTGTCCATGAGCCATCAACGTGCCCTTGTTGCCAAGAGGGCCAATGGGATCCTGGGCTGCATAGAGAAGAGTGTGACCTGTAGGTTGACGGAGGTCATTCTCCCCCTCTACTCTGCACTGGTGAGGCCACAACTGAAATACTGTGTCCAGTTCTGGGCTCCCCAGTTCAAAAGAGAGACAGGGAACTACTGGAGAGAGTCCAGTGTAGGGCAAGAATGATGATGGAGGGATTGGAGCACCTCCCTTATGAGGAAAGGCTGAGAGAGCTGGGCCTTTTCAGCCTGGAGAACAGAAGGCTGAGGGGAGACCTTATTAGTGCTTACAAGAATCTAAAGGGTGGGTTGAAGAAGGATGGAGCTGGACTCTTCAGTGGACTCTTTTCAATGGTTCCCAGTGGCAGGATGAGGCACAACAGGCACAAGCCAGGACATAGGAAGTTCCATTCAAATATAAGAAAAATCTTCTTTATGATGAGGGTGACAGAGCCCTGGAACAGGCTGCCCAGGGAGGTCATGGAGTCCCCTTCTCTGGAGATTTTCAAGACCCGCCTGGATGCAGTCCTGAGTAATGTGCTCTGGGAAATCCTGCTTTAGCAGGGGAGTTGGACTAGATGATCTCTGAGGTCCCTTCCAACTCTGACAATTCCATGATTTCACCCATATGAACATCCATAAATCAAATTGTGGGAGCAGCTGGAATGTTTTTTTTATATGTCAAGACAGATCTTTATATTAACTCTGAATTACTGAAAGATGTATTTAGTCTATGGCAAATCTTCACAGCATGTATTTTGACCTCAGAGTGACCCAACATAGCTTAATTTTAAGTTGTATACATTCACATAGGCAAAGAAAATGCTGCTTAACATAGGTCTCATATTTGACTTCAGGTATCACCTAATACAAAAAAGATAACTATTTAGATTCAGCCTGAGCCTTGATGGAAAGCTTGCTCACCTTTTGAGTGCTCAGCCTTTTGAGAGGTTTCCTTTACTAGCCAGCCCTCAGCTGAAATCTATCCCAGTATGCAAATTATTTGTCTGTGTCATCTTTATCATTATTTCTGTGCACCTCAGAGTTGTGAATACCTCTCACATGAGGTTTTAAACTTCTCATTATGAGCATCTTGGCCTTGCATCCTTCACTCTTGCAACAGGTGGAGCTACATTCCCAGAGACTGCCTTGGACTGTTCCCTTGTTAAAAGGGCAGGGTACACTTTGCAAAACAAGCATTGGAAAGTTTTTTTAACTTTCCTTTTAACTCCCTGGTGCCAAGAAAACATTTAACGTGTGTGGCAGCCTGTACTCAACACAACTTTCTATTACAGCTATTGTTTAGTAGGCTCATTACTTATTAGGAAATTGTTTGTCAGATGGCAATTCTGTCTTCTTGACCTCTATATTTATACAGTCCCTTACTTTCCTGTCTCATTCCCCAAAATTCTCCTTTGTCTGGTCATTTGACTTCAGCTGTATTTGTGCTGGAATGCAGCTAGACATGAACTAGAGAGAGAGCAGTGTGAGCAGGGAGCTGTGTGGGTGACTAGTGTGTTGGCACAGCACTATGCCCTTGAGACAATGCAGGGCCAGCAGAGCCCCTGGGCTGAACCTGTGACATTTTCTGTTGTGTTTACCCACTAGCAAATTAGCCAGATCCTCCACGAAGCCCACTGGAAGCTAAAATGTTTTCACAAAGGACAAGAGTTCTAGAGACCAGAGCTTGATCTCATCTGTGACACACTCACAGGGGAGCCAAGCCCATCAGTCATGTGAAAAAAAAAAGCTGTTTACCTAGATCACTGTCGTATCTTGCTCATCTATCCTAGTCAAGCTGAAATGCAACCTCCATCTATTTTTCAGGATCTATCACTTTCTGACTTTCTTCCTCTTCACATCACCGTGGCACATTCCAGATCAAAGGCACTAGGGACTTTAGGTCTGACTCTAAACACAGCAGATTAAAAATGAACTGTAAAAGCCACTGTTCAAGGGCTTTGAGAAGGAGGTGTTGAGTAGCTCCAAAATCTGGTGTTCCAGGCTATTTCTGGTGATGAGGCAACACCAGCTGGCATACAAGCTGGGCCATTTCACTCAGAGATGAGGAAAACAGCAAAACAATGATGACTGCGTGTGAGGCTGCAAAGAAACAAAGAGGTAGCAAAATGCTGTAGTAGAATAGAGTCTTGCTCCACTGTTTTGTCTTCAGGAAGCCTCCACACAGTAACTCCTGTCTCCAGAAATTAACCACAGAAAGTTTCTGAGGAGAGCAGTATGGAAGACCTCAGTGTGCAGGCTACACTGAGACAGAAATGGGGAAGAATTTCAGGTGAGCTCAGGGCCAATTTGCCTGCACCCCACAACAAGGCTCAGCCCAGTTGTTCTCATACTTAGGTCCCTTAAAGAACGACTGCATTTTAAAAATGTCCAGTGTTGATGGTGTCTAAAACACTCATATATGATGAGCTCTGTCAGTCTTAGGAGAAGACAAAAGCTATTAACAGATTTCAGCCCTTCCTTCCATTGATTCATTTCAGTTCGGTGGGCGAGACTCATTTGCTCACAGAATGGAGTTGAACTTCTGCTTGAAGTTCCAACTGTTCATTGCCTAGTGGAAAGTCAGGTTTGAGGTTCTGGGACAGAGGTGAGCTGGCAGAGGACAAAGCCTGTCTGTAATCACAGAGACTGTAGACGTCTGAAGACTGAGTTGGATGCATTCTTTCCATAGATTATATTTCAGGGTGGGAATCATTCCTTAAAAGCTGGAAGTTTTGGAAGACTGGAAGAATTCAGGAAGGCTGGACTGGAAACAACTTTTGATTTTCCAAACATTGTCTGAATTTTGATTCTCTGCGTTGCATACCCTGCTGAAATTAGTGGACCACCACTTACATCAGGCGAGTGCTTGCTTGCATTAAAATGGCTAAAAATCTGATTAAACATGCTTGCAAATCTAATCAGCATATTTTAGCTTTTTGCCTCTTAACAGGGAAACTCAACACTTCCAAGGAGTTGTCTGTTTCCAGTGTGAAAACAGAGCTCCAGCATTGGGATCAAACCCACTGAACTCATTAATCATGTCTGAGAGCTGCATGCATTTGGTGTAACTAGGATTTTAAATTCCAAGTCATCGAGAGAGCCGTGCATCCTTGTACTCAAGACAGTGTCTCTGTGTTGACTGTAATTAACCTGGTAATTCTGGCTCTTGGGGCAGAGAATCTATTTACTTGTTGCAGGTATGTGGCATCATCCAAATGTGATTAACTGGCTTTGCTAAGGCATCCACTAGGGAGCTAATTTAAACCAATGTTAATTAATAATACTATTTCACCGTGGCAGTATTAGTGATAATTCTAAGATGCAAAGAGGGAAAAGTGCTTTGGAATGGCAAAGGCACCCAAACAGCATCTCTTAAGGTGGTAATGGGTGGCTAGGAAATATCTTGGAATGTGGTTGTTTGCCAAGACTCCCCCGATGAGTCACTCAGTGTGAGGTCTCTGCCATGTCAGCAAATTCCTGTGAACATCAGTCATATGCTGTGGGATAGGTGAAGGCATTGATTACTCTTCTGAAACCCATAGTTCTGGGTTCATTTGCATGTGCATATACTCACATCACCTTCCATCAACAAGTACAAAACATATTACCACAAACACCTTTTACAATCACATGAAGATGCTGGTAGATAATTGTTTTTCTCTGGTTTTCTTCCTTCCAGAGAATTACTCTGTCCAGTTTTCTCTGAACACTGCCTCATCCACATCTGTGGTACCTCTGTCACTGAGTCTCGGCATGGTGAATGGGGTGCTGTGACCACTGGACAGGTTTATCCAAACAGCCAACCTCTGTTCCTAACCTCTATGAAGTGATTTAGATTGCTTAAAGAACCACTGTCAAAGGTGTTAATAAAGTGGTTTTAATATGATATTGTAAAAGCGTGACTGAACAAAGTTCAATGGCAAGGCTCACTCTATTAATTACTGCATAGAAAAACATACAAAGGAGAATTGAGTTACACTTGAGTTAGAATGATTCAGAGAGACCAGGGACACAGGATAAGGGAGGCCCTCCCATTGAGTCATGAGGTTCAGAATGGACGTCCTTGCTTTCTAAATTACACACCAGTAGAACTTAATATCATGCCTGAGTGTTAGTATCATGACCTTATTAAAATGGCAAGGTGCAAGAAATTAGCCGATGTCTCAGCCTTACTTACCACTGCCTAATTATAGTGTCCTGACCTTACCTGCTTTTGCTCTGAAAGCTCTCAATGGCATCACAGCTTCGCATACTACCAGGATATGCTCAGGACGGAGTCCTGTCCCATCTTGAGATCCAATATGTATACTCTGCTCCTCTCACTCAGAGAATACTCTGCTTCTCTCAGTTTTACCTCATGTAGCTGAGGTCACTAGGACTGGCTTTCTGCAGAATCCAGAGAGAGGTACTGGAAGGGATCTCTGTGGTGAGGCAGTTCTCTTATGTGCAGAAAGAAAGCAGTTGTCAGAGATTATTCTCCTTCTCCAGATATTAATGCATCCATGTTTGCATTAATGGTTTTATGTGAGTGGGAGGGAGAAGTGGAAAGGCCTAACTGGGCCACCTATTAATACACCAAAGTCTAAGCCAAAATGCAAACCGCAAAAAACAATTATTGCAGACAAAATGGGAACATTCAGTCCTTCTTACGGTACTGTACGACCTTTTCTCACCGTTTATAATACAAAGCAAAGTGAAGTGTGTGTGTGCTTTTGGGGGGACGTTCTCTACGAGCTTGAGGCTACAACATTGCCTATTATTGTTTGGAGAAGTATTGAGAACAATATGCTTGCCAAACTCTTGCACGTCATCTTTGTGCCATAATAGAGATTTTAGTTTGATAGTTCTGCGATTACTTCTGTGTGACAAGGTGCTAGAATCTTCAGCAAAATAATGTGTAGAAATTTATGATTCATGGAGTTCCCTTCTGAGCTTCAGCCCCACTGTGCTAAGACATTCGGGTGCCAAGAAGCCTAAACACAGTGAAACTCTAATCTCAAGGTCAAATTTATAATGATGGCTGAGACAGAAACAAACTGTTGGGTCTCCAGCATGTTGGTTTGTGCCCAGTCTTCCCCAGTTTTACAACCTCACACAGAAAAGTGCTGCATCTGTAATGATGTCCACCAGGGGTGGACACTGGGCCTGGTCCTGTCCATTTTCATATGATCTGGGTGTTGGGGCAGAGTGTGCCCTCAGCAGGTTTGCTGATGATACAAAACTGGGAAGAGAGGCTGATACACCAGAGGGTTGTGCTGCCATCCAGAGGGTCCCTGACAGGCTGGAGTAATGGGCTGACAGAAATATCATGAAGTTCAACACAGGGAAGTATGAAATCCCATACACGGAAAGGAACAACTCTATGTACTAGCACGTCTTGGGGGCCACCCAGCTGGAATGCAGCTGGACAGAAAAGGACCTTGGGGGTTCTGGTGGATACCAAGTTTACTGTGAGCAACCGATGTGCCCTGGCAGTAATTAAGGCTAATGGAGAAGTTGTAGAATAACCTTCCTTAGAGATATTCAAAATCCATCTGGACATGATCCTGGACCACCTGGTGGTCCTGCCTGACCACCATGGGGGGTTGGATCACATGACCTCCAGAAGTCCCTTTCAACTTCAACTATTCTGTGATTCTATTAATATAGTTATATTCTACCTTAGGATGTTAAAAAGCTCATGGGAGCTGCTTATTGATGCTCTGATAGACTGTTGGGTACTGTATCTTGCTTGCATTTAGCTGATGACAGAGAATCCTCTGAGTTAACTTATGCTATGAAGGATTATGACACATATGTTTTTGGGTGTTTTTCAGCAGAAGCTTTAAACAAAATGGGATATGTCTCCTATTAGCTGTTGATTACAAGCATACTGCTGATAAAACTCCTTTTAATATCTACAATAGACATCTAAACATAATTCCCTTTATGCTCTGGTGAAATGGCAGTGTGTTTTATTCTTGTTAATCTTCAGTTTCAGACAATTGAATGCATTGTGACTCAAGCCACATGTCCTCTTCGCTATTTTAAGTCCAAGAATAGGTGTATTCATGCAACAATGAAACAGTGACTCATGCTTGAACCAAGACATTTAGGCTATAATTCTTAAATCCTCTTTTACCATTCAGGGATAGGGTAGTGTGGAGGAACAGAATCAAAATGGAAAGGAAAACTGGATTGTTATTAGCCAAGGCTAGAGGAGTAAAATGGAGTCATCTTTTTTTTCAGCAGTTCACAAAATACGTGAATAAAGAGATCATTTGCACAAGTTTACATATGTTTCCAAGGGAACAGGATATACCCCTTCACCATGCCACAGGTAAGCGAAGACCATGTCTTGGAGGACTGTTTGCAAACTGAGACACAAGATGTAAGGTGTCTGTGGGTCGCACTCAGCCTCAACCCACAGTGACCATTAACCTGGAGCAACTTCGGAAGAGAATCCAAGCTGGCATCCTCCTTATTGTGCAAACATAATGTACTTAGTGAAGGCTTGGCTCCAGGGAAATTCATTCAGAGCAGAGCAGCTTGGAGGAGAAGATATGAGCATGCGGATCTGTAACAAGTGCAAAACATTTGCTTTCTGTCTGTATTCAGCAAGCAGCTGCAGATTCCTTGTGGCACAAAAATGCTCTATTTATACCACCAACAATGCTAGCAAATTCCGGAGTTTGCTGGAACATTCTAGCAATATGAAAACAAAGTTGTTTTTTCAGAGACAGAAGGAAGATGTGAAAATGGGAGCTTTCACTGACTCATCACAATCAGAGGGGTTATTACAAAACTAAATTGTTCTTCCAAATTACTATTTCCTCACAAACAGCTCATTTGCAATTGTGAAGATGAGTGTCTTAGCAGAAATAGACCCTTCTATTATTAAAAAGTTGCCTTCTTCCTTTACTGTAGATTTCATTTTAACAAAATGGATATGAATAAATTCTTCTACCTGTTTATCTCATTTTAAAAGAACTACTATTATATTGTCTTTTCCTTATATGTGCTTTTCAAAAATAGCTTTTGATAGTACAAACCAGCTGTAATTGAGGACCTGTTCTGCTGCCTTCACATATTTTGTTTTTGCATTCAGTGGAACTTTTCTGTTTGGGGTGAGTAACGTTTTGGATCATTCCTCCTGTGACATCTTAGACCACATTTGCATGCTGTTAACACTTGCAGTGAATGGCAATTTCCTGCTACACAGATGCCTACAGAGCCTATGCTGTGCATCAGGCCAGCCGTCGGGGTTTAGAGCTGCTGTCTGATCCCACTGACCCCTATTCCCTGTTCATCTATTTTTCTTAGCTTTACCCTTCAACTGTGTACCCCACTTTTGGCCTCCTTTGTGAATAGCCCCTGATGTATGTCTTTAAATGTTTGGGAGGAATGACTACTTAGCAATAGTACTTCTTTGCAGGCAGGGGCGTCCATAAACTTTTTCCTTTTGTGACAGTACTCAAAGAACTGCATGCTTTCAGTGATGGTTCTCTGGCCCTGTGGATGCACCTTGGGACTGTGCTGCAGATCCCCCCTCTCCGAGCTCCTATGGATTTCTTTGCTCCCAGGAGGAAACTCAGCTATGCCCAGGAAAGACTAGAGTCCCCACTGCGGACAGGCAGAGGTGCACTGCAGAAAGAGGCATGGTCTGAAGGTTAACTGCACTTCTTGCCTATGACCTTTCTTTGGCGTACGAATGAGAGGTGCCAAACATTTTAACACTATGGTTATTGATGAAATTACCAGGACATTTTGCATCGGTTTCTTCAATTAAGGAATCTTTAAGTTAGGAACATGGAGAAATGAGGAGAATTCTTCAGCAGTAGCCTATGAGCAAGACTAATAGGTAAGTTTAAGCCTATGGGAAGAGCCTGAGTTACTCCCTTACTGAGCTAAGTGGGGACAAAAAATTAGCATAGTTTAAGATTAGGTTTCATAAATCAAATTGTGTGTTTATTTGTAAGCTAGCTTGAAGCTCATTTTCTAGCTAAAGCATCAGAAATATAATTTAGGGGAAAATATTTTTCCCCCATGCATTGTGGTTCATTTGCACTTCAAAGCAACGATTTAGTTTTAGTTCAGCTAACTTCAGAACTAATTTCTTCATGATGCAAACCATGTCTGAATCTGGCATATGATTTCATAGAATCATAGAATCATTTGAGTTGGATTGCCGTGTTGAAGGCTGGCTGTTCATTCTCATGGCTTCTCCTGACTAGTTTTATCTGTCACAGTATTTCCCCTTTCCATTCCATGCCTATGTATTTTCTTCAAAGATTTTCCCTGGAAGGCCCTCACAAGCACTGTAAAATCCAAATATGTGATATCCACCCAGTCTACTTAACATGTTTCTATTATGTGTCACAACTTTCCTACATGGAAATGGTGCTGGCTTTTGTTTCAGGCCATTTTGCATTACATTGCATTATTTCATCCCGAGTGGTTATGTAACACATGAGCTTCAACAACCTAAAGGCAGGTAAGTCACCCTTCATCTTTAGAAAGGAAAAAAATATGACAGTTTTCTGGGAGCATGGAAAAATTTCCAGCAATGTTTTCTTTTGGTTAACTGATATATTTAATGAATTTCATGCCTTCTGGAAGTTTACAGGAGCAGTAAAAATTAACAGGTCTTTTGAAATAATTTTGTTCTGAGATTGTCTCATGGAAAAGGAACGTTAAAAAAATAACATTGATTTACAAATCATCTTGAGTTCTGTTCCTGGCAACTGCTGTGTTTAGACCTACAGAAATGGGTGGAGAATCAAATGAAAGAAAAGTGTAAGGTCTGGATAACTCAATAGCAAAGTTAAAATACTTGATGCCTTTTGTGCAAAACTAGAAACCCTTACCCAGCCCTAGCTATTGGAGACAAGGATGTCATGGTTATGAAAACCTCTGGCCTCTCTCTTGGAGTCTCTCTTACTTTTTGGAAAGATACATTTGTAGAGACCAACTATGAATCTTCTTGTCATTGGTCATCAAGTTGGACAAATATGTAAAAAAATTAAATAGCTGAATTAGTGGAGCTGTTAGACCCACTAAGCAAAGAGGAATAGAATTTGGGGTTAGGGTTAATCTTAGCTCATGAAACACTGATAGCTGGAATTTGTGAGTGGAAGCTGGGGGGAATATCATCATCTGCTACTGGATGTTGGAAAGAAGATACTAGATGCATCATTGCCTATCCAGTAAATCATGTATTATGTTATTCAATACAACTGATAAATAATTGTTTGCAAGGGACAAGGTGGGAAAGGAAAAAAAATCTCCTTTACTGCTTTTAAATGCTTGAAGAACATGTCCAAGCCTATAAAATTTCTCTGTCATGAATAATTCTTGTCATGTGCCACTGTGGTGTTTGCTATGCTAAGTCCTTGCATTACTGAATTGAGTGTTCTGTTTTACATTTTATTTACAGAGCACTGCATTACAAGTGAAGGCTTGCTGAGCAGGGATAATGTTAGAACAAACCTCTCAATACTGCCAGGTTTAAAGAATAGAAATCTAATGAAAAAAAATTAAGACCCCAAACTTCAAAAGAAATCATAGACTTTGAGATCTGCAGAAGCTTCTGTACTCAAATTTAGACTCTTTTTTTAAGTACACTGGAGGTTACAGCATACCAGATTTTGAAGACAAAATGCATAAATATTACTTGTATTTTAGTCAGTTCTCTCAAGAAGTATTTTGCAAGCCACAAAATGTGTCCCAATTTTAGGGAACTTCAATTACAGAATCAAGTTCTATGCTCCATGAGTAACTCAAATCTTGACAAAAATCAGGTATTCCCACTGATAACTATGTGACATTCAGTTGCCAGCTCATTGTTCACTTCAAATATTCCTAAAGAGGATCTGAGTGAACCAAGACTGTATACACGTGTGCATACAAGGCAGACTGTGTGGAAGACTGCTGCTTTGGGAGACAGACTGAAGAAATGCAGCTTTCATCCCATAAGATACTTCTTCAAACTTGAGAACTTAATTGCACTGAAAAATTCATACTCATTTTCTTTCAGCACCAGATGTCAGCAGAGGTTTAGGTGGCTCACAGTCAAGATTTTTACAATACACATAGCATGTCACATACCACACCAATTGTACACTTGCATGGTAACCACTCGGTGAAGTATTAAGGGGTGAAAAATTGCTGTTCTCTGTCCCTTCCCAGATGTCTTCTTGCATCTCACACCTTAGCAGTGCGGTGCTTGTGGTACAAACTGCCATTCTCCTGCTCTGTTTCCACAGGGGACAGCTCAAGCATAACTGTTAATTGCTCTATTCTGCTAGAGGGACTCTAGCCAAAGAGCCAATATCACCAAAGAGCCAATACCACTTACCCCAACCTGGGTAGATCTGGCAGGAGTAGAGAGGATTTCAGGATTTCCTTTTTCCCTTATAGGTTCTAATTCTCAACATTTGTGAGAAAACACTTCAGAGGCTCAGATCTACAAGAAATTTTGAAGCCTTTGTTCCTAAGGATTCCCAGTTGCTGCGTTAGTACTGGTTAAAAATACACCATGTTTGTACTTTCTTCATGTCCAATAGAAACAATAGAATCATAGAATAGTTTGGGTTGGAAGGGACCTTTAGAAGTCATAGGGATATCTTCACGTAGCTCAGGTTGCTCAGAGCCCCATCCATCCTGACCTTAGATGTTTGCAGGATAAGGAAACACCTATCTGGGTGTTTATATCACCTCTGGTGGTTTTATACCACCTCTCTGGGCAACCTGTTCCAGGGTTTCATCACCCTAATTGCAAAAAGCTTCTTTCTTATTTCTAGTCTAAATCTACCCTCTTTTAGGTCAAACCCATTACCCCTTGTTCTGTCACAGCAGGCCCTGCTATAAAGTTTGTCCCCATCTTTCTTATAAGCCTCTTTAAGTACTGAAAGGCCGAATAAGGTCTCCCTGGAGCCTCCTCTTCTCCAGGCTGAACAACCCAAACTATCTCAGCTTTTCTTCATGGGGAAGATGTTCCAGTCCTCTGATCATTTTGGTGGCCCCACGAGATCCCTGTAAAGTTGCTCCTTCTGTAAAGCTAGCTGTGTTTCTGTTCATTGCATCTAATATATAGATATTAAGGCCAAGTGCCTGGTCCTGCACTTGGGTCATGATAACCCCCTTGGAGAAGTGACTGGAAAGCTGCCTGGTGCAAAAGGACCTGGAGGTGTTGGTCTACAGTTGGCTGAATATGAGCCAGCAGTGTGCCCAGGTGACCAAGAAGGCCAATGGCATCCTGGCCTGTATCAGAAATAGTGTGGCAGCAGGATGAAGGAAGTGATAGTCCTCCTGTACTTGGCATTGTTGGGGCTACCTCTTGGATGCTGTGTCCAGTGTTGGACCCTTTACAACAAGAAAGATATTGAGATGCTAGAGTGTGTCCAAAGAAGAGCAACAAAGCTGGTGAAGGGTATACAGAACAAGACTTATGGGGAGCAACTAAGGGAACTGAGATTGTTTAATCTGGAGAAAAGGAGGCTGAGGGGAGACCTTGTTGCTCTCTGCCGCTACCTGAAAGGAAGCTGTAGTAAGGTATGTGTTCGTCTCTTTTTCCAAGTAATAGGTGATAGAACAAAAGGAAGTGGCCTCAAGTTGTGCTGGGGAAGTTCAGATTGGCTATTAGGAAAAAATTCTTCACCAAAAATGTTATTAAGCCCTGGAACAGGCTGCCTAGGGAAATGGCTGAGTCATGATCCCTGGAAGTATTTAAAGGACCTGTAGATGTGGCACTCGGGAACATGTTTTAGTGGTGGACTCGGTAGCGTTAGATTAATTCTTGGACTTGATTATCTTAAAGGTCTTTTTCAGCCTAAAAGATTCTATGATTTTATCTTCTGTTGTCCAAGGGCTAAGCCTACACAATAGCTTTTCTCCATGATCATGGGCGCTATTACAATATCCTTCTTATAAAAATACTATTACTTTTTTAAAAGGGTAGGAAAGAAATCTTTGAAAATATTCCATCACAGCACAATAGGACAACAAGCCCTGAAGTTGCTAGAGGTCAGTGAGTGCAGATGAAATAAAGCTGAATGTCCTTAGGAAGCCAGGCTAAACGTAGTGCGAGCATCAGCTGTTGCAGTCCAAATTAGTAAGTTTCAAAATAACTGGATATCCAGTTGGATATGAATGTGTGATGGGAAGAAGTCCACAGAGATGGTAAAGGGAAGCCAGGTGTTGGATGGGATGGGTATTGAAGTTTAAACAGTTAATATTGAGTTACCAGTTGTGGTTGTTGTGGGTGGGATGGCCAGAGATCATGGTACAGAGTTGTAGTCCACTTGTTTTGTTGTGGGAACAGGGAGGAGGAGACTAGGCAGAGAAATGATTCTCCTGCATAATAATTTCAGGCTTTGGGACATAAGCTTTTATAGTCACTAACAACAGCAGAGAAACTTCCTTTCTTTTTAATGGCAGTCTGTACAAGTAATAATTTAGGGATATTTGGCACATCTTTTATCAACTGACCATGGCATTTTCTGACATCAGTGCAATTCATCAGTGCAAATTTATATGGCCTTCCAATTCCAAAAGCTATTTAATATGAGGGACTAAGGTCTTGGGAAGTCAGGCCTGTAATGATCTCCTCGTACTTTTTTAAAAAGAAAAAAAATCATGTAAACCAAAACCAGGTCAATTCTATCTAATTCAGATAAGTTCTTTCTCCCTGAAAAGTTGGAAAAAATGTAACTCTTTCATGTCTCAGAAAATGCTATTATTTGCGACCAATGTTCTTCTTTAATCTATGATCTGGCCTTTTTCTCCAATTGTACTGTTTGCTACGCTGATCATCCAGTATATGCACTCTAAAAATTTTAATCAGCCCTTTTTCAAAGGACCTGCCTGATATGAGTGTCCCACCTAAATCTCACTAGAGATTTTAAGTTAGACTTAAAAAGTCGGAGGGGAAAAAGATCTTCCCCTGTTCAGACAAACAGCTTGGAGCTACCAGTCTCCTGAAAGTCAAGCACTTGTGGCCAATTCTTGTGTGTCTGGAGTTGTCCTAGAAGATTAATTCCTGCTGTTTTTAGAAAGGATTCAACTTGGCATTTCTTGAAATGGACTTTGGAACCAACACTCTGCTTTTGCATCTGGGTAGCTTCCTTGAAAGCTGAAAACCTCTCACTAGTGCCTTTCAAGCACAGTTCACAAATTTCATCACAGGAGAAAGACTAAGTCTCAATTACACAGGAGAATGAATGTTTGATTCTTTGCATGTATTTTAACCAAGTGAATGAAATGTCAATTTAAAAACCATTATATGTCTAAAACATAAAACCTGTACTTAGATAACAATAAAAATCAGGCTTGAAGTAGTTATTTCAGTTTCTGGGGACAGAAGGAAACAGTCCTATGTTTTGTGGGGTGATTTGTGACAAATTGATTTTCAAACAATACCCCTTTCAAAAGCATCTCAAGACCTGATTTGAAGAGCAACATGACAGTCCCAGGAAATGCAATGTACATCGTGATTCCTTTGCATTCTTCAGCCATTCTCATGCTGTATCTCTGTAAATCCATGAGATTGACAGTAGAGAGGAGAGGAGAAATGTCACACAGCCTTCACCTTCCAGATATTCTTAAGCTGTTTTGGACCATGTGTTGCTTGGGCAACTTGTGGCTTCAACCTTACATGGGACTAAATAAAGTGTCATAGTGGATGGACGTGAGAGCCTTTCTGCTTTCTTTGAGTTTCTCTTCCATTTGGGGAAGTCTAGGTGAGAAGCTTGGTCAAGGCCTTGCTCTCATTTGGTTTACCCTAGAATCATAGAATCAAAGGATCATTTAGGTTTTAAAAGACCTTTAATATCATTGAGTCTAACAATAAACCCAACACTGTCAAGTCTACCACTAAACTATGTCCTGAGGTGCCAAATCTATACATCTCCTCTTCTTGCTTTGCATGCACTGAGATCATGTTTAGATTCCTAAAGCTCTCCTGTGTTACTGTATTATTAAAGTGTCCCTTCTGTTGTGTTTGCATGGCTTTTATGTGTCTCAGTGGTGGTGGTGTATACATTGCGCCTCCTCCAGCCATTGTGTACTGCTGTGGTGACAAGAAGTTCCTCCTGTATCTCCTAAAGAAAGGCTTTTAGTGCAGCTCCCCACCTGAAACATGGTGGGATACAAGCATTGGCTTGATAATGTCCCTGGAAATGTTCAAGGCCAAGCTGGACGGGGCCTTGAGCAACCTGCTCTTGCAGAAGGAGTCCCTGCCTGTGGCAAGGGGATTGTAACAAGATGATCTTTAAAGTCCCTTCCAACTCTAACCATTCTTTGAATCTCTGTTTCTCTTTCCCCAGAGCAGCATGTTTGCATGCTAGTTAGCAATAAACAACATCTTATTGCTAAGGAAAAAAGGACCTGGGAGTGTTGGTCAACTGTCCGCTGAACATGAGCCAGCAGTGTGCCCAGGTGGCCAAGAAGGCCAACAGCATCCTGGCCTGTATCAAGAACAGTGTGG
>JAOQGH010000019.1:50691831-50792972 GCA_025769975.1 Gallinago jamesoni | reverse complement strand
TTTTTTTTTTTGTGGTTGGACTCGATGATCTCTGAGGTCCCTTCCAACCACCACAATTCTGTGATTCTGTGTGATTCCAAATCAAGCAGGACATGACTTCTGCAGGCTAGTTCTGTGGCACCTGTAGTTAATTTGTATCTGAATGTCAACTTGGCCTAGTAAGGATGCTGTGAAAGCCTGATTTTCCCTTTAAAACCTGTGTACATCTCACTGGAGTGCTGAAACTGAAGCAAGCAGGTGGCTTGTTCCACTGAGCATGTGTGCTTTTTATCTTCAAAGCTGTCCCGTGGCTTGATTGATACATGAGCAGCTCTTGGGTAGGGGTTAGGTGTGAAACCGCTTCTTTCCTCTTCCCAGAGGGAGATAAACAAGGGGATCAGCTCTAACTGAAGCCAGTTGCACAGGGAGAAGAAAGCATTTAGCATTGTCACAACTTGAGAAGCATCTTTCTGCAGTCTATTGTGTTTATTGTTTGGTGAGGGGCATGAAATTCTCTCTAGTAAAATTAATGAGAAAAGCACGTTTTTATTTTAGTGCCATTACAATATATGCTGCATCTTGAAGCCTACCTTTGGAACGTTCTGCTGTATCCCTTGGTATTGCATTCAGACTCAGACTTGAAATGAACTGGAATTTCCGTATTTGCTTGTTCCACATCAACCCCTTTGCAAAGTGATGCACAGATCCAAAGTGCTGGGAGACTTCAGAAACAGAACAGATACTTTGGAAACTGCATTTCTGTGACACAATATTCTTACAGAGATATCAGTGTGCAGGAAAGTTGGAGATAAGTTTAGATCCTCTCCACAGAGCATTTGTTTTGCAGCAGCTATCAATGCACAGCATATGTCTATTTCTCTGTTTCAAAAATAAAAATACTATCATGTTGTTCTGGATAGTAGCATAAAATATTACACTTGAAAAGAGCTTTTCTCTGCCTGCTGTGGGAAAGGAAACATAATTAGTATGCTAAGGAGAAATGGTTCTCATTGCATTGTCTTCTGTAATCTGTTAGACTAACAACCATTGCATACTGGACAAAGCATGTAAGGTGTCTTTTCCAAGGCAAGGAATAATCAATCCCTGGGTTAGGCTTCACAAATTTTTGAGTCAGAGACTCCTGGGATTTTTGTCCCATGGATGGCTTTTAGAGGGGACATGGAAATACACAGGAGTGAAAATGCTGGTTGCTCTGCAAGGGACCTTGCCTGTTACATGCAGCTCCAAGCAGTCAAAACCCTCAAGTGCCAACACTTTCCAAGATGCCCGAAACAAAGTTAGTATTGGGATTAAAGCCTTAATGTTTGTGAATATACAAAGTGGGGTTGCCTGGACAGACTGGCTTCGCCAGCTCAGAGGCAGCAGTCGACTAATGGTTAGCAATCAAGCCACCAGAGGGAGATAAAAGGCCATGTACATTTCAGCTGGGCTGTCTTCTGATGCCACATTTGTAAACACCTATGCTGTCATCATAAAGCTCATATTAAGTCAAACTATCTGTTTGTGGCAAACAGCAGTATCATTCTGCCTGTTTCACATGCCACAAACGAACATTTGCCTCTGGCAAAGGTAATGTACATAATCCCAGGAAAAAACCAAACAACCCTAAACCAAAATGCTTGTTGATGATTTCAGAGCAGGTATATGCAGCCCGTTGAAGAAGTTTACAATTGTGGTTCTGTGCTGCTCACACATAATTTATTTTATATCTCTTACTGCTCTACTGTGTTTCACAATGAGGTCCAAAGAAACTACATTTCTGCAAATATCTTTGTTACACGGTGCTTTTAGAAGTAGTTCTAATGAAGGTTGGCCTGCTGAGTGTTTTTCTTAGGCGGTATTGCAAGAAATTAATGGTTTGAAAAAATCTGGAGTGAACATTTCAAATTAATTCTTCACTCAAAATTATCCTTCAAAAGCAAGGATACAGGCTAAAACAAACAAAAAAAAACCTATGAGCTGCTGTTAAGAAGTTGATTGAGACAAACTCTCGGTTAGATTTTTAGTCTGTAGGGATATGTTTTATCTTCTTAGTCTTTGTCTCTGTCTCTTCCTTTTTTCTGCATTCCAAGTCCCAAGGATGTAGTGAAAAGTTACTCCTTGCAATAAAGTAACTGCTGGAGCTGTTTGGAAAACTCAAGCTACAGTCATGAGTAGCAGATTTCTATTCTGGATCAGGATTAAACAGAAAGCAAAATTGTGACAAAATGTGTGTGTGTGTATAAGTGTTGAACTGTTTTGGCAATTTTCATGGAAATAAGACATTTCAGTAATCCCAAATTTAAGTCTTTTCAGGCTGGATCATCAGAGAACTGCACTCCTGAGGACTTTCCTATGCTTGCCTCCCTTCTAATCTTGCTGTCCAAGTGGGGAACACTTCCCATGGTACCTAAATTTCTCACTAGTTTTGAATTCTTATCTGTGTTAGAGACTAAGAAAAAGAGTCATAAGGTCTTGGAAGAATGTGAGAGGTCTGGAGTTAGAAGCTGTGAAGACACTACCTTGTCAAACTTCTTGTCAGATGAGAAAATAAGGAAAAGAGGGAAGCCATGAATAAAGACATGTAGAGACACAAACGTGACAGAGAAATGTAATGGCAACAAAGATGAGAATCAAACCTGGTCAATCACAGTAACTGATGGCCTACCAAGAAGCTACAGGGAAACTGAGGCTTTACCACTGCTAAGGATGAAAGCCCGAGAGTGCAGGATGCTGGAGGGGTTGGTGTGACTGTGGCAGGTGCTGAGGGAATGTGCATGGGACAGGATTTGGGGAGGGATAAAGCAGGAGAAGAGGAGACAGAAAGGGGTGTTAACTCTCTGAAGGGAGTTCAGTTTGGCAAAATCCATGCACCAGTACAAGTTGTGGGCTGACTTGCTGGAGAGCACCTCAGAGGAGAAAGACCTAGGACAATAGGATGACCATGAGACAGCAATGTGCCCTTGTGGCCAAGAAGGCAAATGGCATCCTGGGTTGCATCAAGAAGAGTGTGACCAGCAGGTGAAGAGACGTTATCCTGCCCCTCTACTCTGCCCTGGTGAGGCCCCATCTGGAGTACTGTGTCCAGTTCTGGGCTCCCTGGTTCAAGCAGGACTGCTGGAGAGGTTACAGCAGAGGGCTACAAAGATGATTAGAGGCCCTTATGAGGAGAAGCTTAGGGACTTCAGTCTTTTTAGTCCAGAGAAGAGAAGGCTGAGGGGAGATCTGATCAATGCTTATAAATACTTAAAGGGAGGGTGTCAAGAGTCTTTTTTCAGTGGTGCCCAGGGATAGGACAAGAGGAAATGGGGCACAAACTTCAAAACCTGCCTGGTGTCAGTTTGTCTGGTGCAACCTGCTCTAGGTGGACCTGCTTTGGCAGAGGGGTTGGACTAGATGATCTCCAGATGTCCCTTCCAACCCCATGTGATTCTGTGATTCTGTGAAAAGGTGGCTGAAGGGAGACCTTATAGCTCTCTACAACTACCTGAAAGGAGATTGAAACAAGATGGGTGTTGGCCTCTTCACCCTAGTAACAAGCGATAGGACAAGAGGTAACATTCTCAAGTTATGCCAGGGGAGGTTTTGATTGTATATTAGGAAAAATTTCTTCACTAAAAAGGTTGTCAGGCATTGGAACAGGTTGCCCAGGGAAGTCATTGAATCATTATTCTTGGAGGCATTTAAAAGACGTGTAGATGTAGTGCTGAGGGACATAGTTTGAGGTAACTTGGAAGTGCCAGGTTAATGGTTAGACTTGATGATCTTAAAGGTCTCTTCCAACCAAAACAATTTTATGATTCTATGATTCTAAAAAGAGCCAGCTGTGTGTAAGCCAAGACTTGTCATCACATTAGTCTAACTGAGCCTGGCACCTGATCACTGCAATCTGTCCTATCTTCTTATCAAATCTTTCCTTAACTATCTGCATAGTCTCACTCTCTATCCCATGGGCATGGGTGCTGCAAGGATGAAGTGCCAGCTACTGGGAGGACCGATGTGATGGATTTGGTGCCAGCAACTGGAGTCAGACTTGGGGTGTGGGTGCCCCATGGTAGTATCAGCTACCAAAGTGTGGGGTCTCAGTGCCAGCGACTGGGGTAGAGAGGGGCCTTGGCAACCAGCTACTAGGGTTGGAATGGTGAGTGTCCCAAAACCCATCCGACTGATATTGGAACAAGGTGGACAAAGCTGGAAGACCAATTACCAGAAAGAAGGAATAGCCCCTGTTAGAAGAGGACCTGAAATATATGGTCTTTTTTGCCCATGAGGATGAAGAATGAGAGGCAATGCTGAATTGCTCATAAGGACTGGGGAGCAGGAAGAGGGGAGAACAGAGATATTTCAGATAAAGGATGGTGTCAGTCAGGTTATAATTGTTGTTCTTGTGCTGAGTATGTATGTATTTAATTATTTAAAAGTATCTATTTGTTTATTTATTTATGAGTATGTAGGCTTAGCGATATGGTTTGCTTAGCAGTATGGTTTAGTGATGCTTAATGTCAGTGTTAGGCTGATGGTTGGACTAGTTGATCTGAAATGTCCCTTCCAACCTAGGCAATTCAATGATTCTTTTTAGGCTAGAAGGAGTTAGTACAATCTTTTACTGGTAGAGAAATAAGATTCTGGAATAGCTTTGCAAAGGAAATATTTTGGCCAAAACCTCCATAGCTTCTGTTAAAATGGAGCTCAGAATGATATTAAAAAAGATTATCTTGACATGGCTGCCTGAGCTCACAAGGGACCACACTTACCACTTCCATGTTTCTAAAAACACTTGTTTCAGAATCTCCTATTAGAAAATGTGCTGAAAAATGAGCAAAAGCGATTCAAAGTCCCTCCATGCAAGGCTGGTCTTCAGCCTTCCCCCATGTATTTCTTGCTGTAGTGTTGCCATTTCCACTACTGTAATTCTGTGGCAGGAGAAGAGGTCAAAAAGCAGAATTCACGTGCTTCTTGCTTCATCACTCTGTAGCACCAGGGGTTTATGTGATATTTTGTGAATACTCATTTTTCTTAAGGGCAAACAGGATGCATCTCATTTTTTCACTTGGCCTTTGTTGTACCTCTTGAATACCCCCACCACCCCATCCTCTGCTTTTTCCTACATAGTTTAGTGATGGTTTTCATCAGTGTTATGTTGATGATCTGAAAGGTCCCTTCCAACCTAGGCAATTTTATGATTCTATGCATAAACTACAATGTTTACTCTTTTGTTCTCCACTTAAACAATGAAAGCATGGCAAGTGTGTGCTATAGAGGGACCTGGCTACTTTCTCCTATAACCCAAAGAAGTCTTAGCTTTTGTGCTGCTTTTAACCTTTGTTGCAGTTGATAACTAATGTGGCTGCTTCACTTCCATGAAAGCAGCTGAAAAAAACTCTGGAGTTTTGTGCCAGAGATATTTCGGCTCCAAACGCTGCCTGCCATTAATCATACATTGTTGAATCTGGGCCTCAGCCTTTTTTTTTTTTTTTTTGGTAAGTGTGAAGTATTCCCACTCCTGAATGCCATCAAAATAAAACATTACAGAGAGCCAATTAAGCTGATGAAGATGGCAGCGAGTACACAGTAGTTACCAAAAGTGGCAAATAACTCCGATTTTAGGGACTTGGGTCTTTTCTAGGTCTGCTAATTGAGGGATAGAAAAGTTTCAGCCTGAAGGATGCTGAATGGGCTGGCAGTTCAGTTTTTCCCGACACTGAGCATCTGCATCTGTAAGAATTGGCATGCTTTCCCCTTACACTCAAAGCAGCTGGACACAAGGGTTAGGCATCTTTGATTCCAGGATACAGCATGGTGAAAATTCCCACTGCTGCTGCTGTTGCAGCCCATCCACAGCTACTGCCACTAAGTGCAGGTTCATAGGGAGAGATGGTCAACACCTGCTCAACTTCAACATAAAGGCACAGGTTTGATGGATGGACCTCTTGGTGGATAAGGAACTGGCTAGATAGCTGTACTCAAAGGGTCGCAGTCAATGGCTCAATGTCCAAGTAGAAACCAGTGATAAGTGGTGTTCCTAGGGGTTGGTACCAGGACCAGTACTGTTTAACATCTTTGTTGGTGACATAGACAGTGGGATTGAGTGCACCCTCAGTAAGTTTGCCGATGACACCGAGCTGTGTGATGCAGTCGATATGCTGGAGAGAAGGGACGCCATCAAGAAGGACCTGGAAGTGTGACCAGCAGGTCGAGGGAGGTGATTCTACCCCTCTATTCCGCCCTGTTGAGACCCCACCTGGAGTACTGCATCCAGCTCTGGAGTCCTTAGCACAGGAAGGACATTGACCTGTTGGAATGGGTCCAGAATCTGTGAAGATAGTCAGAGGGCTGGAGCACCTTTGCTATGAAGACAGGCTGAAAGAGTTGTGGTTGTTCAGCCTGGAGAAGAGAAGACTCTGGAGAGACCTAAAAGGGGCTATAGGAGAGAGGGGGGGGACTCTTTATGAGGGAATATAGCGATAGAATGGAGAGGTGATGGTTTTAAACTGAAAGAGGGGAAATTTAGATTCGATCTTAGGAAGAAATTCTTTACTGTGAGGGTGGTGAGACACTGGAACAGGTTGCCCAGAGAATCTGTGGATGCCCCATCCCTAGAAAGTGTTCAAGGCCAGGCTGGATGGGGATTTGAGCAACCTGCTCTAGTGGGAGGTGTCCCTGCCCATGGCAGAGGGTTTGAAACTCGATGATCTTTAAGGTCCCTTCCAACCCAAACCATTCTATGATTCTGTTATTCTGCTCTTTCCATGTTGTCCATAGATGCTATAAAAGGGCAGAAGGAGTGACAGTCCTGCAATCTGCACGTTGACACAGCTTCTTGTGAGGGGGACTGTGAGAGGCATCCTTTTGTGATGGGTGGCATGAATTACAGAGAGCTACTCATAAAACACAGACATTGCTCTCTGCAGCTGGCCTGATATTTAGAAATGAAAGTATGACAGTATTTTGGTCTGGAGTGTTTGTCTGGAGTTTGTCTGATCTATGTTGTCAGCACACACTTTACATGAGTTTCACAGGCCTTTGAAGTTTCAGACTTGTTCTGAGGATGTGAGTGTAGATCTGTGTAGATCTACTTAGTCATACAGAAGTCTTGACAACTGTTCATAAAACCCTCGAGATGCAAGAGGCTTTGTCAGGATCTGTTTCTTGTTATCTGCTCAGCATTGCTAATCAAGCAAATGGTGTGCTGAGTTGTACCACTAGAGATGACAGAAAAGCTGTGGCTTCCTTGTCAACCATAGAGTGAAAGGTACGTGTACTGAAGCCTTGTACTGAGCATTTGCTTTGATTTTGCCATCTGCATGAAGCTATAAGGAGATTTTGTAAAAGCCACAGGAATATCCACTTATATCACTCAGAATTCTTACTGCATAGATGTACTGGGGGCATTGAATTCACTATAAGTAGCTTTGTAACCATGCTACAAATGGAACTACTTTTTGTCATTTTTTTCTGGGTGCTTTTGTTAACTACACCTCCAGGATGAAATGTAGGTTTGCTTTTCTCACTCCAGACTAAAACCTTGAGTCAGCAAGATACTCAAGTAGAGGCTGCAGTGCTTTGTTGAATAGCTGAAGGTTTAAGCACATGTTTAACCATAAGCATGTACTGAAATGTTTTCCTAAACTGAGACTTTCCCCCAGAATAGTAATTACTTGGATGGTGACTGTAACCCAAGCTCACTGATGCTCTGGAATGAATTAGTGAACAGAGGCTGGCATTAAGGAGAGAACATGTTTTTAATTTTGTTTTAACAATGCAGATATATCTGAAAAAAAATATAAATATATGTAGGAGCATTTTCTTATACAAAGGGGTCACTTCCTGCTAGGTTGTCCAATTATTTTAAATAATAAGCACTAGTTGTGTTATTAAAATGAGAGGGTGAGACATGGGAACCTTGAGCAGACTGGGCATTAAATTCAAGGAATCAGATCACATAGCAAAGGTGGATTTAGGTCACTGGCCTATGATCAGTTAGGGTGGCCTGCTTGCTAGGGGAAGTTTTCAAGGCATCACTTTTCAGAAAGCAAAAAATTATTGACAAGCTCTGCTGTCTAGAAATATCTGAGCTCCAATCACAGATTTCAGTGCAAATCAGACCTTTTTGTTAGGCACTGCTCGAATTAGGGATGCATTGAAGTAATCAGTATTCTCTGCAAAAAATTTTGAAAATTATTCTTTGTTTTGTCCCTTCTTATTCATTGCTAAGGTCTCATTCAGGAGCCTGAAGCTGAAGTGCACATCCTGGGGAAGAAGCAGGAGGTTACTTCTTCTACTCTGAGTTCAGATACCCCTATATCTAATTATAGTATGCCACTGGTCAAAGCTGTCCCCGTGCATTGTAGATTTTAGATACAGTAAAAACTGGCAAGTAGGTTGGGATATAGGAAGGGTATGCACTGGATAAGTGGACTAGAAGATGCATTGAAATTTAGCTAGAGCTTGGGGTTCAAAGTGTTTTAATCAGCAATACAAAGTCTAGCTTGTGGCTGGTTACCGGTGTTGTCCCTCTGAAATACTGATACTGAGGCCAAGACTGTGTAATGTCTTTACTAGTGACTTGGATGATGGGACTGAGTGTCTTCTCAGCAAGTTTGCAGATGCTCCTAGAGTGAGAGGAATGGTGGATACACTGGAGAAGAGGGCTGCTTTTCAGAGGCACTTTGACAAGCCAGAGAATGGGCTGATGGGAACCTCCTGGAGTTCAGCATTGGCAAATGTCAGGTTCATTTTGGGATCCCCAGGTCATCTTAAGACAGACTCCATCAAGCAAGTCCAGTGGAGGCCACTGAGATGCAGAGAGGGCTGGAGCATGGCACATGGCAGAACAGACAGCAAGAATGCTTTTGTTCAGCTTGGGAACAAGATGGTGAAAGGGCGTGCATCTGGCTGTCGTCAGCTCCTTCACGGCAGGGCACTGAGACAGACTCTTCTCAGAGGTGCACCTAAGGCAGAAGATACTCATATATAGGGCACTCATGGGAGACTGGAGGATAGATTTCTTCCTTGGCAGGCTGTTCAGTGTCTAGGTAGGGGGCAGGCAGCAAGGGTGCAGGTTCTTCACTCTTGGGCATTTTCGCAACTTGACTGGACATGGCCCTGAGAAACCAGCTGAAGTGTCAGGTTGGCCCACTTCTGAGGCAGGGAGGAATCTATGAACCAGTAGACAGGAGCTTTCATCTATAAGTGGTAAGCCTGGGTTCTTCAGCGAGCTCTTCCGATACTGAATCTTGCCTAGTGTGTCACCTTACACGAAAAGCTATTCAGGGCCTGGAGTTCTTGCTTCATCTAGAAGCAATGTTGCATATGAGACCCTTGCCTCAAGCCAATGCTCCCATCCAGCTCAGCAGAGTCCATGGGGGTTTTCTCAGTGAGGAACTTGTTAGGAAGCACGTGAACTACCGCCGGTTATTGCAGACCACCTGTGAGCAATGCTGTCCGTTTCGGTTGACAAAAGGAGCACGCGACGTGCGTGGCAGACGAGAGACGAGGGGGAACTCAGGGGAACGAGATAGCGTCGCAGACTATGCGACGAGACCCCTGTTTACCGCCTCGGTATACCGGCTTGGGGCCAGGGGAGCTGCCGGCCCGTGGAGAGCCCCGGCCGCCGCCGCCGGTCCATGGCCAGCCGCCCCGGGCGGGCGGGGGGCGCGGGGGGCGGTGCGGTGCGCAGAGGGGCGGGCGGCGGGCGGGGCGGCGGGCAGCACCATGCGGCCGCGGCTCCCCGCCCTCCCGCTCCGGCTCTGCGCGGCGGGGGGGGGGGCGCCGGGGGGGGGGCGGGGGGGTGGGGCGCCGCCGCCGCGGCCCCCCGCGTGGCGCCGCGGCCGCCCGGCGCCACCGCCGCCGCTCTGCGGGTGGCGTCCGCGGCGCCGGGGGCGGCGGGCGGCGGCGGCGGCGGCGGAGCGCCCTGCGGGGGATGTGGTGAGTGACGGCGGCGCCGCGGTGTGTGTGCGTGTGTGTCTGTGTGCGTGTGTGTCTGTGTGCGTGTGCGCGCCCCGGAGGGGACAGCCCGCCGGCAGGCCGCTTCCCCCGGCCCTGGAGCTGCGCGTCCCGGCCCCGGGGCGGCGGGTCCCCGCCGGGCGCCCCGCGGCAGGCGCCGCCCGCTCGGTTCCCCGCGGGGGCGCTGTCCGCGGTGCTGAGCGCGGCTCCGGCGGCGGGCACGGCGGCCCCGCACGGCGGATGGCGCGGGGAGGCGCGCAGGGAAGGAGGGTTTTCTTCCCTGGCTCCTGCCTTGCGGGGTACTACCAGCGGCGGAAGCAGGATAGTGGCTGGGCTGGGGATGAAAATCTGTGGCCGAGCCCTGCTCGGTCCAGCCACAGGGTTTGTGATCCGGTCGTTGCGGAAAGTGGCTGGTAGATGAGACCATGAGTAATCGGCTAGACCATAGGCTAACACAAACACAACTCGGGGTAGCCGTCCAGAACTGGCTGGGGTTTTCAGTTTGCATCTCGAGGCAGTATCTGCTCAACATCTGCTTGCAACAGACGAGATAAAGTAGCTCCATGGCACCCTGCAATTTTGCAAATGAAAACATAGGCTCTGGGTTTGCTGTGCATTATCGTAAATGAATTTGAGGTCAGCAGAAGCTTAGCTGCTTTATTCTTACATTTTCTTAGCCTTGAGCCACATTGTGACTAATACAGATTGTTAGGCAACAATACGTCCTTACTCCTGGGTGTAAACCCATTCTTTACAGTGGAAACTTCTCTGAATGTAAAAGCAGTAGTAGCTATACAGTTCTTTTCAAGCCTGTCCTTCTTGCAGCCTGTGTTCAGATTCTCTTCCCTGAAGCAGCTAAACCTTCTCCTTTGTTATTCTGCAGCATTTCTTATAACAAATGTTCTTCATTTGCATAAATAATGAACAGCACTGTTGCATTTTTGGTATTGTGTTCATCTTTGAATCCTTAAAAAAAATATATCTTTTTTTTTTCTGAGCTGCTCTGTGTGTCTGTAGGTGTGAGGAAGCCATGCTTTTGCATTCGGTTATCCACAGGTCTTAACTCCTAGATGCTCAGTTGGACTTAGTGGGAACAGAACTCTGCAAACATTTTGCTTTAAATGTATGACACTTGGAAGCTTGGTTTTTGGGGGGTTTTGTTGTTTTTTTGTTTTTGTTTTTGTTTTTTTTTTCCAAGTTGAAAGGAATCTGCCTGTTTGAAAGGTAATCAGTAGTGTTTACCACAGGCTTCCAGAAAAAGGCTGAGAGGAGTTAAACTGTGTGATCATGTGGCTGTTGATAATCACACAGGTTAGCCATGGGCAAGGACAATTCCTTCAGCTGCACAAAAGCAGGCACAATTTATTTCTGAAGGTGAAGGTTCTGTCTACAGATTTAAAGCCTGCACAGGCATTCAGGCCTGTCTAATTGGGACTCAGTGAAAATCTTGGGTTTGGGGGCTAGTTTAGGGTTTTACAACTAGTAAAATCTATGTTGCCTTCAATGCCTACATAAATTCTTTTGTGGTTCAGTGTATTTCACTTAGTGTTGCCCAGCTTGTAGGTCATATCTCACACTTGTTGACTTCGGCCTCTGCTTTTCTGATTCATGATACTAGACAAACTTATACATTCATTTCTGAGATGAGAATGAGTTTATTTGTGATGAGAATGAGTTTGCTTGAGTTTATTTTGAAGAAAATGTTACTCCTCTGCCCACTGAGGTGTTGGTTCCTTCTTTTGAGATTGAGGGAGTGGAAAAAAGAGCAGTTCAATAAAGTCATTTTATTGAACTTCATAACTTTTCTTTCTCTCTTTTCTCTGCTTATGTAAGTGCTTCTGCTGGTTTTAAACAGAGCTCACTGTGGACATAAATTTTCTCCAGTGTTTTGAAGGCAGAGCCATCATTCATGAAGGCTTAGGTTTGTAGGTGTTCTGCTGGCATGATTGATCATGCAAAAAATCCTAGGAGCTTCCATGGTGAACTGCTCATGTGACTAATGAGAAGAAATACACAACATCTATGTAGAAACCCACAGAAGCAGATTGATAGGAAAGCAAAGCCTCAGCAAAGATCATCTTTTGGTATTCAGCTGGCTTTCTTCAACTCTGTCTAAAGGACAAAGTGGGACAGTCAAGTAAGGCTACTTATTGCTCGTAGTGGACCTCTGTGTCCTCCCGTAAATTCTGCAGGGCTATAAAATGCTTCCCACACGGCAGATGTAGAAGAGACAGAAGAGTACTGGCTCACAGCTGGCAGAAATGGGTTCTGATGTGAGGAGTAGCTGTGCACTTGGTCAGTCATGCTTGCTTTGCATCCCAGATGTTCTTATTAGAAGTACATCATCCTCTCATGCAATGTGTTTTACTGTCTTCAGGCAGCAGTTATAATAGGCAGAAGTTAAGTAACCAGTGTATTTGAATGGTCTAGCTTTGCTATCATGAATGCTAGTTTTATAGATGGCTGTTTCCTTACACAGTTGAAGATACAACCAGTTGGTGAGCTGGAGGTTTGTGATGTGTGTTTTGACCACAAGTAGGCATTTTAACTATTTTTTCATTTCTTGAGATTGCCACAAAGCAATACAATGACATTAGTAGTACCTTAAATATATTTATGTAGGCACAATTTTTTTTCCAAAAATATGTTTGTACTAATAAAAATTTGTTTAAGTGGACTCATGAGGGTACCTAAAATCCATTTAATGTAATGAGAAATTAATCTTTATTTTTATATAATATGCATGTGATACGCAGAACATGTGAAAAGTATTTTTCATGCCTATTCCTCAAGTCAAGCTGCCTGTAGTTGCTTAAGGGATTTTTCCTAAATGTAAGGAACTTAAAAATGCATTTGAAGACCCAAGTTAAAAACAGTTTACTTGCTGTTTGCCTGCACCAAGGAGTCTATTTTTGTCTTTATTCAATAGCTTGCACGCAGGCAATTCTGAGGGATGTTAAAGGCCGCCTCTGTAGCAATCCAGCCCCTGGGTTTGTACGCTAACTCATTTTGGTTTGGTTAGCAGCTCTATCTAGAGTCATGTTTCTCCCATATGTACAGATGTTTCTAATCAACCGGATAGGGAAGGAGTAAAAAAGTTTATTCTAAACTTTAAACATGTTGTCAGCTCACTCTTTGAATGATCAGTGACATGATTTTGTTTGTTGCTTTCAGAACTGCGCTAAAATTCAGGGGAAGGAGCAAACTTGAAACCTCCTTTAAATACTTAACTCTTGTTCATACTTATGGTTTGCAGCTTTTTGCAGCACTACTGAAAATAAACTCCAGCAATAGTTCATTTTAAATGGTTTTATCTATAAACATCGGTTTGAGGCTACCTAAGATTGATTAATGTATCTCTTTAAAAGAAAGATGTGCCTCTATCTGGAAATACTTATTTAGAGTTCATGTACTCTGCATACCTAGTTGAATTGAAGTTGTATAGGCTGAATGTATTCCTCTTTCATTCTTATGTATACATATTTAAAGCTGTATAAATCATATGTTTAGAGCAGGAAAGGATTTTATATATTTGTATGTGTTCAATATATGTATTATATGAAATCTGTCCACTTAAAGCAGGCATATGCAGTGTGGAGGCATGACTTATATCTCTTCAGAATACTGTGTTATTTCCCATGTTTACAAGATGGTTCTGGTTTTGTAATCTGAAAGCAATCCACTTCAGTTAGGAATATCTGAAATTATTTCTTTGTGTTTCTTGGGTAGTACTTGTTGCTGGGATAAGGACACTGCTGAAGGTCTGGACATTGATCCTGATCGAACACACTGCCTGGGTAACCCTTTTGGGATTTCTTCTGTGTTGCTGCCTCAGCAGGTGCTTCAATTGTGGGGGTTTTCTCTTTTTTCCTTTTGCTTGTAGGGATTTAGCTGCCTATCACTAGCTCTGTCTGCCAAGGCAGAGGGTATTGTTCCTACCTGGCTTCTGCAGGCTGGGTTTTGCAGCCATCCCTGCCTGCCTCTTAGTCATACTTTTTAAGACAAAGAGACAGCCACAGTTTTGAAGTGCTAAAAGGCTCCTTCAAAGTGCAGCACTTACTTTTCCGCTTGCCTGGGGCCTGATCCTGTGCCCTTGAAGCAGATGGAAAATTTGGTATTGCCTCTGGTGCCTGTAGAGTCTATGCTGTGACAGGCATCTTTCATTGACGCGAGGGGGTGTGGGGGGGAGCCTCCCCCCACCTCAGACACACACCTTAAATACTAATGTTTCAATTTACATGGTAGAAATAGCAAGATTGCACAACCTTCCCTGCTCCATGCACACATGCTTCTATATCCAGGGTTTTGACTGGGATGACTCAGGTGAGGAAGGTGAGCAGAACTTGCCACTGTTTTCCTCATCTGCTAGTCTTGCTGCCCAGGTGCTTCCCTGTGCCTTGCCAACAGCAGTAACTATTGAGAGTATGGATAGTTTTCATCCAAAATAGCATTGGCAATTAAGCACCTCGAAATGTCTGCTCTGCAAGACGCAATTCTTAATACATCTAAATATGAAATGGGATGATTTAAATCTTTGCAGGGTAAAAAAAAATAAATCAAGAAACATAGATTAAATAATTATTTTTGGACAACCTGGAAACCATTCCGCTCATTTATATACATAGGCATGTGTGTATCTGTAATTTGGATAAGGGTTGCACTCTAGTGCTTATAAGTAATGTGTTTTGATTGCATTATGGTAGCAGTTGTAATTATTTGTTCAATTATGAGCATTTCTTTTGTCCACAAATAGATATGTCTTCTATGATTGTGTAATGCTCTGGAATAGCATAGGTATATTGCTGCTTTCATGCCAAGACCATCTTCAGCAATGAGATGCGTATCTAAATAGAATGCATCATGGTCATTACCTTAATAAAATGTGAGTCATGCACAACAGCACTTTCATTCTTAAAATAGTTTAGTAAACTGGTATATCAGTTTATCGATGGATCGAGCACACCGTGGAAGACAAAACTGTTGATGTATAGAAAAATAGTCTCTAGAATTTTCCCTGAAGCTCTCTGCTTAATCTAGCACTTTATGCATGAGCTCACTAATGAGCATTTTAAGCATGCTTGAACGTTGTATGTCTTCACCAAGTTTTAACTAGAACTATAGATGTTCAATTATTTTATAGTCTATTCTGATTTGACAAAGTTTTAGATTCGAAATGAGATTGTTCTGGGGGGTAGGCAGAAACCCCCCCTGCTTTATAGCCAACTCTGTATGTGACAATCCTGTAGCTATTGAGAAAAGGTAGCCACTGATAGTGCAAATTGCTTCAAAACCAGCATCCAAGCTAAGGTCTCTGAGTAGCAATTTATGACTCAGAAAAACCTTCACATGTTATCTTGAAAAATGTGTGCATGCTCTGGGGAAATAAAAAGGAAAGTTGAAACTGTACAAGCTGTCAACCCCACATCATGTGTGTCTATGCAGGACATCATCAGCAGGTGAGTCAGATGGAATTTGGGAAGAATTGCATCTGTGGCATGCTGTGGTACCGCCATGTTTCAAGGGGATTTTCTCACTTGCAAAGAAGAAGCAGCCAGTTCGGGAAAGCATAAGGAACATCCAAAAATGTCAAACTCTGGCAATGAGATGTCTGCTTTCCTGCACACACTAGGCCTCTCAGGCATTTAGCCAAGCTAAATTCCTGATGAAATAAAAACCTGAAATCATCAGTGTAAATTAGTCCATATATTTTCTATAACATTCTGAAAATATTTCTGAATATTGATTTTTTAAATAGGTTTAAAAAGGAACATTCAAAAAGCCATAATCTCTACATAGTACTGCATTTTTTTCTTGTTATGCTATCAAATAATTTATGGCAACAGTCAAAATCAATTGATAATCCACCTGCTTTCTGACAAGAGCAGTTCTCAGTTTTTCAGCAGTTATCTCTATGTATGTGTTTGCCCTTTCTTTGTGTGAAAGAGCATTTGGGAGCTGAGCAGAGGGAGGGAATCTGATTCATAACAGGTGAATAGGAACTCAATTAGGTTTCGTTACAGCTGTCCAAAACACTCAGTATTTCTTGTGAGCTCAGTCCACATGCATTCTTCTTTCTTCTCAGCTTTCAGTTCACTGTACCAGACTGATGGAGAACAGTTAATTCTACTGTACTCCTCCTATATTGGAATATCTATAACCATGGGAAAAATACCAACCCCAGACAGCAAATATGTTTTGATTCCTTCTATCAGTGAACATCATCTGCCATCAAACACATTTTCACAGAATCAGCTGGCAGTTAATTTTTTTCAGTATTGTTTTTTTAAAAACAGCATTTATGTTTATAGTGATTTATTTGTTAATTATTTTGAAGTGCAGAGTTTTATGACCAGCTGCTCTCAAGCATTGGTGCTTAAGAATCCAATAATGCATATATCTGGAAACAAATGATTGGTATAAAATAAACCTTGTGGTTCCTGCAGGGTATCTTACTGGAAGATACTGCTTCAATTGTCCTAGAGGCAGGTGGCTTCTTCCACTTTGTGTATGAAAGTGAAGCATCAGCAATTTCTGCTGGCCACTTTGGGCTTCTTTCTGCATCACTGTCACCTTTCACCCATGTTTTGGAGTTAGGGGAGAGCAAGAGGTGTAAAGAAGGATTGTGCTGTTGAACAGGCATTGTTTCACAATGTGCTGATGAGTTTTTATTTTTGCTGGTGCTGGGAAAATATTAGTGGTATCACATTATTGCTAGTTTTCAACAAATGCTTTCCTGGAGATGGTGGAGATGAACGCTGCAGTGCCTGTTGTTTGATCTGCAGTGCTGAAATCAAAAGCTTTGCCACAGCTGCTTCAGCCGGCAGCGAGGCAGGGTCTTTGGGGACCTTTGGCAGGATCCGGTCTCCATGCATCACTGGCCGAGAGCAGAAGTTTGTAAGTACTGGTCATTTGTTTATTTATGACAGCTGGTTGTTGCCAGTGGTCCCTGGCAGGTTGCACATATTTAAACTTAGTCAGAGAGAAATCTTGCCCTTTCAGTTGCTTCTTACCGAAATGTTTTGCTGAGCCCTACATGTGATTCCGGAGATTTTAACTGATTTTCTTAGATTTTATTAAACTGTTTTTTTATTAGATGCATTGATTGTGTTATGTTGGAAACCTAAAGCACCATGAGCATGTTGATCCTTAACATTTTGGGTAAAATTGGTTATCTGATAGGTTTTGGGAAGTATCTACAATTCTGATTTACATTAGAGTGTGTTTCTATACTGAAGTCAGTGGCAAAAGTTGCATTTACTTTCACTGACAGAAGAACATCCCTTGAAGCTATTATTGTTGTCCAGCCTAAATCGCATTGGAAAGTGGTTTGACATCTGGTAAATTGCATAGCCAAAAGTTTCAGTATGTGTGTGTTCTCTAATAGGAAACACTTTTGCATTTGCTTTTAAAGCAGAGGTTTTGGCTCTCTTTGTACATATTTCAATACACATTCTTCTAAACAGTAGCAATGATTTAGTAGAATAAACTAGATAAGGTTAACATTAATGAAATGCGAATTTTCTTCAGTAGACAAAGAAATACCTTCCTATTAACAGTGAGCTGAAGATTACAGTGGAAATGAGCACATGCTGAAATTACTGTAGATGATGACTAAACCTTTTTGATATTCCTTTTATTATACAGTTTGAATTCAAACAAAACACAATGAAGTTTATTTAGGGAGTATTTTCCAGATGAAGAGGAGATTTTTGACAAGGCTGAAGTTGTAAACTCTAAGGTGATTAATGTTTTTTCAAAAACCACAATTAGATAGGAAAAGTAATAGCCGTCCAAGAGGTTATTTGGTGTTTTTGCTGGAGATTAAGGCACTGGTGTCAAGATGGTAAATACATATTTCAAAAGATTCTGGAGCTGAATTTCAGTAGGTATAAGTCTGAGCAAAAGTATCAACATTTGAGAACAAAGATGCATCCTAAACACAGAACATAGAAGAAAATAGTACCCTTTCCAGGTATCTTTTCCAGACATTTTTGCTGGGGGCTTCAAAACTGCTGAATGGGTATGGATATCTGGACATTTGAATCTTTTTAGTTTGTCTGGTTTCCTGTTAAGGAGTTGTGGGAAGAACAGGGTGAGTGTTCTTAGGTGTCTTTGAAAATCTACCTTTTTTTGGCTAAAGAAATGAAAATCAGGAATGGCCTGCAGGTCCACTGGCTGTGCCCCATAAATTTATTATGAGCATCTTGACTGTCAGGAAATCTATTGCTGCAACACATTGTATGATTAACATAAGTTTCTGATTAGTAGCTGGTACTGGACTTGTACCAGTACTCGCTCTTCTTCAGCAAGATTTGTTGTGTCATGGAGGACCTTGTAGAAGACAGAAACCACTTTCTCCCCACCTCTCGGCGATTGTGGATATATCTTAAATACCAGAAACCACATAAAGCCTAAAAGAGTTAAAATCACACTTCTTTCTTCCTGATACGTACAAAAAGTATGCAGTGGCTTGATAGTTGCTGTGCACTTGAATAATCTTTGTTCAGATGGAGTGAGTTTTTGTCCAATTTTGGTAAATGAAGGTTTTGTCTCTGGCATGCAGCCAGATTTTCAATCCTTTAATTTACTTGGGATTCTCTTTTGGCAGAACGGGATGTTCTTCTATGTCTGTGAAAGTCTCTTACTTTATTGACAAGTTATGAAGGTCAAGAGAAACATTCAGTTAGGTTTGTATTCAGAGACATCTTCAGAAGATGAAGAGTAAGGGAGCCAAGGGAATGGAAGTAGTCCATTTAAAAATGCAAATTAAATTTAAACCTTCTTCAGATTTTTAACTGTATCTGGCCATGCTTTTCATTTTCAATCCTGACCTCTTTACGCCAGGAGGCTAATTTTGTACTTGCTTCTGAAGATGTTGTCGAGACATGGAATCATGAATAATCTCTTTGCAGGTGCAGGCAGGATCGATACTTTTGCTCCTGCTGGTGATCTGCCGTAGTGATTTTGACCATTAATGCTTCTGATTAGATCCACTGACTTTGAGATTTAAATACTTATGGAAAGCCCCATTCATGGTCTAACATTGTCTTGACTGCACATGCTTTCCTAACTCTGGATCTCAGGACATCTCTCAGATAAAAAAATCTGGTGTCATCTTTTAATTTCACTGTTACTGGGAGTTCAGAAGAAGTTTCTTCCATATCTCAGAGTTGTCATTGTTTCTTAAACTGACATTATAAGATAGTTACTTATAGTAGACATTTATAAAAGAAAAAAGGTCCTGATAAAAAACCAATAATTTTTCTTCAAACTTCCTCTATTGTTCAGATGCTTTTGCTATTTATGCATCTCTCAAAAGGTTCAATATTTGTGTTAATAATACAGAATAACTATTGACTGCTGGATTGTGGTATTGATTTAATAAATCCCTTTGAAAGTAATCTATCTCACTTTTAGACATTACTCTGGACACTAGTGACCATGCTTCCATGTGTAGCCAGCTTTTGTTTCTCTTAATTAAAGCTTTCTATCCTTACACTTTCTCTCAACAAATGAATCTGCCCTAGTGGTTTAATGGCAGATGAACTTTAATATGATGATGTATGTCCATTACTTTTCTCATTTGTTTTCTTTAGCATGGCTAAGATTTGATCATGTTCCTGTATTTAGATGCACATTACTTTTCAGATTTTTTTTCATGTTTTTTCAATGGCAAGACATCAAAGCTTTAAATAACTTTTCATTTCCAATATTTACTGCGAAGTTTGCAGCATTTTATTTTTCTGAATGTCATATAATGTTTAGTAACCTGGCTAACAGATAATTACAACAATCCATGTAACATACAGAGAACTATGCAGAAGATTGTATGGAAAGCAGCTTAGCTGCCCCATATTATTTAACACAGGCAAAAATATAAGCAAATGATACCAGTTTTATTAAATATGGTGCATTTCCAGAAACACTGACCTGTGGGTGTAGAAGTGGAAGAAACAGATGTAGAACTTTTATTTATGCAGAAGAGTAATAGTGATTGATAAATAGGATGGGTGCTATGTAGGTAGATATTTGGGGAGCTTAGTTTCTTTTTTATATATGGGACAGTTTATCTGTAGCTCAAGGTCAATATTGCAATTTTTTGTTTACTTGTTTCTTTCAGACTGCAATTTTCAAATTAATTTTAGGTCAATTTTCCTTAAATGTATTCTAGTTTCCTTTCTTATATTTTGTGCCAGAATGTTGTTCTCTTATGTGTCTATAGTTTTGGGCTTCTTCATAAGAAGAATCAAGTATCTTTGGGTTTTTTTGCTTTGTGGATAGTGCCTGCTTTAGTGTAGCATATTGCATTACTTTACTTTCCTTAAGTATATGTCAAACAGGCCTTTTGCTTTAGTAAGCTGAAGCCTTCATTGTCCCCGAAAGGGGACAGGCTATGATCTGTTGGTCTTCATCTTCCCCAACAAGGACTTCGGTTTTTTGAAGTTACTTTGGTGATCGAGATGTCTGTCTTTACTTGTCATTGGCATTTCATTCTTTGTTCACTCTAAGGTCATGTTAGTGGGTGAATTTGGGGTGGGGAACATTTACACACTGCTGTCATTGTTATAATTAAATTTGAATCATGGCCCTTTGCCACCATTTTCTGTGTCAGCTTAAGTCACAGTTGCACGGATAAAGGTGGATTAGTCTACTTTTTTTAAAAATCTTTTGCAGTTCTGTTTCAAATTGAGAGAAAAATGCCCAAAATGTGTCCAGGCAATTTTCACACAGAGATCATGCTGGAGGTGTTGATGAGAATCTGTTTTGGTTTGAAGGTGAATGGTGTTAGTTTCACTTTTTCAGCCACACATCCTCTTCTACCTACATGCTGTGAAACAGAAGGTTTGAAATGAAAGTATTTTAAAAATCAACATGAACGACGATACCAGGCTTTGTAGAATCACATAACAACTGTTTATTGACTTGGTATTCTGAAATAGTCATCTGAAAGAAACCGTAAAACATTTCGTCTTTTCTCTTGAGCTTTCAATGTTTGTGGTTGTTTACGGACCCCTTGAAGTTGTGTCTGGTCAAGGAGAGTAGTACTTTGGCTTGAGTCATGTGGAGAGTCTTAAGGAAAAATGAATGAAGGAGTCAGGTAATTTTTCAAAATGCATATCAGGAAACTCAAATTCTTAATCACCCTGGAGAACCAAAGCAAATAATTTATGAGAAAAGCACCCACCAAATAGTTGAAAGAGGATGTTATTGTTCAAGACACATGAGAACAAACATGAAATACCTGGAAAAAGAAGAAAAGCCAGTGTGCAAGAGTGTGGCCCAGCTGTTAGAGCCAGCAAGCTGGAAACTCAACATATGCCATTGCACTTCTCTGCATTGCAGCTTCCATGTGTTTTCCTGGACTGATCCATTACTACTATTTAGAAGAGGGGAACTAACAGTACTACTTTCATTTGTCTTTCCTAAGTGCTTGGCTATACCGGTAAGAAACATATACTGACATATATCTTTGTGGCAGGAAAAAAACTTCTGAACTAGCCTCTGGCTGCACTTTCTGTGAACTTACTCTCAGCTTCAAAGGTGACTTCTAGCTTCATGTTGGAACAAACATGGTAGGGCTGTCAGGCAATACAGCAAGGAGGAACATCCACCTGTAAATGTGAGCATCGGAGAGTCCAGGAATTAATGTGTCCTTGTAGTACTGAAATGGCTTCTTGATCTGCAGTGGTGTTGGTTAGTCGTCCCTCACACCCCCAGAGCAGCTCTGTTGCTTTGCTACACTTCAGCCAGGTGTTCTGTTGTGCTGGGGAGCACCTGGGGAATGGTATCACTTGTATTTGAGGAGAAGAAACTGAACTACTAATACTAGCAGTTCTCTGTCCTGAGTGACTTGATTATTTTTAGTGAAACTTGATGGGGGATCCAAAGATGAGCACCTTTTACAGTATCATATGGGAGCTAGGTCCGTATGGCTGACCCTTAGAGTCTAATTACTTTTGGCAAGGTCTTATAAATCAAAATAGCTTATTTCAGTTTCCACTGAAAATACAAGTGTGAGGTTCTGTGGTAGATAAAAAGAAGAAACATGAAACTCTCCTCATTTTCAGCTAAGCAAACTTGGTATGTTGGAATCCCTCAGCTAAGGGAATAAAAACTGTCCAGTGTCATTTTTTGGGAAGAACTGTCATGCTTTAATTGTCTTGATGATTACTCCTACTCAGGGGAATGAGTCAAAAGCATTGCACTGAGTGGAAACATAATGAAGAAAACTGAGATATGGAAAAGAGATTTCCTGCAAATTCCTTTCCTTTGCATCAGTTTTTAATGGCCAGTACCACTGTTGCAGCCTTGAAATACAAGCCTTTATCATAAATATAGAGAAGTCTTCTGAATTTTTTGTCTCCTAACAGCATTAGTTTTCTCCTAATAATTTATCAGCTCTCTAAATCTGCATTCTTTAATATTGTCTGGCCAAGAAACATATCATTTAGGCCTTAGTAGCACTGACCACAGAATGGTGGTTTGTAAATAATAAAAAGGTCCTAGATCAGACCTGCATTAGCCCTGACATATCTTTTGGCCACCAATAACTAATGGAGGTACACCCACACTGTCAGACTCTCCGTGCCTCAGTTTTTAAACACCATCAGCATTTTCCATGGCAACTTAGTTTTTCTGCTGCAAATGCCTATGGATGACTAATTAGTTGTTAGTTTATGTAACTCCCCTGCCTTAACTGTCTTAATATGGTATTCTAATATGAGCTATTATTCCCTCTTGTTTAATTCTATTCTATTTTGAAATTGGGTTACAATGCAACGAATACCATGAAGAGCAATAGTTAAATCTTTTCCTCAGCAGTTGCTACATCCCTGCAGGCATTTTTCTTAACTTTTTTTATTAGGTTTGAAGCCTTTTCTATTCATGCTATAATTCATAGCTTGGTGTTGAAGGTACAGCTCAGAGACAGTCAGTTAATGAAAGACACACTTCTGGCAAGCAAATGTCCAGAGAAGCCTTTGAAGGATACAGTAAGTAGAAGGCAAATTATTTTTTTTTAAATAAGTTACATGTTTTAAGACTGTCCTAAAACCGAGAAATGTCTACATATAGAAGACAAGTTATTATAGTTGTATTCAACAGAACTTCTGATAACATGATAATGTAGCTTCTTATAGGATCAAAGAAGCATTATTGTGAACTCAGGAGTAATAAACTTCTCTTTCAGCACTGCTTTAAACAGCATACATCTTAATTGTAAAGCAAACTGTAAATAGCACTGATCTGCAGAATGTGGAGTAGTTTTCTGTCACATCAGAGTCTGATTACTGTAAAATATTTGACTAGTGTCTTTGGACAGTCACATTATATTGTTAAGATGCTGCACAAGGGAGGATCTGCACAGACACCCAAATGAGTAATATTTCTTCACTAATCTTAAACTCTAATATGCTGGAACCAAGACACACAATTTTTGCTAATACTTGTAGAGAATAAGATGAATGCTTAATAATGGTAATATTTTAAATTGCTGCATCAAAATCTGAGCACCTGCCCAAGCCCTGAGAGCACACGAGAAGCATGAAGATACCAGGAGAGCACAACTTAGCTGTCTTTTCAGGAAGAACTACATGAACAGATCAGGGCTTTTGCCACCTTGCTTGCAGACACATTTCCTGCTGTCCCTGCCTGGCCAGTAATCCCACTACAATGACACTCTTTGTGTTGAGTTTTATGCTACTCATAAGCTTCCTTAAGCAAATTCAGTTCTTGTATTTGACACGCCTCAACCCCAGATGTTTAAAGATTGTGAGGTATTTCTCAGGAAGAAAAATTCAATTTTCTGACTCAGTATAAAAATATTTATTTGTAACTGTCTTCTATTTCTGAACTTCCCTAGATTGTGTTTTCATCATGATTGTTTTCAAGATGCTTTAATGTAAAGAAAAGCTGAGATTCTAGTGTAAACCCATAAGCACAAGACCTGATGCATTGAAGCAAAAAGACTAAAATTTGTAGCACTCACAGTAAGACAGAGGGGTGTCAAAACTGATTCCTTGTTTAAGAGACTCTAAAAAGACAAGCAGAAGGGAAGGGTGTGATTTCTGCTAAGATTAGAGCATTATTCCAGCTGAGAAAGACTGCTACTTGGGTACAGTTAAAAGCAATAAATACCTGCAAAACACAACTCTATTGCACTCTAGATATCTAGCCCATCACTTCAGGACCTGGGCTAATGTCCCTGCCCATGGCAGGGGGGTTGGAACTCAATGATCTTTTTGGTCCCTGCCAACCTGAACCATTCTATGATTCTATGACTAAAGGATTTAAAGAAGCTATTAAACATGATGACTTAGGGTACTTTGGTAAGTTGGCTAAAGCTTTCCTCATGTAAACAATACTGTGGAAACAGAGCCCAGCCATGTAGTCTGTCCATCCATTCCTAAGCAGTGAATTTCCATATGGTTGTTTTCAAGAGTCTGGTTTCAGCTTTTTGATATTTTATCTTTAAATTGAAGGGAAAAAATTGGGTTCTTATTAAGATGATCCAGCAACACGATGTCTCATCCGTCCTTATGGCCTGTGGTTATAAGAAATGCTTTATTATTTATAATGATAATGACAATAAACTACAGCAACAAGTGTCTTAATTATTTTTATATTAATTGAATGATATCAACTTCAATCTGGCTGATTAGGATGTGAGAGTAATTTTTGAAAAGAGAAGACTGATTAGTATCCTTGAATTTAATTTTTTTTTTACATTATAATGTATATCATCATTATTATTTGTTCCTGGCACATCATTTGAAGTGTCTGTTGGAATGATTCCTGTTTTCTGCTTTAAAGAGAACAACCCCAAGCCCCATTATGTTTACTTGTCCTAAGATAATTCACAGCTTTACTCCAGTTGTTTCAAAACTACCACAAATGTGTTGCTCTGCGTGTTAAAATATATGTCAGAGCTTACCTCACAAGGCAGTGGGCTCTTTGCTGTGGTCCAGCTAAACACTTAAAGAGCTGCTCCGTGTTGGCAACTGGATGCACAAATATAAGTGCATATTTAAATGCTCTATTGAATCATAGCACAGTGCTCTGCAGGAGGAGACTCTTAATACACAAGTACATTTTGCAGAGAGCATTAGCGTCACACAGAGGGTACATATGCACAGGCAGCTGTGTGAAGCTGTCAGCTTTGGCTTTGAAAAGGCATGTATAAAAATTGACATGTTTGCCTGCAATATATGAATGCCAGTTGTTCATTAGACAGCTGTGATCTCTGTTGAGCTGGAGGGAAAATAACAGCTCTGAAGTCGATAGCAAAACTTGCCTAAGTCAGCATTCCACCTGAAGTGTCTTAAGCAGTCTGCTCAGGCTCTGCTTTATACCCTCTCACTACAAGCTCTGTCTTCACCAAGGAATTAGTAAGCAGCTTTTGTGGAACGACTTTGAAATTTCCCCTTGTGCAGCAAAAACTGTGGCTATTTTCTGAGCCAAATAAATAATTCACACAGAATACTTCATTAACTGAGTTCATCCTTTTATTTTCTTTTGCATATATTCCTAAAATTTGCTGTAATGACTAGCTGGAAATCGAGTTCTTAAGTTTTAAGTACCCTATGTTCGCTGGGTTAACACTTTGACATTAGAGCTGGAGATGTTTTGTGCAAAGGACCGCTTTAACTGCTTTTCCTTCACCTACTTTCTACTCTTCCACGTAGCAGGCAAGTAACTTTCTCATTAGACTGGTCCATATGCACAGCTTCTGTCCCATGATGGCTACATGTATTAGTGTTTCCAGTGTGAAAATCTGGGTCAGCTATGTCACACTTACATTGCAGTGAATCCCTCACCTCCCAGGCCCTGATGAATACTAATTATTAAAGTCCTGCTGGAAATCACTTTCAATCAGTCTGCAAAGTTCCATATATCTATGTAAGCTTATTTGTTCTGTGCTTCTGTTTCCATGAAATACTCACAAGACTTAGAAATTTACTGTCTGTAAGTATTAGCAGCAATAAACTCTATCATTCCAGTATTCAGGGCAGCCCCAAAAGGGTAACAAGCAGTTTTTGAAGTAACTCCATTTCATTTGGGTGAAAGACTCAAGGCAGAAAGTTTGAGAGCTGGTGACTGAACTAGAATACACCCCAGCTAAACTCACAGGTTTCTCAGCTTCCAGGGCTGCTTTTTCTGCACCTGCTCTGGTCTCAGGATTTTTCTGCCACAGAATTCTTCAGCTGGCAAGAGAAATTAAACTGACAATAAACGAGCAGCAGAGCTATTTGCTGCCTGCTGCCTCCAAGGTATAAAGTGGAAGGGAAGTTAACATACAAGCAGTGCTCTGTTAGCAAAGTCTGTTGATGGTCAGGCACTTTGCTTTATACCAAAGAATCACAGGAGAGGTAGGTAAGTGTTGACTTGAAATGTATTTTCTCTTGCAGACTTCTTTGGATACTAATATAGATGCTACTCATCTACCCACTGTTCCTGCCATAAGGTCAATAGCTTTCCTACAGTTGTTGAAGGGTTGCTATCCAGGTGCTTTCCTGGAAGCACCAAAGCTCAATCCTGACTGATTGCTATCCTAACCTGTTTCCCATGTTTAAATGTGGCCTGGTGCTTCTCAAGGCTCCAGATAGCTGAGCAGGGATGATGCTGATGGACTGGACCTTTCATTGAGCAGGAAGGCTACTGAAGTGAAATCTCAAGCAAACTAAACAAAGGAGACCATTATTGCTATTTGGTGACTTTTGCTAAAAAGAGCAGCGCAATGGAATGATGCATACAAAGATATTTAATTTAACTGCACAACTTGCTTTTGCAAGGAAGCTAAGGAAGAAGGCGATTGAATGAAGAGTTCAGTAGGGGTGCTTAAGAAGAGTTTGGCTTTCCCTGTTGTCCTGCTCATGGAGTGCCAAGAAGTGCCTTGAGTTGTTATCGTGGCTGCAAGTCAAACTGTACCTGATATGGTAGCTGGACAGTGAGGCACAAGTGACTGTCCCAGGACGGGTCTTGGGTCTACTCTTTCTAGCTCAGTTTAACTCTCATTACTAGCAGTTCCTCTTTTTGCTTTGTGAGCTTTGAGAAAGACAGGGAGATGAACAGGCTCATATCCATGTCACCAGCCGGACACAGGAAACTGAGATTGGTCCAGTTTTGCCTCTGAAGACTGGGAAGGGATCTTTATGGTAGCTCCAACAACTAGCCCCAAAGACAGGGTTTTACTTGGTCTGCTGCAGGTACCTTCTCAGACCCAGGTACTGAGAAGATTTACTCTCTCCTGCTCTTGATCATATATTGAATATAATGAACCTTCTTTAAGGAGTGAATCTCATCCTGTGAGGTTGTGGGAAGCAGCTTTTTTTTAAAAAACAAAACTTTTGCTCACACCAGGGCCAAGTTTTTAGAAAGGGGGAAAAAAGCAATGCATAATGTCTTCCAATAAAATGAGTGATAGGAAACTATGACATGTATGGGAAGCTCCTGCTGTTGCACAGCTGAGGAATTGCTGCTTTAACATTCACTGGCAAGAACACTGTTATTCTCTCCAGTCATCCCTCGCTTGTTCTTTTCTTGACAGCAAATGGGAAGCAGGACACAGAAGACACCCTGAAAAAGTGCAATTACATCCTTATCTTTGCTTATCTTGTTTTTTCTGCACCTTCTTTCATAATAGTTGATTGGTTGTGCTGTGTTAAGCAGATGCTTTAAAGAAATCTATTTATGGGGATGCCCTGTTTGCAGCTGGAAGTGGTTTACAATGGCAAATAAAAGGACTGTCTTCACTGAGATGTGAGATGTGCAGACAGGCCCAAGGTTATGCTAGTCAGATGGAAGACATTCTCAGTTAGTTGACCAGATCACTGTGCTAGCACAGCCAGATTCACAGAATCACAAAATGGCTGAGGCTGGTAGGAACCTCAGAAGGTCACCTGGTCCAAACATCCTGCTCAGGCAGACCACCTAGAGCCAGGTGCCCAGCACCATATCCAAACAGCTTTTGAGTATCTGCAAGGATGGAGACTCCACAACCTCTCTGGGCAACGTGTGTCATTGCTCAGTCACCTTAACAGTAAAAGCATGTTTCCCAGTGCTTAGGAGGTACCTCTTCTGTTTCAATTTGTACCAAATTTCCAAATTTGGCGTTCATTTCACAGAATCACATGGGGTTGGAAGGGACATCTGGAGATCATCAGCAAACTTGCTGAGGGCACACTCGATCCCCTCGTCCAGGTCATTGATGAATACATTGAAGAGGACTGAACCCAGTACTGACCCCTGAAGGACTCCACTTGTTACAGACCCCCAACTAGATTCTGTGCCACTATTAACAACTCTCTTAGCTCTGTCTTTTGGCCAGTTTTCAATCCACCTCACTGTCCATTCCTCTAATACGCACTTCATAAGCTTATCTATGAACATGCTGTGGGAGACTGTGTCAAAAGCCTTGCTGAAGTCAAGGTAGACAACATCCACCTCTCTCCCCTCATCTATCCAACCAGTCATGCCATCATAGAAGGCTATCAGGTTAGTCTGACATGACTTCCCCTTGGTGAATCCGTGTTGACTACTTCTGATAGCTTTATTTTCCTCCATGTGCTTTGAGATGACACCCAGAACAAGTTGTTCCATCATGTTTCCAGGAATGGAGGTGAGGCTGACCAGCCTGTAGTTTCCCAGGTCCTCCTTCTTGCCCTTTTTGAAAACTGGGATGACATTGGCTTTCCCCCAGTCCTCAGGCACCTCGCCGGTACTCCAGGACCTTTTGAAGATGATGGAGAGCAGCTCAGCAATGACTTCTGCTAGCTCCCTCAACACTCGTGGATGCATCCCATCAAGACCCATGGACTTGTGGGTATCCAGTTGACTTAACAGCTCCTTGGTCCTTCCTGCACCAAGGGAAGGGCTTCCTTTGTCCAGACTTTCTCTGATTTGTGTCTCCCAAGGGCTGGCCTGAGCAGTAAAAACTGAAGCAAAGAAGGCATTTAGGAACTCCACCTTCTTTGCATCCTCCGACACCATGGCACCCATCTTATTCAACAGCGGGCCCACATTTTCTCTAGTTGTCCTCCAATATAGTTGATAAAACCCTTCATGTTAACTTTGACATCCCTTGCTAATTTTAATTCCAAGGAGGCCTTGGCTTTCCTTGTTTCATCCCTGCATACTCTAATGCCATTCTTATAATCTTCCCAAGTGGTCAGTCCCTTCTTCCACTGTCGTGGTTTTGACTGAATTGACCAACCAGAACGACAGATGGCCCCTCCCTCCCCTGCCAAGGAAAAGAGAGGAGAGGAAGAGGGAAAGGAAAAAAAAACTTATGAGTTAAAAAAAACCTAAACTACTTTAATGAAAATATAAATAAATAATGAAATAATAATAATAATAATAAGGAAAAGAAAAAAGAAAAAAATAGAAAAAAATAATAAAAATGGATACAGTATATACAAAACTGTCTCAAGCTCCCAGGGTGATCATCACGTCACCAGCAGACACAGGGGAAAGTCCCAGGCTGGTCTCGGTGATGGACAGGAGCCAGATTCCGGATCTGGAGTCAGGAACGCTCGGATCAAGATCAAAGGCAGATGAACAGACAGGGTCCTCCTTGGACGTCGGCCATTGAGGGCAGAGGGTTGACCCTTTGATCTCTCAGCTTTTATACTGAGCATGATGCGGATGGGATGGAACACCCTGTTGGTCAGTTTTGGGTCACCTGACCTGTCCGCTCCTCCCTACAGGTGGGACCCCTCTACGCTTTTCCGCTTCTGACCCTCTGATGGGGAAAATAACAAATTTGCCTGACCTTGGTTGTTATAGTGATAAGTGAAAGCAAGGGCCTCTCACCATACCATTCCTTGGTATAATCAGGTCTGATCACTGTGAGAGCGAGCAGTTTCTGAACAATATGCTGTTAATTTCAGAGTTTCGTTAGTTAGAAGAGGCCCAGTTGAAAAAGTAAAATTACTGAACAGAAAATTAGTTCTGTTTTACCTCAATCCAGGATATCCACTCAGTGTAAACTTCTTTCTTCCACTTGAGTTTTTTCAGAAGCTCCCTGCTTAACCACACAGGTCTTCTACTTCTCTTGCCTGTTTTCTTGCTCTTAGGGATGCACCGATCCTGAGCTTGGAGGAAGTGATGTTTGAGTATCGACCAGGTCTCATGAGCCCCCCTAACTTCCAGAGCCTTATCCCCTGGGATTTCTCCTAACCCTCCTGAAATCTAAGGTATCGGTCCTATTTATTGGTTTACACGTACTGCCCACAATCCTGAACTCTATCTTTACATGGTCGCTGCAACCAAGGTTGCCTCCAATCTTTATATCCTCCACCAGTCCCTCTTTGTTTGTCAGCACTAGGTCCAGTAATGCCTCTCTCCTCATTGGTTCCTCCACCAGCTGAGTTAAGAAGTTATCATCAATACACTGGAGGAACCTCCTGGACTGTAGGTTCTTGTCTGTGTAGCCTTTCCAGCAGATATCAGGGTTGTTAAAGTCACACATGAGAACCAAAGCCTGCAATTGTGAGGCTACTTTGAGCTGATTGTAAAGGGTGTCATCAACTTCCCCATCCTGCTTAGGTGGCCTGTAATAAGCACCCACTACAGTGTCCCTCATATTGGCCCACCCCTTAATTCTCACCCACAAACTTTCAACTATCTCTTCATCTGACCCCAGGGAAGGCTTTGGGGACATCTTCTCAAACTCTATCCATTCCTTAACATAGAGGGTGACACCACCACATCTCCTTTCTCTCCTGTCCCTTCTGAACAGCTTGTGAAAAAGAAGTTGAAAGAATTATCTGTTATGATAGAGGGAGGCAAGGGGTGGAGGGGCAGAAAGGCTTGGTAGGGAAAAGGTTGCTTCTCTGTATGGTCCAGTCCATAACACCTCCAAGCTGACTGGAATTCATCTGATCCCTGTCAACTACTCACCAATGAGATCTTCTCTTGGCACGAAACTCCCTTCTTAAACTCCCTTATCTCCCAGGGATGCACATTCAGTTTGCATGCAATTTTGAAATGGCATGGTTTTGTCCTGGTGATCTCAGAATAGAGACTCTAGAAGGTGAGAGCACAGGCTTTATGTTTACAGTATGCAAACCTCTATCCCAACTTAGGCAAAATCTAAGGAAACTTTGCATGAGAGCAATGCATCCAATTTATCTGCAGAAATACCACCCAGACACCCTCTCAGCACAACTGATATTGCCCGATACGGGACAATAGCAAAAAGAAGTCCTCCACAGGGCAAATTTACAAAACCCTGAGGTACAACATCAACTTTGAACAAGCAAAACCTGTGAGAGTCCACACTGTTTTTGAGGACTCGGGGATATCACATCAGGGGGGCGTAAAACAGCCAAAGGCATATGTATGCATCCCTCACATACTGACACAGACCTGCTGATCATAGAGGTCACCAATGGCAATTTCCTCATGTTTTCTAATTCAAAGATACAGTCCGTGAATTAGTGGATAATGAGAACAAAATGACCCATTACTATGTGTCCATTCTGTCTCTGCTTCCCATCTGGCCACCTTTTAGCACAAAAATAGTAAAATCTCTCATGCATGCCATGGCCTGATGTGCTTGACCTGGACTGTGAGAGTATTTGAAACTGGATTAATTTTTCCACTAGCATGAAACTTAAGTTAATATCAGGTTGCTATGAGGACTCAAAACACCACTGAACTTGAATGTTTTGATTACATACAGGCTGATTTTAATTTTTGTCAAATATTGATAGCAGAAGTACCAATTAATTTTTTAGAATAATAAGCTCAGATATATAATTTGCATCTAGATTTTTATCATTTTAGAAGCTGGAGAGGCTCAGATCTCCATTTTAGTGGAGGTTGCTACCTCTGACTGCAATGGTCTTCCCTTCAGAAGGCAAAACCCCTAAAATTAATACTGATAAACAGGTTTCATAGAGAAAAGGGAGGATGTCACATATTTTTCAGATCTGCCTGGAAAAATAGCCTGCCATAAACAACATCCTTAATAACCTAATTTCTTATTTTTTTAATCAACTAGAGACTTATTATTTCACAGAAGAAAGCCCAAATTATTTGCCTTTGCTGAGGAACATCTTCTTATGCATACAATATATTAAAATAAGCGAAATGTGCAGCTGGGCTGGCATTTTGTAACAGAGTAGACTTTATGCCAAGATACTTTTGGCATGGGAACGTAAAAATGCCAAGAGCATCTTTTGGGTATTGCTATAAACATAAAAGACTCTTCTTTTATCTGTAAACTATGATTCTTAGGAAGGGGACCCTTCTATGTGTCAGTAAAAACATCTATTTTTCTCCATTCTTCTTCTGCTGAAGAACATACAGAAAATCAAAATGGGAGCATATTTTAATGACAAAGTGGCCATGCAGGCTTCTCTTTTCAGTGTTGGCAGGAGCAGCTGCTGTTACTGCCTTTCTGAAATACAAGATTTGCTATAGCAGCAGCCAATTACACTGAAAACCGGTTGTCCTAAATTGGTTTGCTTAGCTAGGTAAAGGCAGTAATTGGTTATAAGGGAAGGGAGCAAGTGGGATATGGCTAGTCATTTATTTATGCCACCTGTTTTGTACAAAGACACAGGTAATGAGGCTGACTGACTTTTATGCCATTGGCAGCAATTATGCGGGTGAGTGGGGCAGTTAGCACCCTGCAAGGACGAGCCCTGCATCATACCTGGGCACTGACCAAAGCTCTCTGAGAACAAAGTGCTTCCTCACAAATGGTGTGTCATTTCCCAGTCATACCATTTGGCAGCCTTGCTGCCATGGGGGGATTTCTCCCACATGGAATGAAGGCTAGTAAGGGAAGAAGCAGCTCTGCCTCTCAGAGAGTAGTAGGAAGTAAGCTGCTTTAACCTCACAACTGCCCTCCCCATCACCCGTGGAGACAGTGATGCTCCCAAGGAAGGGCCCTGCCTCCAAAGTATTATGACAGACACCAGCTTACAGCTGTGTCTGACACACTGGCATTTCCTTGCTGAAATGTAAAGAAGGGGCTATGCTGTTGTGAAGAAGGTGCTGATGTTGCAGTGATAACAAGTGTTTCATGCTTGGAGGCCTTCTGTGTAAGGGGACTTGAACACACACTAAAGGAGAAAAATACTTCAGATGTATGTGGTAATGAAGGGCCCTTTCTTGTGAGCTATGCCAGATAGTAATAATTTTTCCATTTCCACAGCTCCCAGTCATAACTCTGTGATGCTACTGCAAAATTAGAAATGGTTAGGATAGGTACAATTTTTTTCTGAGTTCATTTCCTTCTAAACCTTCTCAAATTAAGCTGCTTTCTGTAATCTCTCTCTGAGAGTGATGGCCTCCTGGAACACTGTTAGACAAGAATGTGAGCTTTTTGGGTGATCACTAGCTTTAATAACACCAGTTCATTTGGATGTCTCAGTTACACGTGTTTTCTGTTGCAAGAAGATCAAACAGTTCCTAGACAAATTTAGAGATTCAAATGCAGGTGGCACAGAACATCCCACTGATGGGCACTATTTTTGTTGGCAGTTTTCATCCATGTTCATCATACTGCCTCTGCATGTCCCAAACAAGATTTGGATCTCATTGGATTAGGTCTTTACAAATACACGATATCTGCCAGTACACAGTTTATGGTCTGAGTAATGAGGAAAAACTGATGAAAACAAGGGAAAACTCATTTAACTATTTGTAAAGACAGGACTATGAGCAGAAGATGATATTGTGTCTCCTGAATTTTATGTGACGCCTTTAATTGCTGGACCACCTTGTCCATGTGAACTGCTCGCATGGCTGCATAGTAAGGTGATGCGTTCCATCTCCTGAGGAGCTTGATGGGTCTTGCTTCAAATGAAATGTTATTATTTTAAAGAAAGGAAAATGGATTGAGAGAGTGAATTGTAGCTTCTTTGGCCTCTTTCTTCATCTCAGAGTGGGTTAGCTGCATAAAGTTTTGCAAAGGGCTTGGCAACACAACTTCTACTCAAGACAGTTTGGAATATGATACCAATAAAGTGTTTTTCTGGCTGTATACCTTTCTAAAGAGCTATATAATAATAAGCATATTCTCCCATGCTTTGGAGCTCAGGAAGTCACTTACATAAATTCCACCTGGAGGTACATTTTGCTTAATAGCTGAATTAATTTCTATTCTCACTTTTAACAATATCAATGCTTCATTTTTTATACTTCTTTTCAAAGCAGCATGCCAGCAAAACTTCTCAAAGAAGAAAGCACAAGGAATATGGTCTTTAAAATACTTACTTTGAAAGCAACAGCTTATCATTGTTTATTGGAACTGTCAAACCTTTCCAGAAGGCACGTGCTTCTTGCCCTGACTACTTTACTGCTGCTGCTGTCACTCAGCATTTATAAGGAGACTAGTTTCTCAGCATTGCAGTACCTGCCTGAACTTACTGAACCCAAGCTTGTTACACCATGGTATTCTTGGCAGTGCTGAATATGAATGGCAGCCTTTCCAGAAGCTGTGAAATATTTGGGTATCTATTTAAGGATGCTCTAACCTGCAGAATTATGGGAAAGTGGTTTTATTTTAAGTAGAAAATGAAGAATGAAACCCAGTTTTTTCTTTACTGCTTTTCTATAGTAATATATAGGTTGGAAAGTCTTCTGGTTTCCTTTTGAAAATGTCTGAAGCTTTTGTTATCTATCTTGAAAATAAAGCCATCTCACAAGGACTGAGGGTTATTCATACACATGAGGGGGCTGAATTAAAGCTAATGGACATATTTTATTCTTGTGTTACTCTGCTTCTGCAGTCTTCCTATGAACTCGAGCTTGGTTAGTGACAGCTAGCAAAAAAAGGCAAGTTGCCTCTCAAGCTGGAAAGCAGATAATATATTCTGGATATCAGTGAAGGAAAGAGATAGCTCTGTACAAACTCTGCTGAAGACTCTCACCATTTGTGAACATTATTAAGGAATCTAAGAAAATCTGGGTAGCTTTAAAGGCATGGCTACAGCTTACCTTAGAAAGTATAACACATGCCATGAATTGCCTCATTCCTTAAATATATTGATGGGGCTATCTTTGAACAGCCTTCAGAGGAATGGGTATGGACAGCTGGTTGAAGATGGTTTCTCATTGTGCTGTTTGAAACTTCAAGGAAAACTATTCAGTGCCTTATAGTTTCAAGATGGGCATGAAATAAAAAGTTACTTAATCATACTGGTCCACCCTCTTCAGAAGTGCCATGCCATTTGATACCTGTAACAAAAATCAGTGTGATAAAGTTATTTGCCCTGTAAGAGCAAAGATGATGAACAAGATAGCCTCTATCACCAAAGGCGCTTAAAAGTATGGTTATTTAATACTGATCATGAAGCAGTATCTGACTTTGATCCCATAATTATGCATTAATATCAAAGTCACTTCAGTTGCCTCCCTGTGAAATAGGCCTAAGTGAAACCCTTCTGAGGCTACTGATATTTTAAACTAGGAAAGTTGTTATGAAAACTGGGCAAACTCTCTGTACCCAACATCATAATAGAGAACAATGAGGAGGAGATAACATTAATGGCTATAAATGTAAATCAGATAAAGGAAAATATAGCTTCATGAAGCACATCATGAAAATTGGAAATTTATTGCTTGGTGATAATAAGGTCAAATACTGTGTATGGAATAAAAAAAATGACAGAAAATTTTATGAGTGGTAATAATATTTTAATTGTATGATCTAAAATAAGGATAACAATCTCCTGCTTCATGCTGTGATGGCTAAGGATAGAAGTACCCTTTTCATGCATGGTGCTAAAGAACAGACATCTGTGGTATGGGATTTTTCCTCTATTCACTGACCTTTGTTAGTGACATTTATAGAAAAAAAAAGTTGGGTGTTTTTTCTGAAGAACTTTTCCATTTCTATAATTTTAAAACCTGGTAATTACAGCCTCTATAACTTTGTGTGGCATGCTTGTCAAGAATGTGTTTGTGCAGGGCCCGTATTCTGAGCGTCTTTACCATTCCAGACATCTGGTGGCACTGCCTATGGGGAGAAGTGAACAGAGATGCTAAGACAGAATTTGTTCTGAGGAGTAATTCTGGAAACTATTTTGGCTACACTGCAGATGGATGTCTGTCCCCCTTGTTTCTGTCCCACTCGACTGCTGAACTGTGGCCCTGATCCCTCTGAGTGAGCAGAAAGTTGACTGCAAGGTGACTACTAGTATCATGGGAATGTAAACTTCGAAGGTCCTTCCCCTTATACAGCACTCCTGGTGCAGGCAACCTTGTTTGGTACTAGAGCCAGTCATGTGTCAACCACCAACCTTGTCCTATCATCTGTAAGTAACCCCAACAATCTAGATGTTGCGGCTTGGAAGTTAATCTTTTCCTTTTGCAAAGTTATGCTCATTTATGATCATAGAACAGTTTGGGATGGAAGGGACCTTTAAAGGTCATCTAGTCCAACCCCCTTGCTATGACCAAGGAGATGTTCAACCAGACCAGGTTGTTCAGAGCCCCATCCAACCTGCCCTTGAATGTTTCTAGGGATGGGGCATCTACCACCTCTCTGAGCAACCTGTTCCTGTGGTTCACCATGCTCAGCATAAAGAATTGCTTCCTTCTATCTACTCTGAGTCTACCCTCTTTTAGTTTAAACCATTACGCCTCGTTCAATTGCAATAGGCCCTACTAAAAAGTCTGTCCCCGTTTTTCTTATAAGCTCCCTTTAACTATTGAAAACCCACAATAAGGTCTCCCCAGAACCTTCTCTTCCCCAGCCTGAACAAGCCCAAGTCTGTCAACTGTCCTCATAGCAGAGGTATTCCACCCATCTTATCATCTTAGTGGCCCTCTCTGGACCCATTCCAAGAGGCCCCTGTCTTTCCTGTACTGAGGACTCCAGAGCTGGACACAGTACTCCAAGTTGGGTCTCATGAGAGTAGAGTAATGGGGCAGAATCACCCGCCACGACTTGCTGCCTGCTTGCCACACTTCTTTTGATGCAACCCAGGATATGGTTGGCTTTCTGGGCTGTGAGCACATTGTCAGCTCATGACCAGCTTTTCATCTACAAGTATCCCCAAGTCCTTCTTGGCAGAGCTGCTCTCAATCCCTTTATCCCCAGCCTCTATTAATACCAGGGATTGTCCCAATCCAGGTGCAGTTCCTTGCACTTGGTTGTGTTAAACCTCCTGAGGTTCATGTAAGGACACTTTTTGAGTTTGTCGAGGTCCTGCCGGATGACATCCTGTCCCCCAGGTGTGTCCACCACACCACTCATCTAGGTGGTGTCTGCAAACTTTCTAAGGGCACACTCAATAATGACTATTTATTTGGTGACTGGTTGAGAAACAATAATTTTTGTGTCACCAGCTGTGGAAGGGGACTTTTTCACTTCCCTTTCCTCTTCCACCTTTTTTTCACTGTAAAGTGAGGCTATCCTTTATTGATCTCTGTCCATGGCATGATAGAAATTTAGAATAATAGAATGGGTGTGAGTGACAGAGTGAGAGTGGTTGATAGCACGGAACCATTGTGGCATCTTGATTGTACACAGAAGATTGCCTTGTTGGTGCAAAAATAAAACCAGTTTTCAGGCTGACTGACAGAACCAGAACAGCCCTCTGTTTGATCTCGTGTTTGAGCACACATTAGGTGCATGCCAATTTCTAGGCAGCTTTGCTTCTATGGCTTTAAAGCAGAGCATAATGTGGGTGATGCTATGGCCAGGTACATTCTTCTCCATGTCCTCATGTAGTCAGGAAGGGACACACTAATTCCATCTGAGGGTCTGCTAAAAACAAGGCAAAGATCTTCAGTCTCACTTGATCTATGCATGCTACTGATAATAGCATAGAAAGGAGTGCTGTGGCCTTCATGTCCTACATTTGATCTTGACTCCCTGGCCTGAGCAATGGGTTGTTCATTTGCAGCATCGTTAGCAACCTTCAGCACAGGCCTGAGCCCATCTTATGGATCATTAGTGAAACATGTTGCTTGGTCCTGCAGTTGGTCCCCAGACTGGATCCAACAGTTGGTCTGCCAGTGCAACATTTTTCAGACTCAGGCAGAAGCAAAATTAACACTCAGTGCCAAAGCTAGCAATAAAATTAATTATTCTAAAGGTGAATTGTAGTTCTGCCTTTAGGATAATGATACCACCAAGCTGGCTAAACTGACAACAATTCTTGTAATGATGGCTAAATTACTGAGCAAGGCTGAAAGATAGTTCTACAGTTTAGAAGTATGAAGTTAATGTAAAGCTAAGCTATGATTTTGGTCTATATATGATCACAATATGCTTTGATACCCCTTTCTGAAATTAACTTTATAAAATTTAGATTAAAACTTTAAAGCAGGTCTCGTAAATTTCTCTTTTATATGCACATATCTGATTATTTTGCTTACACTCAATGTTTAATACCAGAACTGGCAGTGAAGCTTGTTTCTTTCCTGGTTTTCCTAGCTGCATATTTCTGCATGATACACAGGCTTACTGGATATGTATGAGGCTGTCAACAAAGAGTTGGTAGTACGGGAGTAATACAAGCCTTGAGCGGAATTAGGTTGAATGCTTGAAAAGCCCCACTGAATGCTGAGGGGATCTTATTCTAAGCAGAGTAAGTCACCTAGTATTGGGCATGCAGGTGCATCCCAGATGTGTGCCAACACACCAAAGGCAACCCTGTGCTAGGGAAAGAATTCTCTTCATGGCTGTTCCATTGCACAAGAGCTGAAAGAAGAGGAGGGAAGTGTTTTGGTAGGAGAAAGCAGAGCAAGAGGATATACAGGAATGGACACGTTGCCTCAGCCTGACTATTGACAGGGGACTGGTTACAGTAGGTGTCACAGGGAGCTGAGTGGCAAGGAGAGGTATGAAGTTGGAAAAAGTGGTGCCTTTGATTTTGTCATGATTTTCTGTTACGTATGAGGAGCTGCAAGTGTGAATGCACAAAGCTACAGATTCAGGAAGGGGCAAGAAAGGCTGGACTAGTTGGCCAGGGAGAAGAGAAAGGCTGTGCTTGGAAAACAGGAGAGCCTGGGGAGCAGCTCTGAGCAGAGGAGAGACAGAGGAGGGACAAGTGTCTAAGGTGAGCCAGGGGGACATCCACAAAGGCTAGGTCAAGGAGACAGGAAGATGAGCCGGAGGAAGGGTTTTGGGGTCACAGAAAGAGTGAGACTGCAGAGAATTTGTGGCCAGCAGGAAACAGGTGCCATTTCTTGCAAAGAAAGGTTAAAATCATATGCCAGGCATCTGGCAGTGTGGAAATAGAGAAAAACACCTGCTTTTCAAAATGCTTTGTAGCAAGAAAGGACGAGGTGTGGATGTGTGGTTTACCCTGTGATAATGAGGCTTTCTCTGGTCTTTGTGAAAACACTGTCCCCAGGTTTTTACAGTATTTACAAAATCACTGATTATTGGTGTTTTCGATGTTGAGATACAGGAAGCCTTGAGCTTTGCCTATACTCAAACTTCAAAACTACCCACAACCTTAAATTCATGACGTACACTGGGTGGGATTTCTGCAGCCTCCCAAATGTGCTTAGCTCCTATCCAGAGTTTTGCCCGTTTTTTGACTTTCAGAGCCATTTTTTGATTTTCAGATGAATTATGTGTCCCAGTGAAATGATTCCCTATCAGTTCTCATCAATAAACTCATGACTGAAAACATTTACAAATCCTTGACTTGAGAACTGTTAAGAAAACATTTTATTGACATATTGGAATAATTTGCACTGCTCAGGCTAGCAGCACAGAGCTACCATGGAACTCTGAATTTTGCAAATGTCTCACACCCAGGAAGAACTCAGCCACTGGTGTATTAGTATAGATGAGACTGATTATGGCAGAGGTGTTCATTGCCAGAAAATTAAAGTTATAAACCAGTTTCTGAATATGGTTTTATAGTACAACTCTGTGTCATATGACATGCGTTAGGGCTGGGTAAAGTTTTTGGCACATTAGAAATGTGGTACTCTTTACTCCCAAGAAATTCCTTTCTGCTTTATACTTACAAGATTTTTCTTTTTAATGTCATTTCAGTTTTTGTTTTCTGAAAATAAAAAAAGGGCATTCAAAACTTACACATTTCAGCCTGTTGGGTGTTTTTTTCAGTTTGAAGGTTGTTCTTTTGATTTATATTTTTTCCTATTCATAGGCAAGAAGATATTGATAATCAGTGAAATCACTATTGAAAAACAGTGAAAATCCTTGGGGATTTTTTTCTATCTGTGTTTCCTATATCCTCCCCCACCTGCCCAGCATTAACCTTTCCAAGGAAACTTGCAGTCTATCCAAGACCTCAGTTATCAGCAAAAAAACAAATTTAGAATGAATTACTTAGTATAAGGAGGAACAAAATATTTTAGGTCAGCCTTAGTACTGCAGTTCAGAAACTCAAACTGAAGTAAGCTTCCAATGAGAGCTATGTCAGCAATGCTACATTATCTGTGCTCCCCCCAGACAAGGAAAATAAGCAGCAGTCATGTCAAACACTTCCAACCAGCTTGCTATCTATGTGGCAGATGTACTCAAGCATTTGATGTATGTTGTCTTCTGCAATTATGATTCATGTGGGATGGGAAGGAGCCCATGTTTCCCTGGGAGAGTTTTCAGTGCACGCTGCAGATCTGAGCCGCCCCATTGCACTGCTGTGGCTAGAACAAATGGGGTTTGGCTCACAGAGAAAGGAAAGTGTTTCAGACTTGCAGGGTGCATTCACTGCACCTACTTTCAGCTGGTGCTCTCCTCTAGGGCAGTTGGGCTTCACAGAGGGTGCCTTTCTGCACAGTTCATTTGTCCTTGCTATTGCATTCCATGGGGAAAGCGGTTGATGCAACATTCTGCAGATTGTCCCTGCATGTCCTCCCAAGCAATTGTGGGCTTGGAGTTGGGTCATACAGTCACACATGAATCATCCAGAGTAGAACATAACATCTACTGGTTTTGAGTGTGGCACTGGTTCTGACATGTTTTGTAACTGCATTGTTTGTTCAGTGCATAGTGAAGGGCTGAAACTTGAAAGCATTTATTGGGAGAGAGCACTGAAGAGCTACTACTGAACAACTACTGAGCTCTGCTGCCTGTCAGAAGAGCTTTTGTTGTAATATAGTATTTGACATTTGCAACTCACCTAGCTCATTGCAAACTTATTTAAAAGCAAGAAAACTGTGAGACCTCTCTGTCTGGTGTTGAGTAAATGTTAGCTACTGGAAGTCCTTTTCAAGTATTTGCTGTTAAAAAAGAAATTTTAAGACCCATTTCCTATCTGCAGCACACAAATGATTATGTGATCTTCTCTTCCACCTTCTTTTGCAACAGTTCCAAGCCTTATCTTTTTTCATAAGATCACAAGCTCAGATATTTCTAACTGTTTTCATTAGAGCTTCATCATACCTACCTGCCTACTGAAATTATGATTTCTACTGACTTCTAGAGCGTGCCTACAATTGTAACAGAGTAGCTGTTTAGCTGATGTACTGGTAAAATGAGGGAAAAAATGAAATGCACTACCTAAAAAGGAAAAAGCAGAACCAGCCTTGTGGATGGAAAACTGTTAAACATAAAAATCAGAACATTTACAGAATTAGTATCCATATTTACTCGCCCCTTTCTGACTTTTATATACATATATATGTATATAGAGTACCCATGTAAGAAAGTTGTTTTTTTTCATACTTCTGGTGGCTATTGTTTACAGACAATGACCAAAAATGTATGTGTCTGATCTTTCAGGAGCTCAAGTCTGTATCAAAACTACAGTATTCATCACACCAGTTTCTGCTTGTTGCATTTGCACATCTGCATGTGCTAAGTAGCCATAAGTAAGCAGGAATTTTGACAAACTATACAGTCTGACCACTCAATGCTGGATAATGGCTTACACAGAAACTTGACAAGAAATGTAAAATGAGAATAGAGGTCTTCACCCTTCTTGTCTTGGTTTCTTGCTGTCTTAAACAACCTTGATACTTTAAGACCTTTCTTGAATTTAAGTGTAAAAGTAACTTTGTATTTTGTCCTCCTTTCACCTATTAGGTGATCTTCAGAGCTGTGGTGGGAAAACTAGCTGTTAAATTCCAGCTTAAATATATTCAAAGCCTATTTGAATCACTTCTTGTGCCAACACTCTCCTTTAGCATAAATAATTCTACTTTTCCCCTGATGCTTAGCCCAAATCAATTTATAGACAGCAAACATATCCTCTCCAGTCTTTGCTTTGCTAAGCTAAACAACTCCTACCCTTCAGTCATCTCAACTCAGGCAGGCTTCGCTGTATTCCTTCTCCATATATGTTTGCAGTTTCACTTCAGCCTTCCTTGACGTTGTTGCCGCGAACTGAACACAAGAGTTCATCACCATCCTTGTGCAGTGGAATCTCCTTGCTGTTACTAATAGCCTAACTAATAGTTGCTGCTGCTTTCCCCTGAGGACAGACAAGACTTTGTGTGTGGAAGATCAAACATGGTTTAGTCCTGGCAGCATCAGCCTTTTGTGTTAACAGAACAGTGGGCTGTAAAAAGAAAAACACTAATTCCTTACCAAGCCCTCTTTTCTGTTACGTGATATTTCTGCCACTGAACAAGGCCTGTATTTAACCCAGTCATGAGTGCTTGCATTTATTATGCATGTTGCATGTCCATAGGCACTCTAGAACACCTGTAGAGTGCTGGTCTAATATGAATTCTATTGGCCGTCTCCTGATTTGAGACTCCAGACTTGGCCTTTCTTATCAGTTCTGCCTGTTGGGCACAATCCTTTGAGCTGGAGAGAGGCTGGAGACGTGCTGTCTCTATGGAGTGTGTGTCTTCTCCGGGCTCAGGGTCCTCCTGAGTGCATTCTTGCACTGGAGTCTGCTGCCATGTCATATGGCTCATTCTGCTTAAACCATCTGTTGATGTGCCTCTTCTGGTGAGCTTTGCTGCAGAAGGAGCTCTGGATAAGGATGGTACCTTGTATAGCAACTGTTCCTACCCTTTCTGTCCTCAACTACTGCTACTACAAAGGAGCATGTATTTTTGTTCTTTCTTCCCTTGCCCCATTGCACATAAACATGCTGGGTCAAAGTCCCACCTGCACGTTGCATGGCAGAGCACTCATTGCTTCTCTTTGCATATGACTTATTGGGTGACATGAGGGGTATCTTAAAGGCCCCTAGATGTTTGGAGGCAATGTCAACCAACTGATCAATCAGAGTATTTATCAGACATTTGCTTTCTGAAAAACAGATACCTCTCTGACCATCACTAGCACGAATAGAAAGAAGACAATGAGAGAAAGAAGGTTCTGGGGAGACCTTATTGTGTTTTTTTAATAGTTAAAGGGAGCTTATAAGAAAAATGGGGACAGACTTTTTAGTAGGGCCTATTGCAATAGAACGAGGGGTAATGGTTTAAACTAAAAGAGGATAGACTCAGAGTAGATAGAAAGAATCAATTCTTTATGCTGAGCGTGGTGAATCACAGGAACAGGTTGCTCAGAGAGGTGGTAGATGCCCCATCCCTGGAAACGTTCAAGGGCAGGTTGGATGGGGTTGGTTGCTTGCCAACCAACCTGGTCTGTTTGAATATGTCCCTGGTTGGGGGGGTTGGACTAAATGAACTTAACAGTCTCTTCCAACCCAAACTATTCTATAATTCTATGATTCTATGAATAGACAGCATGTTTCTTTCACTTGAATGCCAGCAGGCAGGTGTAGCTCTGCTGGAATACCAAATATAACCTTTTGGAAAGGTGGAAGTGTTAAGTTGCTTACAGATAATTCATTACCTGTTTCTAAGTACTAAAGTAACTTGTTTTTATTAATTTAAATTTTATGTATAGCTGCCTGCTACCAATTCTTTAAAAGCTGTTGTCACAATAAGATATTCACCCCTGCTATTTTTTCTGCTAATGTGTAATGCTGAATTAGAGCAAGTGATGGGTTTGCTACCTATGTGTAATTGTAATTGGGCCTGTGGGTGTTCGGTGTACATGTATTCAAGAGTAATTTGGTTAATGACTCATGCTTACTGCCCTCATCTTCGAATATGCAGTAATATTGCTGTTGCCCCAAGCAGATGGAGATCAGCATCAATACATACCATTTCGAAAAGGATCCTCCACCTGAGTAGCGAAAAAGTTTTATACAAGTGTTTATGTCCCAAATCTCCCTGGATTTATTTGCCATGTCTTACTGGTACATGAACTACTGCAACTGTTGAGCCTCTTTTCTCCCTCATAAGATAGGTAGAGAGAACATTACATCCAGGAAAGTCCTGAAGTAGGTCTTATATGCTGGAATTTTTTTAAGAGCTTGGATTCATTTTTACCTGTAGAATGTTTCTGAGGTTCTTTTGTGCAAGCAAATGCTATGGTAATGGAGCCAATTTTTATTATGATAACATGCAGAGTCGCCTCAAACATTTATGTAGTTGTTCTTAATTTATACATATTTAGGAGATTTCTCAAGCAAATTACTGATCTTCATACTGCTTACTTTATCTATTGGTTAGAATGAAACAGTATACAATTGCTGAGTTTCATGTGACAAATAAAATACAAACTTATTTTCAAAAGAGAAATGTCCCAAAGTCAGTTTCCATTCTTTTATACAGTTTGGTTTGGATTAAATAATATGCTTCAGATCATGGGAACAAGCAGAAAACATGATGGCAGAGTAACGGCAGTGTTTGAGATAAAGCTGTTTAGTACTTTGTCCCAGAATACAACATTCGTGTCTCATAAACAAAAAAATACAGAAGGAGTAACTGTACAGAAAGAAAACAAAATATGCCCATGGAAAATTGAAATAAGCATGGTGTCTTGGCAGGGTTTCTTTGTTTGTCTTTTACTGGTGGGTAATCTCTCAATTACTAGAACATACTTTCTCACTCCAGCTGTGCCTAGCCTTGTTTTGGCTTGATTATAATTAACACAGGGATTGAACAGTTCTGAGTTGAACTGTAAGCTCTTAAGTCAGGTTCAGACATTTTCTTCACTTAACCCATGAGTGCATTGTCAAGGCAGTGCAATTTCTCTGACTGTAAGTGCAAGTTTTGTCTGCATGCTTTTTTTCTAGATAGAAAATTAACATGGCATTGGTATGTTTACCTCATTTGAAGTTGTATTTATAATAAATTTATCTTTCTTTGCATGTCAGTTTCTGATTATTCTCTTGGTTTCAGATACTGCTGTGTTGTTGGCACGTGAATTCAAAGTTAAGCATCTTCTTCAGTTTCTTGCACATGGACACTGTTTAGCAGAAGAGATCGTCAGGAGATGAATGAGGGAAAAGAGGAGAAAAGGGTGCTTGAGCATGCAGTATTAAAATCAGCTGAGTGTGAAGAACTGACTACTGTCATATTCCACTCATAAAAGTTGCAGACACCATTTTGCTTCAGAGCTAAATTGCTGTAAAGTTGACACCTTGACGTCTTAAACTTATGCATCATTTCAAGGCCAGGTAGGCTGACCTGGTGGCCAAATTAGGCCTGCTGATTTAATTTTTATTTCACAGCTCCTGCAGACCACCAAAGGGGATCAGCCCTGTGGCCTCAAGGCTTTCCTTGTTCAGAACCCTCTTGTGTGCATGGGGTACGGGTGTTGTCCCACACTGCCAGTTCTGGGGAAAGTTTCTCACTTGATTTCAAAGTGAGTTCAAACTCTACTTCAATGTAATGGAGATACATGTCCAACCAGAGGGATCCTGACAACCCTTCACAGGTTGTCACTTTTTCCATGCCTTGTTTTCTCTAATTCCTGGTCCACAGGCACCATGTCTCGGCAATACTTTTAACATTTATTACCAAGATGCTGCCTCAAAGCTTATGGCAATCTGGTGCAAATAAAAGGTTGGATCCTCCTGTCATTCAGCTGTGTGGGAAGTGTGATATTTCCTCATTTCACAATAAACTTAGTCACTCCTCAGACAGACAGGGAAAAGGGACATATGTTCAGCTCTGGGTACCTGAGATAGCAGCCAGGGCTCCTCAGAGTCAGGGGGACAGGCGGGCTCAGCCTCTGATGGTCTGATCTGTCATCTGGATGAGCTAAGTATGCACAACATATGCTTTAAGAGGGAGAGCAGGACGTAAATCAGCCGTGAGTCCGTCCTGCTGTGGCCATTATTATAATCTTCCTGGGACATGGAAATGAATAGTGTAAAAGCTCTTGAGAGTTGTAACATTGGATTAGTTCCTCCAGCTGCAACCATATAACTTTTTACTTATTTATCTGTCACTGCTCAAGAGCCCAGCCAAAAACAAGAGTGCCAGAACACTAGGTCTTTTTTTTATGCTACTATATTTTTTTGTGTACTCAGTCTAAAGGAAAGGCAGGTTATGGCGAATTGTTTCAGAGTTAGGCCTTCTAGTATTTTCCTTTGTCTCTGCTAATGGCCACTGTAAATTGCACTGTGGGTCTTGCTTGGGAATGCTCCTGAGGGGTGACACGTCTCTAATGGGGTCTGTGCACACCAGGCAGAGTCCTGCTGCCTGAACTTCCCCACTTCTAGACCACATCTGTTGGCAGAGGTGGGCCAGTGTTGTGGAGACTAAGCTCTGTATGACAAGTGCCAGTCTTTGAATCCACCTCTAAACGTCTTCTCCCAACAGCTGGAATAAAATATAGCTGTAATAAGGGGTACAACAACCGTTGGATGTTTAAACCAAGTTTTAAAAGAGGTTTGCTTCAGTTTCAAAGGGTGGGTACAAACAGCAGTCCTAATGGCAGCTGTTTACAAATAATAACATGAAGCTGTGACTAATGCAGAAGTGAAGCCCTCTCGAAGAAATGAACCAAAAACTCTCAAAGCCTTGTAAGAGTCCCAGCGTTCAGTGCAGCTGGCAGATAAAGCTGTCTCTGAGGGCACAAAGCCTTGTTCAGAGACAGTGACCAAGAGATTATAGAACATGTCCTTGGATGTGACTACTGTATGTGCATGCAAAACATTTATGACTGCCACTGTATTCCTGAAGACTGAAACATATTTGAAAGTGTGTCAGCCTTTATAAGGCTTTTAAGTTATAGATAGTATTGCCATTCAAGATGGAAGGTCGTAGTTTTGAGAAGCTCACACCTATCTTGGAGATTGGATTGCCAGTTTCCTGTCCAGCCTCATAAAATTACTCTGCTCTAAATGCCACCTGAGATTTTTCAAAGAAAACTTCTAAAAGTGTTAAGTCATAACTAAAAAAATCAATTATCCCAAGTAAGTTTACTCCAACAGTGCACCCCAATAGCTTCTATGACAGTTATTGTCTCTTCACAAAAAGCCAGTGGTCAGTATAAGTAGCAAGTATTTCATTTCATGGAGATCATGATATTAGTATGAAGATAGCAGGAAAGTAGGAATAGACGCCTTGTGTAGTACAAACCACTATAGTTTTGCAACAGACATAAGAATGGCTGTAGCTTGTCCAAACTAATGTCTAAGGAGGCCTGCTGGTCTGCTTAATAGTATCCAGCTACACAATCACAGGAAGAACTATGAAAACTGGACAAACATGCAGTTATCCTGCTTCTGCTGCAGTTTCCAGATTTCCACAAATCAGTGGAGCTTCAGTGATTTACACTGGAGAAACATTAGTTCAGCAATAAGGATCTGAAAAGTAAAACAAACAAAATAACTTTTCTAAAGCACCTTTTTCAGTTGCCTTGTAACAACCATAATTAATTTTTGTTAGTTGCTGCTGCTATTTTTAAGGTTTGCAGCTGCAGAATGCATCATTTTCCATCAAAAGAACGAGAATACCTGTAGTCTTTATATACCTTTAATGCAGAAGTAATGCTATACAGCTCTTATATATAGAAATATTTTATAATAACAATACTGCAGCTTAAAGAATGTGGCCTTTAAGCAATTTGTTTAATATCCCTTCTGCCATTGTGACACCTTAATAGCTTGCTGATAAAATAACACCACTAGCACACTATACTACAGTCACCAGTGCCAGAGCTCCCATGACGATGCAGCAAATTATGAAACTAAAAATGAAAATAATATTCTAACAGGTACTGTTTGGTTTTACAGCTTGAATTGTTGACTGCAAAGGGGCTATGGTTTCTTCTTTGGCTGGCTGTTTTTCCTATTTTTACATTTACAAACTTACACTCTGACCTTTTTTCTGCTTCTCCCGTTACAAGTTAATTGTGGGGTTAATGAATTTGTGGTGACTGGGAACACGCACCAGATGGCATAGTCTCCCTAACATTGCTTAATTTACACATGGGTTTCTATGAATTAAATGACCTTAAATGTCATCAGCTTTTTAATTGTAAAATAAATCCAACTCCCTGGGTATGGATTTCCTGGGTGTTACCACATATGTTAGTTAAGGCTTCTCACGTGAGGTCTTTAAACAGTCATCAAATGACTCCAAGTGCAGAAAAGTCACTCAGACTGTGCTGTTTGTACTAGCCAAGAGTCTTACCATTTACACATCTGTGGACCTAGTCCTGCCTATCAATGTGCTTAATTACTTTACACCCAGGTTGCTTCCAGCATTTTAGTTTACACAGCACGTGACCGTCTGCCAGATATTTATGAGGGTCAGATGACCCATCTGTGGATTTATATTTTTAAACTTGTCCTTCTGTCTTCTTCCTCAAGCTTTTTAAGCCAGTGGAACTCTACTTTTTACTTTTTGAAATACCTAACAAACATGTACTCTACAAGAAACATTAGATTATGATTCAGTGCTGTAGATAGATAGTGTAACTTATCCAAAAATCATCAACTGGGAAAATGATGGGAATGTCCAGGATTTTTAGGCTAATAATCCTTCTAGGAAACAGTTCAAAATATAAGACAGGGGGCAAGGAAATAAAGAGCTTAGCTCAGTTTAGTTCTACCCGAGTCTCCCTTATGCAAGCTCCCTTATGCAAGCTAGAGATGATTGACAGCAGCTGTTCCAGCTTGTTCTCACGATCACACAGCTAGAAAGAAAAACTCAGGCTGCACTGCTGTCTCACTGTGTGGACTCCTGGGGCTTTTCAGAGGGTGATTGCAAAGGCAGTCCTCAAGAAGCCTGGCAGAAAATGATGGCTGCAGAATGAACAAGCACATCTCTCTCACCTTGGGCCTGGTTGCTGACAAGTTTCAGGTGCTGCCGAGATCCATTTGATGCATGACTCTTGCAGTGGGTATGTGGGCAGCTGGGGACTGCTGGAGTTCTCTCAGGCATGTTTCTGAGCTTAGGAAGAGGGTGATTTGAAGACAGAATATCTGAATTAGTGTTGGGCATTTATTGCTGCATGACGTAGCATACTATAAGCTTACCAGTTGTACTACACCTGTGTAAGCAGTTATGTCATTAGATGTTTCTGGTGCAAAAATTATTTGCAATTAAGAGGCCAGCTTTTCAGGCTCTTTTCCCCAGCAACTCTGTAAAGCCCTAGTTCAGAATCAATTTGGAGCCTCAAGCTTTCCTTTACAACCACTAATTGTATTTGGTTGCTTAGGGAGTGAAGGAGGATTTAATCAGATCTATCTCCATTTTTCTTCATTATCAAAAGTACCTTTACAAAAGATATATGTTTAAAGTGCTAAAAGTATTAAAGTGTCATTTTGAGAAAAGGCTTTCATTTTCTATTGAAAATCCTTCTGTTGCTGTGTGTTAATACTGGAAAAGTCAACCATTGCTCTATTTATTTATAAAAACGCAGTGTAGACTATGTGGCTCATACCTGGGATTCTAGCCATGGCAACCCAGTTGTCTCAAAGCTGGCAGCTAAATAGGCATCTCTGGCACTTTCCTCTGGTCTGCATAAAATATAGACCTGGTACAGCCCGTGTGGTGGTGGCATCCCGACTCAAACAGAAGTCACACCTCCTGTGCACTGTTCGAAGAATGGATTGATCTGGTTTTCAAAGTCCAAAAGCATCAGCTGAGAACTCTAGCCAGTGGATAAGATCTCTGCAACTTGTCTGCCACAAATTCAGCGGGAAAAAAAAAGACAGTAAGTGTACCCTGGCCTTCTGAAGGAGTAGAAGTGTCTGAAAAATTCGCTGAATCTCTGGCAGAGCGTGGTGGGACCAGACAAAAGAGCTAGTGAGAAAGAGTGTTGCTGTGTGTCATGTGGGGATCTTGCATCTTGGGGAAGAGGCCTGTGAATTGCATTCTGCAGAGCTGATGGAACTGCTTTTCTGCTGCTTAGGTATTAAGGTGGTTGTATATGGGGAAAAGTGCCTTCCAGCAGGAGAGATATGATAGTATTTTAAGTGGTCTGATGTGGTAAGAGGAAGTTGTATGGTTCAAGATCCTGGGGTGAGGAGTCAGTCTAATGTGTTTCAGTAACACATAGGGAACATCACAGAAGAGTAGTGAATTTCTCCAGCTGTGAACCTACAGTCTGCTCCTTGCATGTGCCTCCCATGGATTTCACAAAGACTATAATAAGTGTGCCTGTATGGTTAAAAGTGTAGGGTAAGTGAAGTCCTCCTTTTTCAGCTTTAAGATGTTTCTTGTATTACAGTAGTATTAAAGTAGTAAGTTCATAGAAAGGGAAGTTGGCTTTCTCCTACAGAGATCAGGCTCTGACCTGTCCAGCAGACCAAGCAGAGGAAGGAGATGTGTGAGGACAGAGCCTTTTGTGCTGGGCTTCCCTGTTTTCCTACAGTTAGCACAAACCCACCTGCCTCACCCTCCAAGGAATGCAACCTCAAAGAGACGTGCCTTTATTTATAAAGTACAAGCTTACCTGGAAAGACAACACAATTCTCAATTAACATGCTGTAAGGTTTGAGCAGTAACATTTACTTTGCATTTATTTAAAACCCAAAGTACTTCTGTATATGTTTCTTTTATATGAGGACCTCTATTATCTTGTCAGCTCTAATTTTTTGCATTTTTATACGTTCCTGCTTATTTTGATGGTAGAGCAAGCCACTGGCCTTTTTGCCTTTTTTTCCTTTTTTTGTTTTCTTCTCCTTTTTTCCTCTTCCATGGTTACACTCCTACTTACCAACTTCTATGTTATGACAGCAGCTGCACACTCAGTTGTGCTTTGGAGCTGCACAGGGATTGTGCGAGATACTCCGAACACAAAGACACAGCAGGCAGCGTTTGTTGGTGGGGGAGGATGAGGACACGATGCAGGGGTATGGCAAATCACCAGGAATCATGCGGAGCTGCAGTAGCAGAGGGAAGGGTCAGCACAGATGTCCTCATGACCTGCCACATGCCTTGCCCCAGTAACAGCACTGCTTTAGCCTGACTTTCTTGCTTTTCCTGTAGATGGAGGAGGATGTTTCACATCTTTGAAGGAGGATGTTGTTAGCCTGATGATGTGCACCAAATCTGATAGATGACTTCCTGCCAACTTATCTTTTGGTTCAGCAGGACAGGTTCAGTCCTACACCACCATGTTTGGAATGTATGTGTTTTGTTATAGACTCAAAAAGTGAGTATGCTCATCTAGCCCATACTTCAACAACCTCTCTACGAAGATCTTATGGGACACATAAGGTCAAAAGCCTTACTGAAGTCCAGGTAGACGATATCCACTGCTCTTTCTTCATCTATTGAGCCAATCATTTGATTGTAAAGGGTTATCACATAGGTTGAAGGTGACTTCCTCTTTGTGGCACCATGCTGACTACTGCTGATCACCTTCTTGTCCGTTGTGTGCCTGGAAATGGTCTAAGATTAGCTGCTTCCCCATTACCTTCCTGGGGACTGAAGTGAGGCTGGCTGGTCTGTAATTCCTAGGGTCCTCCTTGTTGCCCTTTCTGAAGATAGGAGTGCCATTTGCTTTCCTCCAGTCCTCCAGCACTTCTCCCAGTTGCCATGATCAATCAAAGATTATCAAGCATGGCCTCACAATGACATCAAAGCAGCTCCTCCAGCATGAGAGGGCATATCCCATTGGGCCCCATGGTCTTATATATGTCCAGTTTGCTTGAGTATTCTCTAAGCTGATCTACTTCCATTAGACGTGTGACTTCCTTGATCCAGACTTTTGCCCTGGTCTTTGGGTCCCCAGTTTCTGAAGGCCAGTCCTAGTAGTTAAGAGACACCTCTTCAAAAATTTATTTAATCATTTATAAGAGAGTTGCAGCTGAATTTTTTTGCCAGTTTTTTGAAGTCGCACTTCAGTGTCACTTCAGTGCTGAAATATTTTCTTCCTTGTGTTCCTCAAAAACAATAGCCAGCTTATATCCATCTGCTACAGCTGTGTAAATGGAAGACTCAAACTGAAATCATGACAGTAAGGGCAGATACTTAAGCACTTAAGCCTTAAACCATCCAAAAATCTCTGCTGAGGAGCATGTGTGCAAAGTTAGAAGAAAATCTGGGTCCTGTGGGCTCAGCTGTGTCCTGTCAGGCCTGTGCTCATAGGATCCCCTTTCTGTGCACACCGTTTTTTGTGAAAAGGGCCAAATGCATTTTTCACAAGGATTTCCCCTGTCCCGAGTATTGCATTACTGGCCACAAGGAAGATCTTCCTCCCTGTTTGTACCCCACCTCCCATGCTGAGCAGGTAAGTCCTGGCAAAGCCTAACACAACCAGCCTTACATTCTCCAGGCGCTATCCTCTGGAGAGGGGATGGTCCCTCCTCTCCCCACTCCCTGCATCCAACGCTTTGGGGAGGCCCCTGCCTGCCGCTGTGCTGGGTGGCCGTATAGACAGGCAGGGCTGCTGCCCAACTAAAGGCCGAGAGACCCCTGGGTATGGGGTCTCGCTGGCACTAGTGCACCTGGCTGCTGGTTCCCCATTGCAGAAAGGGGCTGTGTGTGAGGGCACTTGCCAAGATAAGGCTTGTGCCGCTGCCTCCCCTTTAAAAAGCTCTTGTCCCATTGGGATATGGCTTCACCCTGCTGCTGTGTCTTAGCCGCAGTGGCTGGGTGTTCCCCTGCTGTATCTGTCTGAACTGTGGTGACTGTAATTCAGTGATTACTGCAGCTATTTAATCTGCTTAGGGAGCAGAGAAGGAAAATTGAAAGGTGGAGATAATTCTTTCCAGAAGATTTCTAAATGTGCTGTTTTAAAACTCCAGTTTTCCGCTGTGTGAAGAAATGAGGAAGAAGAGTCTAGCTCAGGCTGTGATAAAGAGGTATTTGTTTCCTCACCCTACAACATTTATTAAGCTGGAGGCAGGAAAGCATATTTATTTCCACACTGCTGTTCCAAATTGGCACCACCTGCCAGAAGAATTGAACCTGATAGATTCCTTTAACGCCATGAGATGCCAGTGCTATATTGGCTCTGTATCCTTTTCTGTTGGAACACCATCACCACGGTAAATGTTTTTCTTTCCAAAATTGTTTTTTGCAGCAGTGAAAATAGACAGAGACTCTCCTGTGTTGTGAGGCCAGAAAGGCTCAATTAGAAATTGCCAGACTTAGTGTAATGAGGATACAGCCACTTCAATCAAAATGCTGTGGCTGTTTAATGCAGGGTATAGTGTGATAAGTGCTGGACAGTGATGTCTGGGCCTTGACTGAGCACTGTGAGCACCTGTGATCTTCCAACGCCCATTATACCTAAATCCTGAACATTGATAACAAGATTTATTGTTTTTCTTGTTCCTGTGTCCACAAACAGTGGGCTTGGACGTCTGCATTGCTTTACTCTTGAGCTGGTAAAGTCTACTTAGACCATGTTCTTCCCCAGAGAAGGATGGTTGTCAACACCTTTTTAAAGCACTGGCCTGACATAATTGCAGCTGTGCTAACAATCCTCAGTGAAAGTCACACTGACAATAGAGATAGATGATATTTTTCTCCCCCTTCCCCCATCATTTAATGCATTTATTAGAATGATTTTTTCACCTGAGCCCAGAGAAATCAATTTAAAGCAATTGAAATGAGCCAAACCTTCCTTAGAAAGAAAAAAAATGAGTGGAGAAAGCCTTTTCCTGAAAGTATGCAAATGAAAAACTTTTCAAAACATTTTTCAGGTGACCTGTATTAAAACAAATAGATTAAATTGGGGTTACATATTCAGGAAATAATCCATTCTCGGCAAAATAACACATTTCTTGTGTTTTCTTGAGCTATGTGTCTCCACTGTCTAGAAAAGCTGAATAGAAATGAAATGCCCCATAGAAAAATACAAAGCATGGCAGGAAGATAATCTGAAAACTGACTTTACTCTAAAACTCTACATTATATAAAAAACTAAGGAACATTGCAGTAAGCTCCAGAACAAATAGCTTATGAGGAGATTTTAAAAAGCAGGAAGCTACTGGAGATTAAGTTTCTGTAAAATTGAGCTCCTAGTAAGAGCTATTCAGAAACTGATAGAGCTGAATGCGGCTGGAAAATCACTGCTTGTTGCTCTCCTTGGGTTGTCTTCAGATCAGTGCTCATTTCCTGAACATCTGAAGTCTGTGTCTTGAACCTTGCCCCCATGAAGTGCAAGGTTCCATCTCCTCTGCTATTATCTGACAAGATTCAAAGGAATCCATGATAATAACATAGCAGCACCTGGGAATTAAGGGCCTTCAGGTGCTAGGGTCTCTTTCCCTCTTTTGCTGTTATCTTAGAAAATGTACAAACTGAAAAAGAAGCTCCTAAAGTCTTGGGGACTGCGGATTTTTCTAGAGCAGTTTTTATTCTAACAATTCCAGATGAAAGGAAATTTCTAAAACTTTGCTCTTGTTCAGACCAAAGCAGAATCCAAGCTTCAAATTTCCTCTGAGCCAGGGATAGCTGGTTGCAGACAAATCTGCCTAACATCCTGTACTTCAGAAAGGAAAGAGAGACTATTTCTTGCAAACTGCTTTACTTACTACTCTGTGCCCCGAAGCTATTTCTGCCACTGCAAAACAGTCACACAAACACAAGAACATTTCCTCTCATTTTGCACAGAATTGAATTATCAAGAAAAGTTTAGAGCAAGGAAGAGTCTAATACTGTCTGTAAATCCAGGCTCCTTTCACCTCCTCCATCCTGCATCCCTTGAGGCTGGAGTGCAATTGATCCAATATTTTGTATTGGGTCTCGAGTCTAAGCGTGTGGTTTTTTCAATCAAAAACAAGCTCCCATTTATCCTTGAGTACTTCTATGCAGTTCAGAAACTGTGGTCTTTTGGTATGTGCCACAAAGCTGCTGCAAGGAGCAAAGTTTCTAGTCCATTCTGCCCACTTTTCTTCTACCATATGCTATTCTTAGTACTATTGTTTTGGAATAACATCCCCTTACTTGAGGCCATTTTCTCACTAAGGAAAACACAAATGGAGGGTTTGAATGTTTATGCTGGGTTTCCTTACGTATCATGGATGGCTCCAGATGCATCCTTTCTACACAGAAAAGCTCTGCTCTAGCGTGCCGTGGTCAGAGACAGGGGGATGAGTAGGACTGGTGGCATCAGGCAGCTCTTTTCTTCCTGGGCACCAAAGAATAGGTGTTTTGCCCAGGGCTCAGTGTATGTAGGTGATGGCCTGCGTTACTGGGATGGGTAAAGCACTGTGCAGAGAGATGAAGTAGAGATGACCTTGTGTGTTTGCAGTGGCACATTTTACCAAATCAATAAGTTGCAGTCACACAGCCTGGCAGTACAAGAGATGCCTGCAGCATTTTCAGTCTGTTTTTCACTCCTACAGAGGAACTAATAACCTTGCAGTCTTTGCACCTGTGGCACGCCCTGGGAGAAGGAGGTTCTAATGCATGAAATATATCTCTCTCACATCAATATGTTATACATAGAGGAAATGCTAGAATGCAATTGCCCACCAGCTGGTAAGCAGTAGAAATAGCATAACTGCTGAGAGAGGACTGCAGACAGAAGTTCAGAGAGAGAATGAGGATGGTGACCAAAGGAATTGGGATTGTCGGCTCTAAAGACGACACCTCAGCCCTGTTAGCAAAAACTGGAAGAAAGCCTGCAATATAAAAAGGAGTGAAGATTAGGCTGATGATGAAAAGCTGCACCCAGTGCATTGGTGAAAGTGGATAGTAAAAAGGCCTGATTTGGGGCATCACTCTGGTGTTGAACTGATTTGAATCCAGTCCTGCTATTTTTTCCCAATGTTGTCAAATTTCAAAGCTTCAGACATGGATCAAATTGCCAAAATTGAAACCAGTTTTAAGCCATTGGGAGATTAAGAAAATAAAAATAAAGTTCAGAAATGTGAAGATTTTAATAGTTTTTTTAAGGTCTTTAGGGTGCAGTCTAGTATTCCAACTGCTTCATGATAACCATAAGGCCTAAAATTGTTTTATTTCCTTACTTTCACAAAACAGAGAATGAAGGGGACCCTGAACTGTAAAGATAGTTGAATTAAGGTTCTCTTAAAATTCAGGAGGAATTTTTATCTGATTGTCAATTGATTAGAGCCTAAATTTTATCTTTTTTTCCCAGGGAACAAGAACCTTGAACTTCTCTTAGTACAGATAAAAAACTAAACCACTGTAAAAGCCTCGGTGGAAAAAAGAGTGAAAAAGGCTTATGGGTCACCTCAGGGGAGAATGCCATTTTACCAGATCTGATCATTTTATTCACAGAAGTGAAGGTCACCTGACATCATGCTTTTATAAAGGAAATTGCTCTGGAGTATTTTGCAACAATCAACAATGACAGCAGCATCTCCTCAGAGAATGGGCTGTTGCCGGCTGTGAGATGGTAAGAGAACACAGCTGGCTCGCAATAAGGCATGTGTAGTGTGAACTTTATGACATTTGTACTGCCTGAGAGGTAGCAAAGATTTTTTAAGGTACATTCTTTCTGTTTGCATCAAAACACTTTGTTCCCTTTAGCATAAAATGAGCAAATGAGCAAATAAGCTTTGTATTTCTGATGGATAATTCATTCTTCAACTTGTTCTGTGAGTGCCAGTCCAGCATTTAAGACTTGCTCATTTCTGAAACCTGGTGACTGCTTTAGCCCTGTCTCTGTTCCCAGCACGGGGAGCATCATTTCCACCCCCTGCTGTCCTGCAGGTGGGAAAGCAGAAATACTTCCTCACTGCTGCTTATTACAAAAAGACGGTTGCTGGGAGAGGTCTTTTCAGTAATCTTTCAGGTACTTAACTGGTTTTCCTCACATGAAATTCAGGAATAGCTGAGTTCGTGGTGACATGAATGCAAAACAACTGCTCTATACTCAAGGAATATAAGAGCAAACTTGTCTCCGCATGCAATCCTAGGCAGTGGTCACTTTGGGTGTCCAGCTATGTTTTTTGATTTTTTTAATTGCCTTCACACTTTGCGAACAATGACCAGGAAGGTCTCAGGTTCATTATGCCATACTGTGTGCAAGCTCCCAGAGTTCAGGCTTCTTCAGTATATTTGAAATTTAATTTCCACTGGCCCCCTGTGAGGTCTGCTGATGAGCATGTTGCCTCTTGAAAGAGGAAAGAAAAAAGTAGGAACAAGGAGGCTAACACAGGTAAGAAGGACACTGGTTTGATACTGCTCAGAGGTGAAAAATAATGGTTTAAGTCCTGGATTGAACTGTTGGTGCAAAGCTAAATGAGCAGACAGAGGGCCAATGAGTTATTACTCCATAAATATTGTTTTGAAGTGCTTGATAAATTGCTTTTCTATGTAACTCAACACTGGTATGTAGTTTTGGAGAGAGGCTCTTCTGAAAATAATAATGTTCAATAACAAACATCCTGATTTTATTGCTGCATTTGGTTGATGAGGTTAAAAGGCTTGTGTCTTTCTGAGCACCATTGCTGATGACCCATGAACAGAAATGCTGAAGTGAATGTGAATAAATGATTACGTATGAGAACCAATCTTTATTTATCACTACGTTATTCACTCTGCACCTAGAAACTGGACTTCAAGCACATTGACTTTGTTTATTTTAAGTCTGGTTAATTTTACCTGTATAGTAAGTGTTTCTTCTTTAAGGTTATTGAATCAAGTGCAAGTTCTTATGTTAAAAAAAATAAAAAATAAAAAGCAAAAAAGGGAAAAAGAAAGAAAAGTAAGTTGTTCATTCAGGTCTTCAATGTATGTCGCAGCACTTATTAGTCCAAAATAACTGATATTCTGGAACTGGTTCCACGTTTTTTTTTGTGAAAAAATTGTGATGATACAGAAAAACTTCTGCCTCTCTCCTTTAATCTCTTCCTCTGTAGTAGATTAAAGTATGAGCTTGATTTGAAATTACTTAATAAGTAAGATTGCTATGTATGCAATCTTATGATGTAGCCAAATCCCCCGAATCTTCCTGAAATAGACAACCCAGGGATTGATGCCTATTTTTCTTGTTTATTAAAGAATAAAAGAAGGTTGATTGTCTTAAACTAGATTTTCTGATTTGCTGAGAATTACTAGGGAGGACTTAACCTTGCTGGAGTTTACAGGTCACATCTCAGTTGTCAACATACACATAAGAAAAGCTTTCTTTATGGAGATTGTCATATTGTCACATATGTAATAGAACTATCTCTTATTAGGTGATTTCTGGATAATCCTATGCTATGGACATGACTAAATCGTGAAGTACTCTTTGGCTTTAAAAGCCCACGTATTTAGTGTGTTGGTGATGATGCGTTATGAACAGGGATTTTAGACAGTCATTTTTAAGAAAGACAAGTAAGTGACACCCAACACCTTTTATACTGTTTGCAGCTGCTTTTCACTTCTACTTGCCTTGTTGGAATCTGTTGCACACTCCCATAGTGTTAGGTGCCATGCAAATGCGGGTCAGGGGGGCTGTGTCTACTTCTGACAGGATGCTCCTTTGTTGTGCCGAGAATGCCTCTGAAAACCATGGTGGTAAACAAGCTGTAGCTTCAGGATACAGGCTAATTCTTTCAAGCTGTTTTGATTTATTCTTCCCCCCAAAAGGGTAAAATATGTTACTGTCCAATTGAGGCCCCCACGGCTTAATGTTCAGAAGGGAGCAAAAAGCAAAATCGGTATTATAGTCCACATCAAGGAAAAATTATGTCTGACAAGGAGAAAAGAAACACCACTCATTGCAAAATGCAATTCTGCAATGCAAACTTTTCAAGCAAAACCTTGACTTCTTGCCAAGTGGTTGCTTCTCAGCAGACACAATTGTCAACTTTACGTTGATGAAAACCCATGCAGGAAAGAGTGAGACAAAAGAAAGGGAGGGTTGCAGTCAGAGGGAAGAGAGCGCCATAAAGACAGCAGAGAGGGGGGAAGCCACAGCATCTCCCCTTTCCTGCAACTCCTGGCTGCCTCTGGCTCACAGCACCCGGTGCTTCTGGGCTTAGCTCTTCCCAGCACTGCCTTTCAGGACTTCTAAACCTGAGAGAGAAACATGGCTTAGGGGTGGCTTATACATTCAAGTGTCTATTGCTGGTTCTCCTTCAGTAAGGAAGTCCTCAGTGGTCCTTGCAACACCAGCTGACCTTTAGGCATGTCCTCTAGGGAAATCTTGATGGGTTTTAAGACTGTCCTTGAAATTAAGTCATGAATCACTTGAGTGAATAAGATCAAGCCTCTGCCCAAGGCCTGAATACTCAGTGGTAATTATTTCTCTGACTTTTTTGTGAACACCTCGCCTGAATCCCCTTTGTGTAACTTCGTGAACGCAACTCAGATCAGCTGGCAGGTGTCCTGAAAATAAAGGTCATCTTAGAAATAGTGTGGTGAAGATGTGTAAACAGACAGAATCATCGTATTTGAAGCTTTTAGTTTTAAATATTCTTCAAAAGTCCCATCCTATCCACTTCCCTCTCGGTGATTATACTGACCTATAACATAGTCTTTTGTTGGTAGTCTCATTGCCAATACTTTGTAATAGAAATTTACAAATTTGCCATTTTATATGTATAAATAGAAATTCATCAGATCAGTGGAATATCTTTCCTTTGGTAAAGAACAAACATAAACTAATATCCTACTTTGTTAAATATCCCACAGCCCTAACCCAAGTTAAATTTATATATCAATGAAGTAAGCATTACAAAAAGGTTGGTTTTGTTGGTACTGCTTTTGTATTGATCTCAGTAATGAAAGAATTGGTCAGAATGAGAAATGGTAATATTGGCAGCTAATTGCAATGTCAGACTTGCGGTGTGATTTTTTTTTTTGTTAGTCTGAATAAGACAAAATATTGTAAAGTGTTTAAGGGGCCGTAATAGATTAAATCTGTCATTCAATCCTATTTAAAAAATAAATAGCATTTAAGAGATGAAGGAAGACAAATTGGTGATATAAAAGGAATTTTAAACAAAATATTCCTTTAAGAGTTATACTGTTTCATGTCTCCTTCTGAAATACACATTATGGCTTCTCATATGGAAATTGTGTACAATAGCTCTTACCTGTGAATGCAGAATAAAGAATTTGGGCCACCCCAAAGGAAGGATGGTTTTGTGGTTATCTCCCCTGGGACCCAGGACTGTTTGATCTGACCTACAAATCTGCTAAATACTTCTTGTGTTTGCTTTGGGCAAAGCACTCAAGCTCGCATCTGTCAAGAACTTGTCCACATACCTGATTTTCATTTCTTAGCACAAGTTATCCCATTAAATGCAATTTTTCAAGAAAATGTTCTTAGGGAACACTTGTGCAAATATTGGCAAAAATATTTTTCACAATTTAGGAACCAATTTGTCAAAAAGGAAACTGTGAAAGCTATGTTTTTATTTATGTTATTGAAGAAAATTGATGTTCTCTCTATTTTTGCCTTGGAAAGTCCAGTATTTTCATTGTCAAAACCTGTCAGTATTTTTTGTATTATTCACTAATAGTCAAGTATACATTTTTTTTGCTCTTCCAACACAAATTTTATGTTTCTTTTTGCAAACCGTATTTTATGAAACTATCACTAGGTCAAGAAAGGCCGATTGTACCCAAATGCACTTGTTAAAACTCTTAGATGAAGATGTAATACTAAAGAAGATAAAACTAGGTACGATGTCCTCTGAAATGCCTAAAATTCAAAGCATTATTGAGATAAAAAGAGCCTAACAACAAGAACTGCTGCAATCTATACACAGAAGTATCAGCTGCAGGAGAACCTGTTGGAATTGGGTACCTCACACAGTTCTCCATGGGGAAGTTCTTTCTTTGTGACATTTTTAAGCAGGGGAGCAATGTTAGTGCTAAATTTCTCAGCTTTTGAATGGGTTTTTATTCATGTTGTGAGAAAATAATAAACTAAAATATTTTTTAAAAACAAAATAGTAAAAATTACTGTTTTCTTTTAAAAATTCCATCTGAGCTGTAAAATCTCTTAATTGTTTGCTAATTTATATTTATTTCACTCCCTTTCTTCACATAGATATTGCACCTCACTTCATGACATCTTCTGCTGAAAGATTTGTTTTGCTTGCATGTTTGATTTCATGTAACTTGTGGTTCTAAAAGCTGTCAATCACATGGAGCACCTTGTTGGAAGGTCCTCACTTGCAGAAGGCAAGCTTGTTGAACTCCCAGGTTGAATGATAAAGCGAAAATATTTTACGAACTAGATGGCATGGCATATATTAATTCATAAGTCCTTTTTTGAGTGAAAAGTGATTTCAGTGTCATTCCTATAAAGATCAAGTAAGATCAGAATGCGTTAGATTAACTTGTGGTCAAAGGTTTTACAAATTAATATAATTTGTAGACAGGACTGATTTAATGGCAACAGCAACGTTCCTCAAAGGTACTACGGCTTTGCATCATGAGAAAATATCAGGGTAAAAAACCCAAATAGTGTTGTTCTGAAACTTGCTCCTACAAACTGTGCAGAAACCAACAGCTTTGATGTGCTTGGAGGTCAGCAAGGCATTTCTTTCAAAATTGGCCCCTGTAGTGTAGAATTATAGAGTTGCTATGTCTCTTAAAACTCAGGTGAATTCACACCACCAGAAAAATGGTAGAGTTTAAGCAAGAAATAGATGGAGGTGGGACCTTTCTTACTCTCCTTCCTCTAGGAATATGCTTTTCTTCCCATGCTTTCTACACATGCAGACAATGATCCTGCTCTTCTCATCTGGCTGCTGGGGTCTGCGTCAGAGGAGAACATGTACTAGGCACTATATGTCTGAATTCTCCCACCTCTAAATCTATATGAAGTTTTCTGTTTGTACCATCCTGTGTAAGAAACAGGTGGGATTGTGCCTATGATCAGACCAGCAAATACTGAAAAGAGCTCCCTGCTCCAATAAGACACTGTTTAAGAAAAAACAAGAGTAAGAAAATGTTTTAAAAACTGAAATGGAAATTAAACAAAACAGTTCCCAAAATAGTCACTTGAAACAAATGGAGACTGCGGTCACGGAAGGTAGAAATAAAACCACACTTTGATCTGAACTGAAATGCATCTTCCCATTTGGCATTGTCCTTCAGGCAAAGTATGGTAATTCAGACATTTTGAGAGACTTGACTGTATTTCGTATGTAGCCTAATGCTGCCCCCTGGTATAAATACTCCTTGCTACCTTTCCTCTCTAGGGTTCCTGCTTGTATTATCACCTTGTGCTTTGCCATCTATCACAAACATATTTGACAGTGTTAGTCTGGTTTTGCCCACAATATGTTAGTGACTTCTAAAGCATTAAAAGCTATAAAGCCAGGCTCCATCTACTACTAGTTATCTGTAAGGCATTGGGAAGGAAACTCTGTGAAACTGCTTGTGAAGCTGCTTGAAACGAAAGCTGAGGCATATGTGTTTCTCTGCATGCATGTAAGCAAACAAAGGGAAAGGAGGATGCAATTAAGTCAATATTCAGGCTGTAGTCCAATTTTTAATAAGTTGTAGATTAAAGCCATTGTAGCAATACTGTACAATATGGTTTATTACCCCTCCTCTGCCCGCAGGCACAAGGAAAGCTATTTCTTCAGTTACAAAAGGCCAGGAAACAATGATGAGATGACAAATGAGGAAAGTCTCGAGTTTGCTGCTTGCAATCTTAGCACACAAAACTGCAACCTTCACACACAGAAACAGCGTTGTGTTGATGCATCTCTAGCCAGCCAGTAATTGGTGGTTTGTAGACATAATCCGATCACAATAATTGTGGATATTTGGACTGTAAATACACACCACAAGAAAAAGACATTAGGAAGCAATTATAAAGGCTGTGGTAGTATATTAGCATCTGCTGTATTGCTAGACTGTAAAGCTCTTGAAAACAGTGAGGAGAGACAATAATTTATAACAGTAGGAAGGACAGGTTTGCATTCAGCCTCTGAGTCATCTGTTTGAAACCAGCTAAGAGCTACTTACTAGTAACCTCCAAATACGTAGCACTTATTTGTAGTGACCAATCTGAGAATGCATTTCAGCTACTGCATTTCTGGTCATGCTTCATTGCAATTAGTTGTTTTGGTTTTTTTTTTTTTTGCCTGGATGGAGTTAGTTTGGAGACAGAGGGCTAAGAAGAAGAGACTTAAAATTTCCAAGTAAGTGCCACATTCGACAGTCACTGTGCTATGATACGTGGGAGTTGGCTCAGAGTGTAGTTGGGCCTCCAGAGATTTCAGATCTTCTGTCACTATGTACAATATATTAAATTATTAAGGGGATCCAAGTGAGAGCTTAATAACTTTTAACTAGCAGGTTGGGCTTGGCAACATTTATAGACTTTTTTCATTCGGACTGCCTCCAGTGTTGAAAGAGTCAGGCATAGAGGAGAAATTCATGTTGTACAAGAGATGAGGCAGAAAGGTCTGTTCCTCCTGATCTTCTGAGATTAGACGGTGTGTGTAGACAGTGCTGTGAGTCCTTATTCTGAAGGTGATGTCTAAGGGCATTGATAGGCTGGTTGAGGAGAGACACAGGGAATCAAGACCCATTCTACTGCAAAGGCTGATAAATCCCATGAGCAAGATTTTCCAACGCTTCCCAGGATGGGGCACCCTGGGCAGGGAGACATGGTCAATCTTATTCCCAGTGGGCAACCAGCTCCTCAGTTTGTGATTCTTCCAGCAGCCTCATCTTTAATGGGGGAGCCATGTGTACTCTTTTGCAGACTGTGGGAACAGCAGACAAAAGTGTGTATGAGCATCTCATCCTTTAAGATTCTGGGACAGATTTGTCCTTCCTCTAACACAGGCCTTGTTTCTCTTAGTAGTGCCCTGATTGTTGCAATAATAGTGGTTGTAAAATTCAGAGCTGATGGTCAGTGGTGCTGACTCTGGAGTTATTCCTTGAGAACTGTTGCTGGCACTTTTCATTACCCTGCAATTGAAGTGGGCAGGAATGCAACAAACTGCCAGTTATTTTCATAGCAAGAAATTACTTATGTCTATGAAGATGATTTGCTTTAATTCAAAGGGGTGGAGAAGGGCACTTTAGCAGGCAATGGAGGAGTGTTTTCACTGTAGGGAAAGGAAATGGGCCAAGGAGTTTGGGTAGCATCAAGTAGCAGCTTCCCACTTTTCCATCTTGGGCACACGTAACCATTAACAATCAATTGGTGCACAAGTTTACTGTCATGTCTTACTTGAGCTTTTATTTTTTTTGAAACTGTGGCACATCTATCACAAGAGCTTTTGTGCTCCTGCTCAACAGAGTACTGAGCCATTAACATGTTGCTGTGACCATTGCCTCTTTGCCCTCAGTCAAGTAGGCACTAAAGTGTGAAGATCATCTTTTCCATAGTGTGTGATCCTTGTTTAGTCTCTTTGGAAGTTAGTATTGGACAGGTTTTGCAAAGAAAAATGTCTGAATTCAGGCTTACTGAGAACATTGATACTTGTGTGCTCAGGGGGCATACAAAGAAAACAAGTTGGTGTAAGAGCTCTTTAGAACATTGTTGTATGCTTTCTTAAGTGGTGGGATGTGCGGCATCACCTTTGGGTGATGCTGAGGAGTGAAGCAATGTTCACAGGTTTTAGCAAGCCAATAAATGTTGTTGCCTTTGTGCAGACAAGCTATTCTGCTTGTACAGCTTGTTGCCTGCTGCTTTCAGTGAAGGTTAAGGAAGGATGCCCCAAGCAGTTATCTTAAATACATGCAGGGAAAAAAAAAAGGATGACGGGAAAAGTTTCTTCCAAGGGTGATTGTTTATTCTTAGTGATAGTGAGTTGAAAAGGTGGCCCCAGCCTTTGGAAGACCAAAGGATGATTATGATGCAACAATTGGCCAACATTGTCGGTATAACAGACTCGCTTTCTATTGGTAACATGGAGCAATTTCTGAACTCCCCATAGCTGTAACTTACAGGTTTTTTTTAATGTATTTTCTGACTCTCTTTACATTCCCAAAGTAACTACAGTAACAGAACTGACAATTAAGCCTTGATTCTAACATTGGGAAGATTTACTGGGTCACAGAATTACTGGGCCCTTTTAGATAACAGGGAAGAAAAATGGGGGTGTAAAGATTCAATTTCCTACCAGCTGAATGACCTAGTAGGCTGCAACCCATCTGTTTTCCTGAACTGCGTGTGTTCCCAGACACTGCCGGGTACTGGAAAAAGAAAAAGGCAATTTCCAGGGGGGATAAGAGAGTTTCATCAGAAATTGAAAGAGTGTACCAGTTGTTGGGAAAAAAAAAAAGTAAATAAAAAAAAAAAGAAGAGAAGAATGGGAAAAGAAAGAAAAGGTACAGCTAAGGCTGTCTGTAACAGTGTGGAAGAAAACTTCAGTGGGAGGCAGCTGAATGTATCCTGAGGGGTAGCAGAGAAGGTGTCAGAGATGCTGGTTTATTTAGATAGAACTGCCGTTTGAGGTGTCTGTAGAAAGATCTGTGACAGAGTGCCAGATCCTAGCACTGAACAGCCAGAAAGCTCTGTAGCAGTAGATGCTGCATTGGATTAAATTTATTTTTCCAGGGCAGAATAGAAGCAGCTTTTGAGTCCTGCCCAACCCTTGTTTTTACCAATTCTATGCATTTGAGCAACTTTGGAGCCAAAATAAGTATGTAAATGGGAACAGATAATTGGACAGTACTGCAGTCACTGTGAGCTAGGGTGTCTGGGACTTCCCATAGCTGCAGTGAGCCATAAATTATATGTCTTTATAGTATATGGATAAAGATCTGCATGGTGAGCACTGCTCTTTATGGGGCCCTTCATTTTCTGTGGGGTCTTTGCCTGCGGAGGTGGGAACAACTGCTGAGCAACAGCAAACCCTGTTTTAACTCATCTGGCACAAGCAGGCACTAGGTGTTGTCCTTTGCTCTTTAAGGATGAAAGGCATTGTGATGAAGATTTAGTTGAACTCCTAAATAACACAGGCTGTATCATGTCGCCTGGGATTCCTGCAGTTTTCCAAATAGGGTGTAGTTAAACTGCAGTAGCTCTTTTGCAAAGACATCTGCTCCTCCTCCACATGTGAGACTCCGAGAAATAGAGAACATCCTGCTTCCCCTGATGTCCTCATCCAGCAGTTATTTATTCTCCACTTTTTACTTGCTGTCTTCTGTGAGTCTTGGTTAGAACTAGACTAGTTTGAGCTCCCTGCCACTGGATGTCGTTAGGCCCTTGACCTGATTGAATAAGAAAATATCCTTTCTTGTATCACAAGGCTTTTTCTTCACGGGCTGGCACTTCTCAGCTTTCTCTTCAAGTAAGATGATAGATCAGCCTTCTGTCTTCCCACATAAAAAGTGTACTCTCTAGCTCATGAGATGTTTATGTGTCTCTTCTCTGAGCCTTTTGCAGTGTTTAACATCCTTTTTCTAGCTGCAGGGCAGAGCAGGGAGCAGCATCCCCTTGGTGTTTCCCTAACCTTGTACTTGGAGGCAGTCTTGCTCTTTCTGTGTCATAGAATCATAGACTCATAGAATAATCTAGGTACCAGCTCAGTGCCCCGATCTGTCAGGCAACATGCATAGCACTGCCCTGCACAGCTCCACAGCTGCAGAGAGACCACAGACAGGCATAGACTATGAAAAGCTCTTGCCACAGAGCCCAGGGAATACTCCAGCGCAAGTAATGAAAATCTCTTTTGGCTCTGCTTTGCTGTGAGACTTACTGCCAGTCATGAAATCTTGCAATCTCTGCACTCAGACCAGCAGCTTCTTCCCGGGTCATGTCTCTTCCCCTGACTTCACCAGAAGGATGAAGTCCTCAGTCCTGCAAGGCTTCGGAGCTGTCCTTAAGGGGGAGAGAGGTCCCAAGAGCTGGGAGCATACTGTGAAAATGCATGAACAAAAGCAGCTTCAGCAGTTCCACTGCATTGACAGCTGGTGGGTGTTCACTTGGTGTCACTGAATCATCACGTATGGCACCAATGAACAGGCACAAAGCAGTTTTTAAACAAGACCATCCAGCAGTAGCATGTGGCTGTGCCATGAGGCAGAAGGGAACCTCCATGGCTTGTTTGCAATGCAGTACAAACAGCAGTCACCTGGTGAAAAACAGTCAATTCACCTTGAGTGCTTGGTTGAATGAACCTACTAGAAGCTTTAAAGTTTTAGCATAGTGCTTGAATTTTTTGTTGGGTTTTTGAGCTCAGGTGCCATAAGAGGTCTAAATACTGACCAGAAAGATTAAGGTCCTCAGTTGTTCAGTTCACTCTGTCTGGTGGGGAACCATGAAGGTAAACTCCAGCAGGTACCCTGGAAACACTGTGCGGTGGCCTGGACCAAGCAGCAACAACTTTAACCAGCAGTTATTAACAAACTAAATGAACTTTTAGTGTAAAAGAAAAATAGAACAGAAGGGATGAATGTTCACTGACAAATACTAACTGGCTAACTGTCTTGGGTCACTGCATTTTTTTAATATAACTAAAATTCTTGCATCATAATTGTAATACCTGAAATCAATAATAAGAAATTGGATTATAAAGAAACATTGCTATGATGTTAAATACATTATTGGCACAGTGAAATCACTTACAATCCAATAATCATACCTATAACACTGGTTATTGCAAACTATAATTTGAGAAAGTTAAATTGTGAATCATAATTCAATGCAGTGCTTGACATTTATTCTATTATGCATAAAGATAATAGGCATAACAATTTATTTGTTTACCTTTGGCAGAAAGCCTACTTATTTTAATTTGGGATATTTCATTTTGGTGTCTTTTATAGAACAGTTAGAGGATAATTCTGCTCTTGCATACCCTTGAACAAATAAGGGAAATTCCACAAAGGTATGAGTTCGCTTGCACTTTTGTGCCATAGATCAGAATAGTGTCTATTGAACTTTCTTCTTCTCATGGCTATCTTCTGCTCAGCAAGCTTTAAGTTAGGAAGATGCTTTCAGCTTAATCATAGATTAGTTTTGGCTGCATGCTGTGGAGCACTTGTATAGAAAAGCTGCAGTTTGTTCAGCTCTTGGCATGATCTCACCCCTTTAAAATTAACATGGAGTTATCAAAACGACTGAATTTTAATCAATTGCATTTCTGCAGATTGCCTGATATTTTAAGCTAGCAGAAACCAAAAACTCAAAAATGACAGTCAGTACTTCTAAATGCCTCAGATGTTGAAATAAACTACTGATCAGCGTCTGACTTTCAGAATGACATCTCTTCAAAGTTTACTATACTTTTGTCATGAACAGGATTATTGCTTGCTGTCTTTCTTATCGATTTGCATTATTTTGAAAGCTGAAGAACTGAAGATTTGTCATAGCTAGAACGTAAGCTAACTTTATCTGATTAAACATTTTTCTGGTTTTCATGTATTCCAGCAAATCTCTGACATAAGTTTGTTGGGAAAGTGGAGGAACACAGAAGAGTTAATACATATTCTTCTTCCCTTGATAAATAGAAGCTCCCAGAAAAGAACCCTGCAAGATAACTGTGGTTCTGTTTTTCAATTTATCTTCTAAAACATTGTATAATCCAATTGTTTTCCAACAGCAGTCATCAGTTTTGCAACAATAAAGAGGGAAAGAATTTTATATGCAAAACAACCTCCTGCATAGTGCTCTAAAATTAGTACTGCACCTGTACATTGCTCTTATTTGTATGACTATTCAGATTAGGTCAGTTTTGTTTAATACAAATATTTGTTTGTGACTCCCGTATAGAATGTGGTATCAGAATAGTGCTTTATTAGATTGGCTTTTACCTCTATTAAATAGTTTATGAACTTTTTATTCCTTCATTTTCTCTTATGAAATACAAAGTGTCAAAATTATTTTTATTTAGTTTTTCCCAGAAGAAAGAAAATGAAATTGTCTTTACCCATTAAAGTGTAAAAATGATTTCCACAGGCAGAGGCAATGACCTTGAAAAGTGAGGTACCTCAATTTTTGAAGTAGCTTATTTAACCCAGCCTACTGACACATAAGTTTTCTACCATCTTCAAAGAAAGGAGATGTTTTTAGTGTTGTCTGGGGGTGCTTACCACAAGCACAGCATTAAGATTTGGTGGGACCAGGGAACATGGCAAGTCTGGTTACCTGTGTAACTGTTAATGTGCCCTTGAAACAGAGAACAGTGTTCAAGCAGTCTGCTAGTCTGCTGTTCTAGAAATGCTTATTCATCTTTACAAAATTCCTACTAGAGCTGAACAGAAATGTAGGTGGGATGATAGACTACTGGATCCATTAACAAGGAAGGGAATCCAGGTCCCCTCTGGTTGCTTAAGCTCCAGCTGACCGAAGGGTCACCTTTTAAGCCAGCAATGCCTTAGAAACTGCCTAGTGTAATGGCAGAATGTTCTTCTGTGTCTGCTGATCCTCTCAGTCCCTCTAGCTGAGATAGAAGATAAATCTGATTTGCTTTACCAACACCTGAGTGCGTTACCTGGAGCCTGTAACCTGGGAGGTGACTGAATTCTTTGTGCTAGGACAGTCGGTAGTCTCAAAAGCTCTTATCCTTATCCTTGATGCATGCTGTTGCCCAGGACAGTCCCTCCAGGGTGTACACAGAGAAGACTTTGAGTTATTATCCAAAAGCATGCAGAATCTTCAGAAATACCTTGATCTGTGAAAAACCTGTCCTCACCAAAAAAACCCCAAACAAACCCCAACCAAAGAAGTCAATAAATATGGCACCTGAGACAATTGACATTCCTTTATGTGTGCTTTTTTCTCCTCACCTCAAGCTGGTTTTGTCCATTGGATATCCTCAGGCTTATGTTTAGACTGTAGCTTCCCAAGGTCATACACTACAATTTTTGTTCCCTCTTCATTCCACAAATAAAGGCATTTTGATATGATTTATTTTTGGTACTTCAATAGGAACAGTAATATAGTGAATAATGCACTAATTAATGAAGACCTCTGTTAATTTGAGAAATTAATGGGCCATTTTTAAAATAAAACAGTTGAATCCAAGCTATTTCCTTCTGAGAAGGGAAGGAAATGTTTGTATGGGAAAAAGCATAAAGGCAAAACACAGTGTAAACAAATGGCAGATAGATATTGTACCTGTCTGCAGTGAATCTGGAAGTGGTTGCAACTAGCCCAGATCTAGTGGGAGCAAAACTTGCACAACTAGAGTGTAACAACTCATCTATACAAAATTCGCAAAGCAAAAGTCAGTCCCTGGTAGGTTTGTGATATTGGAAATGACTAAAGCGTGACTGTCAAAGCAGAGCCTGACAATGTAGCTAGCAAGACCAGAGCAAGTGAATATATTTGTGCTTGGGTTGTGTTTCATTAAACTTCACAACTTGTCTTTAGAACCAACAGTAAAACCACCTGATGTAAAATCCCATTTCACCTGTTAAACAAGAAAAAAAGGTGAATTTGACTAGAGGGAGTAATAATCTACTGAGGGAATATTGACATGTATTGACAGCAAGATTTTCATTAAAATGTTAAATGTGTAGACTCTACAGGCTGTGAGAGAGTCCATTCAGTCCAAGTATTGCCCCAGGAAATTAGTTTTTTGTGGAGCCAATGACAGCCTAGTGGTACATGGCATTATGTACAGAGTTTTGATAGGTAGAACGGATTATGTTAAAACAGCAAATCTTATCCTCTGATAAACTGTGTCTGCATATCTGATGATGCTGTCAAGACTGACCTCAAAAGGCCTTGGCTGCCTACTGAGTTGCCAGTAAATAATCCTTATATTTGCAAATGTACCCTTACTACTTATGCTATGGGTAGGGCAGAACAGGTAAAGGAGGCTGGAGTTCAGGGAGATGCAGGCAAACCCTTAACATTGACCCCATGAAATCCTAGTGATTTCACTTGGCTAGCTGGCCAAGAAATGGAAAAGTTCTCAAATTGCATCTCAGCTTCTCACAAGTTAGCTGATAGCTCTTACAAGGCCACAGTCTTCATCCATTCGAAGACTTGAAACCTGAAATGTTTAGGGGCATCTACCACAATCCCTGAGAAAGAGCAAACAGCAGGGGTAAACCAAAGGTAGTCAGGCCTGGAGGAACAGAGGTAGTGCTGGGTGGAAACAATATTATGTGTAGAAGAGAACCATCTGAAAACTGAACCTGTTCAATGATTTTCTTCCAGCCTTGGAAACTTACTTTAGTCTCATATTTACAAAAAATGAATAAATTAAAACTGTTTATTCATAAAACATGACATACCAGACATTGGATGAGGAGAAGGTACACAGGACTTGGAAATAAAACAGGAGTAGTAGCTGCAGGGTAGGACACCAGGACTGCAACTGCTGGCTGTCCAGAGGTTTGTCCGCATGGATGCTGATCTCACACCTTCCTTATTCCCCAGACATTGTTGAGAATGGCAGCCCCTGTCTTCAGGAAGATGGGAATGATCTTACTGGAGAATGTTGCCATCAGACACAGAAAGTGCTATTTTAAAAAAAAAGGATACAGTTCTTACAGTGTGTTTAAAAAGGTGCTTACTGGAATAACTTGAAAGCCTGAGTTCAGAAATGTAGTTGATGGTGCACCTTTAAGTCAGAAAGGATGTTTCTGCTGCAGGAAATGTCAATGTGCTGGAAAATTTCGCTGTGTGTGCCTTGAACAGGCTGTACTCCCTCCTGCAAATGGCTGAGAAAGTGAATTGATCCTCTTTTTTTCTCAGATGATCACTTTCTCATAGTGTATCTTTTTAGGTCTGCAGCACAGTGTTGTCAGCAGAATTTGCCATTTTGTAGGCTATTTGACATCAAGCCACATTTCACAGCACTGTGACGTAGGACCTCTCTGTCCACAAGTTGTGATGCTATCTAGCTACATATGTGGCCCTCACAGCATTAATATCTTCTGCTGGGATTCGTGGGGAATAGAAAATGACTCACTTTCTGACCAACCTGTTGGTCAGATGCCTTAGAAGTCTGGGATGGCTCTGGTATCTGCATTTTTCTTCTATCATGATTCCAGTGCGACTACGGATAGCTCCAATGTCAGGATATCTGGTCATGGTCTTGAATCCAGTCTGCTGTCATCTTGATAGAAGATGTTGTGTTGTCTGCTGTGTTATATGACATGATCTTTTCCTTGGTACAGAGCTGGTAACAATATATACCTTTGTAGTGGATGAGAAGCAGCAAGAAGTTACGCTGTATGTTTTACGTCCATGCTGATAGATAGCTTGAATGGAACGAAGAACAAAACCTTTGTTTTGTTTTCACTTCCAATGCATTTGCTACAATACACAATAATACTGTTTGTAAGCTATCAGGCTGTGATTACATGGCTTTAGTCTGTTCCTTCCAGGTAAACTATCTGCATTTAGTCACAGATTAAAGTCACTGTGACTAGACAATAGACTTATTTACAAATGCTTACCTATATAAACTGTTTCAGGTGTAGAAGGACAACCAAAATTTACTTGGTAAATTACCAGGTCAACTAACAGGTCTGCTAACACTTTCACAGCTATGCAGGCTCCAGGATGGATGCATGGATGCATCAGCAGAACAAGAGTGAGTGTACAAACAAATAGGTTGTTTGCTGCCAGTGTAGGTGACTCCTTAAATATTACTGAGACAGCATTTGAGCAGACCTAAGCAGAAAAGGGCTATAGAGGACATATAGTTAAATGCAGGTGACAGGAAGAGAAATTAAGATGAACATGCCATAAAAGAAGAAATTAGTAGGATAATAGTAAAAAACATCTTTTAACCAACCCACCATTATTAGCATAGCATCTGCATGCCATATAAGTGTAACAAGTACAGTGTTCTTCCATTTCCTCCTTTTGTTAATTCTGTTTCAATCTGATAGTTCTTCATACATATTTAGGGATGTTCTGTGGGGATGATTTGCAAAGCTAAGAGGACAATTACAAGCTTGTTCTCTGTTTATTCTAGGGGAAAATCTAAGCCTGGTTTGTGAGCATTGATTTAATTCAAGTGCTTAAAAATAGCCTTGCAGTTTTTTCACCAGTGGGCAAAATTGTAAAGTGAGTTTAGAATACATTCCTCATTCCCGAGCACTTTGCAGTGATTTAATGGGAGTAACTCAAATAGTACAAATAATACAACCCAGTCCAAATGCAAACACTTCTTCCTCTTTCTTGTTTTCTTAGTAATAATTGTTTAAAGGAGAACTTTTAATTGTTTCCACTCTTTGACAATGAAGTTGTTCCCCTTTCTGAACCCTTTTCAGATGATGTTCAAATTATCAAGAGATTCTGAAGCTAAATGCAAAAGTAGATATAGCCTGTCATGAACTTTGCTTTACTCTATGCAAGCAAAGATTTGTGCAATGCTCTAACTTTGAAATCTGTGTAGAACGAAATGCTTGGCTTGGAAACAAAACTGTAACATATAGCCCATTTGCCTTTTTTTGCTATTTGTCTCTTTTTGAGTTTGTTTGGGGTTTTTTTTAATGAGTACAAAATTTCATATCTTTGGAGGTGTCAAAAGGGGCATTTCCTCAGAACTATTAGCCTGATATAGTCCATTTATTTATGAGTTATACTTTTATACTTTATCAGAATTTATAACGCCTCCAAGGTTTAAACATCTGGTTTATGTATGGGATTGGTTCCTGGACCTCAGTGAAATGAAATGATTGCCCAGTCTGTGGTTTTGTTTTTACACATAGCTGCTGTTCTAAGAGGAAGATTAGCTTCTAGCATACAACTGGGGCAACCGTACAAAGATAATTTTGCCTTTGTATTCTCACAGCTAAACTGAATCAGCCTGTACAATAATAATTAAGGTGAGGAGTGTATAGAAATTTATCTGTAATTAATGTTAAACAAGGTATTGTGACAACTCTGGATATCTAAAGAATAATCAAGGCCTTATATTGCCTCAACACCTACTACTCTTCAAAGTCTGTTCTTTGATGACAGCAGGCTGAACTGTCACCTGACAAAGTAGCTGTACTTTATTTAGTTTCATTAGAGGGTTGAAATCATTGCTACATGCAGCTAATGTCATGGCAGAACCAAGTAGCTGGAGATACAAATCTTCCTTTCATGCTCTGCTGGGTTCAGTAATCCCTGGAGTGTGTGGATCTCTTTCCAGATGGCCAGCTCTGGTGAAAATGCTAATCGTGCTTTGTCCAGCAGCATGAGCTGTTTTGGTAAAGAGCAAAGCTGTTTATCATAGTTGCTCTGGGATTACACAGCCGATGCCACCTGCTGAACAGCACAGGGCCCAGGTACTTTCTGCCTTCTTCAGGGCACCGTGTAGCCTTGTGAGGTGAATGACAAGGGTCAAGATGTTGGAGGTGAGAATAAAGAGTATGCATGTTTCCCCACTTGGCTTTATGTATTACTTGGGGTGCACGAGATGGGGACAATTAAATATCAGTTCTGTGTCACTGACACTCAGGTTGACCCTGTGCCCTGCAGACCTCTTATTCAGCCAGCCTCCATTTAGCCAAAGGGTAGACCCTTTGCTGGAGCACCTACGTTAGCAGTGCAGCTAGTTCTATAAATATAGTCCAAAGAGAGAGACTAGCATTTCCAGAGGGCAATTCAGATCTCAGAGGAGGTGAAAAATCCTCTGGAGAGGTCTCTCTTTCCTTTGACCATGGTGTAAGCCTATGGCAGCTGCACTGCTACCGTAGGCTTTTAAATGAGCTTTTCATCTAACAGTGTAAGAGCAGCTAGGATGAAGCTCAGGCGGGTGTTTCATTACCATATGGAATAAAAATCTCATGCATCATGCACTGTACTTCATTTGTGCATGCTTCTCTTTCTCACATCCTTCCAGTTCAGTCACCACCAGAACTGGTAGAGGTAGATCCTCCTAGCTGTTCTCAGGAGGATGTTTACTTGTACAGACCGCAGCATCAACAAAGTGCTACTTTACTTCCATCTCCCATCCTATCTGACAGGTACCTATCTGACAGGTACTTCATATTTGTTTTGAGCCCTGTCTCTACTTTCTTCATTCAGTTGCACTAAGAATGTGAAAGCTCATGTCTGTTTATTTGATATACCTTTCTGTATGGTGATATTAATTCTATAAGCTTTTATTAGCCTGTGGAAGAGTATGAACAGGTGTCCTACTATCTTACAGTATCTTTTGGACTGGGGACTCAGGATGGTCTGGTCTGTGGCTGACAAAAAAACTCTGTACTGTCTCCATCAAAAAAACCCCATGACTAGTCCATGGAAGGATCTTGATTTCTTACTTGAGACAGTGGCTTATTTAGAAGAAGCCAGATCAACATCTCTGTGATAACACACGGGGAAAACAATCCCACTGCCACACTCAAGTGGCTGAAGCCAGGTTGCAGGAGAGCAGACCAAGCAGTTCCTCACGAGGAAGGCAAAAAGCATGAGGAAAACACAGAACTGTGCAGAGTAAGGAAACCTCAAAAGCAATTCATGCAGCAAGGAGAAGGGAAAATAGTATCTGTTCCTTTACGATAAATGTATTTTGTGGAGCAAGATCTCTCTGTCTAGTCTGGTAAAAACACTTCTGCAGTGGGGAAGTTATGAAATTTATGTGAAAGGTAGTTCGGTTAGGACCAGCAGCAGTGTCATTCTTCAAAAGTGAGTATGCTTTGGGAGATGGATGCTAGCATCATATACACTCACACTGGACTTGTTGCCTGGAGGACAAGTTGCCCCAGTCTGCCTGGTAGGGGAAGAGGCCACACTTCTCATTGCCATTGCCTGTTTGCCTGCTCAGGGGAGAAAGGAACTGGTTGCAAGCAAAGGAATCCCAGTTCTAAAGTAATGGAAAGGTGACAGGAAAAATGATGATAATTGCTACAGGATGTTTAAAACATCTGATCAAAGGAAGAACAATTTCAGTGAAACACTTAGTTCGCTTCACTTGCATGATACTAGGCAAAAAAAGTAATTATTGCAAGTAGTAGAACATATAATTGTACACATGATGGTCTCCAGGTCACAAGATCACCAAAACAGTGGTAAGGTTCATTGAAAGTACTTTAAAAAGGACAACTGCTTGGAAATGTTTCCCCCTGCAATGAGATTTTATGAAACACATTTTGATATAGAAAATGGTTTCAGCTTAAGTTTTCAGTGATAAACTTTAAACCAAAATTTTGCTTCACAAAGTTATTTTCCAGGTTCATGCTTCCAAATGATTGTTTTAAATGGATTTAGTCTCCTTTTTTAAATCTGATTTCTTTGCTTATTTCAAAGTTTGACTCTGTCTTTTTCTTTCCCCTTGCCTGTTCTTGCTGTGGAATGTGAGATGACTACTATATGTTTTTTTAAATTCGTTTTTCCTTTTGACAGGATAACTCTGAAGCTAAACTGATTTTTTGTAAGTATTACTTAATGCTTTGTGTTCCAGACCAAAAAATTAGGAAAAAAATAAAGGAGAAATTCAAAATAAAGAAGATAGTGTCTTGAAACCCAGGTACCAAATGTCAGTGTGAATTAGCTTCTTCCCTCTCCTCTCTACACACACAGCCTACTTCAGAGCTGCTCTCAAAGGCAACTTAAGAGACACCTTAATGCTTCCTTCAGAATCAGGACAATGAATAAGGTGGTGTTCAGTTTACTTATATATACACTAGTCTCCTTACCCTTCCATTTCAGACACATGCTTTGTGCTGCATCACCAATACTTTTTTCAAGCATTCCCAAAGGGCAGCTATTTTAAATGATTTATTAGAGCACAAGTACTTAAGCAAAAGATTAAACTGCAAACTCATTCTACAATTGGTTGACAGTAGTTTAGCTGAACTGTCAATTAAACAAATTGTTTCCAAATCTCTTAATTCTCCAGCAAATGAAGTCAAAGACACTCTGAAGGCCAGAGATGGCCCACAGGGAAAATTTAACATAGTGAAAAAAAATGATCACATTTAACCTTTTCTAAGGTAAAATCTTCACACAGGTTAGTAACTGGCTATTTTTTTTTGTCAATTATTTTCCCATTCTGCCTGCGCCTCAGCAGCTAGAACTACTCCTAGCAGATCTTTTCATAGCATTAGGTTAACAGTTTCTATTCTACAGTACTTTATTCACCACTGCATCTCAAAGCTTTTTGCAGATGAGTCAGATATGTGCTGGCAAATGAACATTATATGAGCTCAGAGCAAGAACATCATGTAAGACAGTCAGTTTATCTCTTGTAATTGTCTCTCACTTTACAGGAAAACCTTAAAGGTTCTCTTGAAACAACAGAAACAGATGTGGAGTTTTTCAATTTCTCGTTCCATTTTCTGAGAGATCATATCCCTCTCTTGTGCTTTCTAGTCCAAGCCGAGCTACATGTCTCATCCAGCAACACAACACAGGGTCACAGGCAGGCTTGAGGTTTTGGCAGATGGTTAAGTGAAAATGAAAAGTCTAATTGTATGAATCTTTAGTGTCATATGGTACACTTAAGCTTGAAGCATGAGTCAGTGTAAAGGTATGGAAATCTTTCTTCTAATACCTCTGGATTCAGTTCAAGATATTGTGACTTTCAGGAGCATGCCCGTGGCCTTTTCTTTCCACCCTTGTTTTTCCCTCATGAGCCTTTACACTGTTTTTTTCCCATTTCTTACCACTTAGCAACAACCTGGTGACCTGGATGTATTTGCATGTTTGGGTGTTGGGTGGACTTTGTTGGCTGGAGCAGTTACACCCTCCTCCTCCTCTCTACTTTTCCTTCCATCCGTCCTTCCCTCCCCTTTCCATTCATGTGGAAAACAAGACCATTTCCCTACTATGACAGTGCCTGGCAATAATCTTCCTAATCCATTCCCTTTTGCAGCATGGGAATACGTCCTCTCTGGTCCAGCCTAATGGACAGCAAGAGCCCTTTTGAAAGCAGCTTCTTTGCATGATTCCTTGTGAAATTGGCTGAAGGTTGGAGATAGGGGAAAAAAGAGAAAAAGAAAAAAAAAAGCATAGGCATAAAGTTAGGCTCTTTAGAATGAGCAAAGTTTTTGGCAGAGAAGCAGGAGTCACTTATTTTAGCTAATGGGCTTGCTATGCTTCCTGATACCAAAAGAAATATAAGAGTTTGAAGAGCTGCATATCAAGTAACTAGGATCATCTCTGTAGTGGTCAGTACCAGCCAGTACAGGAAGAGCTTCAGCACTGATGACTTCTGAAAGTTTGTGGATGTGCATGAAAAAGGCCAAATTTCTGTCCTCTGTTCCCTACAGAGAACCTCCATCTCACCTTTGCCATGCACCAAGATGGCAAAAATGTCAGGAACCGTTCTGACAAGAAGAGGTTTAAGTGTGGGGCTGAAACTGTGATGCTGTTTCTCCATTTGATATAAGGGCTCTATTAGATCAGTGAACATCAGTATATGAATGTGTACCAGAAAAGAAGGTTTTGTGTTTGAAAAAATAATTTGCTACTTTCATATTACTGGTGTTGAATAAGCCACGTTTTCAGTTGTGGTAAGAAGTGTTGAGAATGGCCCAGCTGTTCTACACTCTAGGGCTTTGCGACAGCGCTGTACGCAGGGTAGTCACCACTGCCAAGTGGCAGCTAGTCTGGCATACAAAAAGTCAGAAATTAATCGCCCCAAATAAATCTCCCAAAGTATTAGTAGTACAAGAAGATGCCATTTTTCTTCTCTTTAGTTTTAGAGAGGGAAGTAACCTCAAGGGACAAAAGTTTCAAAGTACAGATTGAAGAGAAAATTCCTTGTCTAATACAGCTAATGGGTTTATGATTTTTAGTGCCTGTATGAATATTCACACAAAAAGACAAACTTACTCTGTCTTCTTATGAAATTATGAGAAAAGATGCTTCCAAGTTTGAAACTTAATTTCTCTTGAATCATTTAACATTTTAGTTATATTTTTCTTAAAATGTCATAGAATTTTGTTTCCTCTTTATGTTGTAATAATAGTAGGCAAGGGACTGTCATGTGAAAAGAGGCATCATCATAAGTAGAAATAAAGTATGTTTTGAGGGAGTGAACTGGTTGTTCTGAGAACTGCAGGGACTCAAGGAGGGCACAAGTCTCTGGAAACCATATGGAGATTTTAGGTGCTTAGCTTTGTGGTTACAGCATGAAACATTTGGGTCATCAAAATTATATCCTCTTTCAAGTTCTTATTGGTTTCTTTATAAAGTAAAAATTAGGGACTGAAAAAATAGGTAGAAAGGAAGATGCAGTAAATAGATTACTGATTTGTGAGGAGATGTTTGAATGTCCATTTTAAGGAATGAAAGCATATATTACTGATCAGACTTTATTCCAAACAGCATTTTTATTTGACATCTCAGGTAGGATTTTCAGAAGGACTCAACTGTGTTCTAGTTTTCTTCATTTAAAAAATCAATAGAGATTTTACCATCTACTTTAGTAGAAGGCCATTTCAAACAACTTCTTTTCTTTTGTTCTGTTGTAATTTCTTACCTCGGATGTTTGTGTTGAAAGCGGCTCTGGTGCCACACGAGAGTACCCTAACTTCTGATTCTTTTTTAAAACATTCAAGTTCCACTTTACTGAAGTTTGAAAGTTGAGACTGTCTAAATTGTGTGAGGTTCTGCTGCCATTTTGACACCACACTAGCTTGTGTTTCAAGAATTAGCAGCAGGCTTTGGAGATTATTTCTGCCTGAACAGAACCAACCCAAGAGCCTAGTATCCATCCCATCTTCCAAAACCTTCAAAAAATAAGGTGATCAAATATGTCTAAACTGAATAATAAAGATACACAATCTACTTTGCATATGCTTGCTAAACACTTCTGCTTTGGAAAAGGCACAAAATCTTTAAAATCAGATCTTTAGATACCACCACTATTTCTTCTGCCTCTTTGATACCTTTGAAAAGACTTCTCTTTTACAAGAGTTAGGATCTACCTGACTATGTCTTGTTGCAAGTCCTAGGACAGTAATTGGAAAACAATTCTGTGCTGTCTAAGTATGTTGAAGACTCCAGTGTATATTAATTTTTAAATTTTTTTTAAGGCAAATTATTGTATAGTGAGGGAGTAGGGCTGACAGGGGAAGGAATAAGAAGTCAATTCAGTAGCAAATCTTTTTTTTACCTGCCTGAAAAATTCGTTTAGCCCTAGGTTACACTATTTTTGGTCTGTTTTCTGTGTTCTTATGTAATTCTGCTCTTTTCCTCAGGAAATAATTTTCTTAATTATTGAATTATTGCTTTTCACAGATTATTCAAGGTTATCATGCCAACTGTTTGTCTTCTTTAATATGGCTCTGAAATATGCATTACTATGATGATGATTACAAGAGGTTCTTTACAAAAGCACTCTTACAAAAGTAGTATCAGATACTCTGAGTTAGAGTCATAATTAAGAAGAAATGTGTTTGCTCTTTTGCCAATACATAAAAGTTTAGGTACATACTCACACATGTCACTGATTATTACCATCAAAATGACAACATGCTTTTTCTGTATGGTGATCTTTAGCTCTTAGTATGTGTTACTATAGAAATAGTATCCGCACTCATCTATGCTTCTTGGGCAATTTCAAATCCCTTCAGCTCCTGGACTCTCATAAATTTCCAAGAGAGGTTAGCCTCCTTAATCACTAAAGAATTGAAAATCCTAAGGAAGCTAGACTGTCTTTTACTCGCAGCTGCAGTAACTGGGTTTAGACACTGATATTTTGGTCACTTTAAATTGTTTCAGGCAAACATAACAATAAATAATCTGATTAACATTATTAGATATTTCTTGGGTGTCTAGCAGTGTATTACTTCTTTTCGTTCTTGGAAAGGTGGTGATAAACTGTGTGGGCACCCACAGAATTTTATACCTGTTTTCCAAAAATGGATTGGCTCATACAGTCTCCTTAGGAACTGTGGATCAACTCTCATTGTGTACCTGTAAAGAATAATGCTATAGCCTACAACACATTTCTCTCAACTGGGTTAAGCTAAAATGTTCCTTCCAGTATGCATGTCTCTTTGAAAGTCATTTTAGGTTACCATGAGAACCAGTTAAAAATGGGGAACAAAAAAAAAATAATCAAACCAAGTGGAAATATTTTTTATTTAAGTAAACATAAAGGAAAAATACTTTGATTTTGTAGACTGCTGATTACCTAGCATCTTCACATGAGACATTCTTGCAGTATTTGCTAACTAAGAAATTTGTATTTAATTTTCAGTCATAAAAATCTTGTTAAGCTCAAGTTATCATTGATAGTAGAGCTCAGGCATTTAAGGTAGAAGGCAGTATTAGGGTGAGATTGTAACTGCCTTAGAAAAAATTCCTAAATCTGTGTGTGAATAAGTTAGACAGATAAAAAAGCTAAAAGGAGGAAGGCATGTCAGAGATGGAGTACAACCCCAGGCGACGCTCTGATTCGGGCTAGATTTAAAGCTACCCTGTGGAGTTTCTAATCAGAACACGTTCAGGTTACCCTCTATTTGTAGTGATATGGTTTAGAGCCCAAACCCGACTATTTTATTTTCTCATTCTGTTACTTCATCATTTATTTTCTCCTCAGGATGATATGCCTCATAGTCCTTAATGAAGTCAGCAGGAGCTGTGAAGATCATCAGATTTTCAGATGATGTAAATTTATCCCCATCATTCCATTACACCTCATCAAATAGCAGGCCCAATCCTGTCTGACCTCACGCTTTTTCCAGCAAGATACTACTTGATGTGTCCTGCCTTAAGTTTAATTTTAATAGATGTATTTTTCAAGATAGACAGTTATTGTAACTTAACAGAGTGTTTTCTAGAAGATAGTATCACTAATAGAGTCCATGTTTGAGCCCAGAAAGACCATCATACAGAATTAGATCAAAATTTTACCCTATTAGTTGTTAAAGAACCTTGGCATTGTTGATTCCTGAGGAAAAAAGAAATGCACCAACTAATCTCCCACCAAAATGGCAAAAGCATTAACATGTAAGTCATGATCTCCCTCAAGCATTTTTGAACTGCAAAGTAAGCATTTGGGCATTGTTATTAACATAATCAACAAGATTACATTGCCTTCTAAAATTAGATTCTTCCAACGCATACCCCTTCCCCAAGGTAGGTCACCGCAGTCTTCAGTTTAGTGATCTTCTTCTTTCCCAAGGCAGAATAGATGAAATGGTATGAAAGGGTATTACTAATTAATGCAGTAACTTAAACAGGGAGCAATAAATCAGACATGCCTCAACTCTCTACTTTGTACTGTTCATTATGTTAGTTCATGTGGTTTATCCTTTCAAGCCTGCTGACACTCTATGTTTGAGGGTCAGGAGTGTTTCAGAGTAAGAGAGATACCCCACAGTGTTTATTTGTCTGGTTCTTTTGCTTTTTTAATATCATTTTGGAATGGTGCTTGGAGTATGTCTTATCTGCCCATTCTAAAGGCAGGGTAACTCCACATCCATTTTTGGAGGTCCCAAGCACTTGCTAAGAGGTTAGGCTAAGCTCCTGTATAGGGAAAGAGTTGAAGTGTTTTCTGTACCCTACCTTGAGACCTGCCTTTTTTATCTTTGCTTTTGCAGACTGGATCTGGACAGAGCTCAACTGCTGGAACTTAGATCATTGCCAATTCTTTTGAGCTGGCCTTTTCCTGAATCATAGTACTGGTGCTTTTGAGAGGGAATTACTCAGACTTCAGCTAGAGGTGTGCTCTGCCTTAAATCTTGAAGGGTTTTTTTGTCGTTTTTTTTTTACCTAGTTATAACAGAATTGAGATTCTATTTTTAGAAAAAGTAAATATGTTTAAAAAAAAGAAAATACATGACATAGGAAAGAGAAAGGACGTTGGGGTAGCATAAATCTTTAGCTATAATTATTTGCCTTCAGGAGGAGCAGCAGTTGATCAGGTGGTTCAGCTGTGGTGTATTAATGTGCAGGTGTTGCTAGATGAATTCCAGGCAAACTCCTGTGTGTTTTCTCCTCAGCTGCATACTGTTTGTTTAAAAAAGAGAGAGAAGGAAGAACCCAATTTTAGCAGATGCTGCAGAGAAGTGAAAAGGTATGAACAAAGAGAGGTTCAGCAGCAGCAGCCACCACAGTTGTACCACTGCTGCTAGATTGATACAAGCCTCCCCATAGAAGCTAATTTCATCCAGGTTTTATATCTCAGCTGTAAATTGTATTAGAGCAGGAACTACTGTACCTCAGGGTTATCATGGGCTTATCGCCTCAATGTCTCACAATTTTTTATCTTTATTTTTAATAAGAAAGGTATAGGGGTAATAGCATGGACTTTGGAAAAATGCATTTGTAAAAATGCAGATGTCTTTTAAAAGCCAATTGACAGTTAGTTGTGGGGTGAGTGAGAGTCACCTGGGTTTGAGCTGTGAGGAACCACAGACTGTAGCACAGAGCTGGGCTGAGCCGTGGAGTCATTGAGGTTAGAAAGGACTTCTTGAGATCAACCAGTCCAACACCCTGCTGGGATTGGTCTTCTTCTGTTTAGGTACAAGACATGATGCATTCAATGGTGTCCTGCAATGAAAATACTCCATGTCAGCTTTTGGAAAACCTTTGTTAAAGCACTGGAAGAAAACCAGGCAGATAACAAAGTTTAAGTAAACCATTTACACTCCTCACTCTCCTGTGAAACTAACATTTCACAACATGTTGCAAGTAGGCTATGGGCTTTTTTAGCCACCATTTGAAGAAGGAGTGTTATTTTTGTAGATGTTTTTAGGGATACAGTAGTGGGACAGGAATTCACATTCTCAGATGGTATTTGAAACTCTGCAAGAGCGAGAGAGCACTCAGGACTTGGGAGGAGTCATGCAAAAAATCAGTAATTTACATTGAAAGTTGAGTTGAATAGTGCATTGATTTTCAGTTCCCTGAAGCCTAACAGTTGTGTTACAACCTTTCACAAAGTCTAGCACCAGGAACGTTTCATCACTATTTCTTCCATACTTTTTCTATTGAGCTGATAAATCTCTGAGCTCCTGTGCCCTAGGTTGAAATTCCCATGGCTCAGCCTGGCTGGGGAACTGAAGTCTCCAAGGCTGCCTGCTGGGTGACTTTATTTCCAGAAGATTTCTTCAACACAGTGAGCTTCTGGAAGTCCTGAGGCCTTGATCTAAAGGGCTTTGGGGGTTAGTAATTACACTTTAATTACATGTGAAGTCTTAGACCTTTATTTTACATATTTATATTTATAATACACCAGCTGTATTAAAACAAGGCCCTTTTCTTACTGAATCATCCAAATGAATGTTAGAAAGATCATCAACAGTATACACCTGAACTCAATTATCCAAAGTTTTAAGACTAAAATTGCATATTGTGGACTGATGTGATCTATGCGACTTAAGTCAGAAAGAAAGCTTGAGACTGCATTCACTACGTTTGACTTCACTAAGTTTGACTTTCTCTGGGCAGAAATGAAACTAAGGGTGTTCAGGAGCTTGCTGTTGAGAAATTTTCTTACTGTTTCCTATGAAGGCAAGTGCTAAGTGTGTTTGAAGCCTTACTGAAGGAGCAAGATACATTGGAATGCTTTTATTTAAAAATTACATCAGGAACATGATGGATGAAAATTGATTTCCTGTCTGAATCAAGGAACAAGAATGGCCACTTCTTTCCCTTTTTATCATCTGCACTCCTCCTCAATAAGTCCAGCCCCTGGAGTCCATTACTACATCCCCCTGTTTTTATTTTCCTCTTTTTCAAAAAAATTCTGTCTGTATGTTTAGGGAGAAAAGCTTGACAATATGCATCTTAAACTCTCTATGCTTAGGAAAGCAAAACAAATGCATCCCGCTGTGTACTCCAGTGCCTTCAGGTGTTATTCTGACTACTGTCCATGTTAGATTGCATCCACAACCCTGAGCTGAAGAGGTTGAAACTGTCTCTACACACAGCCAAAGAGAGGGAAGTCTGACTGCAGCATGCATAGCAACTTCTCAGAACATGGGCATGGTTTAAAGACCCAGAAAGGACATTTGTTATAGTTAAACAAGCCTGCCTGACTTATATTTTAATTTAGCAAACTGATGGGGTGTTTTAAGCAAAGGACTTGATGTGAAACAGAATCTCCCTATGGTCTATTTCCCCAGGGATTTAAAAGGAGCATGCTGCCATTTTTCACCTTATTTCCACCTCCTTGTGCTGTTTCTACCATTTTTTCCCTGTTCGTGTCTTCTCCACGCTCTTCTCTGCTTCCTCAAATCCTCTCTGTGAGTTGCTTGCTGTCAGTCATAGCAGGTACTGCTAGGTAGATGTCTTCTTCTCAAGCTCTCTTGCTTATATGTAATTTTTCTGGTGCTCTTGTGTCCAATTCCATGAAGGGGTTTAAAACAGAGTAGAGTAAGAGGCAAAAGTACTTTTGACTGCAGTGACACTTCATGATGGACAACAAACCTCTTGTTATTTATGAACTGATACCAAACCTTGCTAAACCTCGTGGGATATCCTCCTTAACAAAAGACTTAAGAATTTAAGCTCAGTCTCAGGAAATATAGTATGACTCTTCAAGGATGCTGTCTGCAGAAGCTCAAGACTTAGTCAGAACTGGTGTCTGAACCCCTGCTCCCACCTTGCTATATGCAAATTAAAATAGTGAGTGCAAGGAAATGAACTAGGCAGATACCTTTACAAAGCAGTCCCTTCCCTCGTCGGCATCATTCTTGCACAGTCTGTCCCAAAACTTTTCATACAGGCTCTCTTGTTATAATATTTCTCAAGCACAAATGTGGTATGGGGGGAAGAAGCTGGACATTCCTGTTCATTTTCTGAAGAAAAACAAATGAACCCAAACCGAAATGAAACAAAATGAAACAAAACATGTCAAAATCTTCCAATAGCAATCAAACTGTGATATTGCCTATCACTGTGAGAATCTCGCAGAAATAGATGAAAGGGAATAGTTAGAAATTAAAGAACAAACAGTGGATGAAAAGTTTTTTTAAATTAGTATAGTCAGAATTAATTTTCACATTTATAAAAAAAAAGGAAAATTTCATCTTTGACCCCAGAATCTGCTTTTGGGAAGTGTCTATGTAATTGGATCTTACTTCTAGCAAAAATAATGTTCTGTAAGGCATAATACTGTATTTTCCAGGGTAGCAATAATAACAACAATATCAACAACAATAATATCATCATTATCATCATCTTACAAAAATCTTAACAAAGTTCCTCTCCATCATTCTTGGGCTTCTTACGTGATGGGGTTTTAGGGCAACTCCAGATTACTTGGACTAGCAGAAGTTGCATGTAAAAATATACTTTACTAATACAGAATGGTTTTGACCAGCTTGTCTAGATTCTTACTTTGTCATTGGCAGACCCTAACCATAAGAAAATGTACATGATACACTTTTATATCTGAAGAAGATTATTTCACTCAGCTTCTAAGGAGAACAGCTAGGGAGCCCTCAGATATATCCCAAACTGTGGCTGCTGGGGAGGTGGAGAAGTATGGCAGAAAGTGCATGCTGACAATGTCTCTCTTTTACATTTGTCACCTCTGGAGACAAAATAGTTGCTCTGATTCAGAATGCATTTTTTTGTGTAACATATTTACTTTGTTAATACTGTAAGGACTGAATTTGCATGGACACTTTGAGATCTTTAGATGAAAGGCTTGTTATTCTCACTGCAACAGTCACCAGATGGTAGTGTTAAAGTCTTATTTGGTATGCAAATATTTCAGTCTTTCTGATAATATTATTATTTCTCTGTGCATGTGTCTTGTAGGATTCTTTTGCTTTGTTTAGGTGTAAACCACAGAAAGTAGCACAAGAGTTCTTAAAATGGTGGCTTATTGGTTAAGAACCATTAGTAGCTGGTAGAGGTTCATTGCAGAGGTACTCCTATGCACTCTGTTCAACAATTGGGATGTATACCACAGATAAATAAACCTTGTTGTAAACCATCCATTCTCCATACTTGCCTTCCTGTATGATAGGCAGAACTATGAGACTTGCTAGTAGGGCAACAATAAAAGGTTGGGAGATTTTCTCCATGTGCTTTTTAGTCTGTGTTGTTTTCAGACTGTATTTTATGATCTCACGGTTGCAGCACCTGGGTTATTATTAAACTCCTTGCAGAACTCCTACTGTGGTTGCGTTTCCCCTTTTGCAGTGTGAGCATGTCTCCAAGTGAAGTATAACATCAATTTCAACTTGTTAGATACTTGAAGTTAAAGTCTTTGCTCCTCCAGAAGGGATCAGCTCTCTGCCACTGCAGGCTCCTCATTTACATGCTGATATATACTGATGTCCTACACCCTGGATTCCAGTAAATTCTTTATCATGTATTTAGGTACTTTAGCTGGGCACTTAAAACACAGGGATTTCCTTAGTGCACATCGTTTGGACTACAGGTCCTGAATGTCAGAACAGTGCTATTTGGTATGTGCTCCTCTCTGATGAACAGAGGATGCTGGAGAACAGAAGGAATTATGTAAGCCAGTTGTGAAATGCTCTAATCAATGCAATCAATTTTTACAAGTTCTTTTTTTGTTGAGGTTTTTGTTCTGTACCAATTGTCACGCATTCATTGGTTGTGATGGGCTTTGAGGAAAGCCATTAAACATCTATGAATCAGTGGCATTAGTGATTTTATACACATTAATGGACAACATAGATCAAGGCATTTCATCTTGCAGTTACCTTTTCCCTGACAGCAGGGCAGTGCTGGCTGTGGAGGAAAAGCATGGATCCAGCATTGATCCAGGGAGAAGAATATCATGAAGCCCAGTTGACTTCAAGGAGTTGCCATGCAAGTCCTGCAGTAACAACTGTCTAGCTAGATCTTTAAAGGCTGTTTCGTGGTCCTGCACTCTCTCAAGTTTCAGAAGCACACACGCTGGCCCCAGTTTCCCCAGCAAGGCTGTAAAGTGAAGGTGTCTTTCTAGGGACAGCTGAGTTGTCACAAAGATATGCTTTTTTTAGTTCTCAGGTCATTTATACTTATGTCAAAAGCCCAGCAAGCCCTTGTATATCATCAGTGAAAACACGTACTCTGGAAAGACTGCTGGGCTGTAAGGCTCCTGAGCTATTAAAAAACAGCCTTAGGCAGATAGCATCTAGACCTTCAATCACTCATTTCAGACTTTCACACAAGAGCAGAGCACAACCAGCAAGCCTCTTTGTTCCACTGAACATTGTAAAGCTGTTTCTTTCACATGTACACTGGATCTGTAACAAAACTGTAAAAAAATATATAAACTGAAACACACAAAACACACAGAGGAGAGGGAAGAAGACAGGGAGGGGATGAGCCTACAAGGCAGCTTAAACGTCTCAGCTTTTTATATCTTGAAAATTATCACCAGCATTTTATGCACTGCACACGGACACATATTTTGCCCAGGCTTATATGTTTAACTTTACTGGAGTTACTTGGGACATAAGCTGGCTGAATCCGATCTTGCATTGCAAGATAATTTTTGGCAGGAACCACAGTACGGTTGGTAGGCTCCCTATCCTTTTGCTTAACCAGCCAGATGAATGCTCAGGATTGCTAAGGATGGCTTAGTTTAGGAAGTGTTCAACTTCTTTTCTTTTACAGTGAGAAAACAATTATCTAGAAAACTATCAAGAACTTTTTTATCTTCCTTTTAGGAAGAGGCCAGGAGAACAGCAAAGATTATACACTACTGTAACACAGTAAGGACACACTTCTCTGCAGAGGCTTTGGAGTCAGGTGTTCTTACTGATTCTGGGGAGTAGATACTTCTCCATGATAACCATAAAGTCATTCCACAGCAGTTTTGAAGTCTGTTCATGCCTAGATTCTGGATTTGCTATAGTGATTTGCAAATAGGAGTGGAATAAGACAAGGTGACCTACGCTCTCCTGCATTTTGTGAGCTGGCTATTGCTGCCTCAGCACCAGAACCATTTTTTCTCTAGAGCTGTGAACAGGTCTGTATACGAAAGAATCAATAATTTTCTCTTAAAATAAAATACATCTGATCTGCTGTCTCTCCCCTGCAGCCACAGTACCAGTTTTACACTCAGCCTGCCTGATGTCATCAACCCCAGCTCCCACGTCCTTCAGCTACGATGATGTCCATGCAGATGTGTTCCAAATAGTCCAAGCAGGAATGCATAAGTTCATGTCCATGTTACCTTGTAAGTTGTTAACACACATAAGGAAACTTCACCACTTGAAACTTGCTTGCACATAGCCAGCAAGTATCATTCCAGATTTCTCAAAAGTAATGTAAAATAATAACATTTCACCTGGAATTTTCCCCACCTTTGTATTTTGGGACACTCTTTTTAAATCCCCACAAATTCAGTCACAATTCAAATTTAGAAAGTCACTGTGCTCTTTATTGCCCTCAGAGGTAAGGGTTCTTTTGGATTTTCATGTAAAACTTTAATGTAATAGATTTAGGTGTTACTAACTAAATGAAAGTTAATCATTCTTAATTTACAGTAATTTCAATGAAAGTACCTGACTGCATAGGAGATCATGAAGGTTTCAAACAATATAAGAAGGAAAACTAAGAAACCTGTTATACTCCTCACTCCTCCACATCAAGGGGGAAAGCAGTTCATATTGGAGATTATGTGAAAACCCCCGTATTCATGTCTCTGACCAATGATATGTACACACCTCACTGGAAGGTGTAACTCAACTAGTTTATTTGCTGGTGGTCTGGGGGACACATCAGGGTAGGACTTAGTGTAGATGGAGTTTTTCGGGTCCCAAGTTAATTTAAAAGGAGCTACACAGTTTGCAGTGCCGGAGACGATACTTCAAATCTTTCTCAGTGTCTGTGATAACATCCTATTCTTACCCAGTCTAGAGTAAAAAACAATAAGAGCAGATGACTGGAGAGTGTAGAAGGACTAGCGCAGATCCTGTCCACAATTTCCTAGATAGGAACATAGATCCTGGAACAGATTGCATTTATAAAAATATTTACTGATTTTGCAGGAAATACATTGCATGTTAACCAGTAATACGAATGTGATGCATTGTGATTGTATAATAGCATGGTATAAAATTCTGGCACATGTAAAATCTGCCTTTTGTCTTTATCTGACATAAGATGAGCAGATCCAGATCTCATGGGAGAAATGTTGCTATGACAATTTACACCAGCTAAAAATATACTCATGAATGCTTAGAAGCCAAGCTAGTAAAAGCAATATTCCCATGCCAGGATGAAACTAAACCATACATTGAAAGTTCAGAAATGGCTAATTCTGTGGAATGTCCTTTGGCCTTGAGTTATGTTTCTACATTCAAAGAATTTAGTCTCCGCAGTGAACAGTGAACAATTAAAAATTTATATTGTGTAGAAAATATGTATGTTTTGCACAGATCTTCTATGATAAATTGCATGTTATTGCATTTTCAAGTTTTTTTGAGCATGTGAAGTGCTGTCTGTGAAATGCTGATCACTCCTAGAGACCAGCAATAAATGCAGTGATGGTCACAAAAGAACATCTTCTAGAGCTGTTGAAAGACATGATGCTGTGGAAATCATTATGTCATGTCCAAACAAGAAGTGTGCAGGAATAATTTTCTAAATGTCTCTGTCAGTATTTTAACAGTACCATCATCTGCAGAGTGGGCTGAAGTTCTGGTTCTTAAATATTTTTTTTCAGTTGAAAACACAAATGAGGATGTGGCAGGTCACACATACACCTCCTTCTTGTCACAATGTTCCTTGTACTTGGGTATCATATATTGATGGAGACGGCAAAGTCGTTATTTTGCTTTTCTGATGTAGGTGAAACCAAGTATTTTGAAAGGCTAAAACCAGTGTGTGCATGGCCCAAATTCTAGCTCAGACCCTGTGCCTTAGCATTTGCTTGTGGCTGGACATAGGTTTTCAGTTCTCAGATGAGTAACCATTTGAAGGGATATACCTATATCTGCTGAATGCTGAGAGCCAGCACTACACCGCCAAGCAGTGTTCCTCTAATTTGGGATCCCTAACAGTGGTTATGTCATGAGACCCTATAATTCACTGTGGGCTCTGGCTTTCCAGATCTAGCCTGTGGCCTGGCAGAGATGCTTCAGTTACTGGCTACTAAATCAGTTAATCAATTCAGAGAAATCCCGTCAGTATGCCCAGTAAATTTTACTAAAGCTTTTTACCATTTTTGCACATTCCCTGAAATTCACGTCAGAAGATTCAGTAACTAGAAGAAATGAAACTTTTCACTATGCTGGTGCTTGGCAGAAAGCATATGCTAATGAAAATGAAGAAATACAGGTGAGAATTGAAAAGTAGTGAATCAAACTGTTCTTCTCACTGGCTGAAATGCTAGGTAAAACTCCCTGGACTTCATCTATAGGAGGACAGACCAGATGAATATAATATTAACAAAGTTAGAAATATCCATGAAGCACTTTTTTTTTTTTAATGAGGTCAACAGTCAGAAGCTTGACTTTGACTTCCTTTTCTTCTGTCTCTTTCAGATTAGGGTGCATAAAACTCAGTTTTTGGTAACTTGCTTTTACATAGTGCACCCAGCCTTTCAAATTATCACGTGGGTTTAAAAATTTGGCAGAAGCAAAATTCTTTTTCTTGAAATATTATCAGCATACAATTTGAAAATAAGTTCACTGTCCTCACACTTTGGTTTCATTTAATGCAGCCACAGAATGAAATCTGATTGTGTGTAATTTTTATAGTCTTGATTTTATCTAAAAGTCATCAAAACATTCAGGAGAATGAAAGCCTCAGTCTTTTCCTTGCATTCTTGCAAAGTATGATCAAAGAAATACGTATGTTGTTCAAAGTCTGCAAAAAACTAGGGGAGACTGGAGGAAAGGAAAGTGAGAGAAATGTATTCATGAGCTAGATATTTTTATTGGAAATATACAACAAAGAAGCCTATCACCATGACAAAATCAATTATCTTTACTGCCTGTTGGGTTGGCTGGATAACATATCAGTGTAGGCACAATGCAGCCTTCTCTCACTGCCTACCCTCTACGTCCACTACCACATTAAGAGGGTAGTAATATACCTTCAGTCTATATGCCTATGCACAAATCTTTGTGAGCAAGGTGAAAAATCCAACTGGAATTGGATTTTTTTCCCAACACAGAAAAGGCTGTCCATTGTTGTTACAAAGGCAATCAAATCCCTCATATGAGGAATACTTTAAATGTTGAGGTCCTTATGTTAAGGCTTTTGATATGGAAACCCAAAATGTGAATGGATTTGAGTGTACATGTTTGTGTCTGTGTTTTTAATGAGTGTTCTGTATGGGTAAAGCCAGCAAAGTTTGTAAAGAAATAAGGCCAAATCTTGGATTTATAAAATAAAGGAGGGAACACTGAGTTACTAATACTGGATTCCTAATAGTAGGAGCTGCATATCAGTTAACCTGAAAAACAGGCTAAATATAAACATACCTTTTGAATGCCTGAGTTGGAGATACTGTCTCCGGAAGCCAACTATTTGGTGTTGGCTGGGCCTCAAAAGAGACATAAGGAAGTGTAACTCTTTTTCCCCTCTCCTTTTCCTGCCATCTTGGTGTCTTTACCTTGACGTGTATTTTTGCATTGCTTTGCATGGGTTGTCTGTCCTGTTGTGTCTGATGGTGGAAGCCATGTCCAGAACTGCCAGTCCTAATGCAGAGTTCAAGAAAGGCTTTCCATACATAGTATGCAGTGGTATGTTTGCAATTCCAGCCTGCCTGGTTGCCTGGATTAAGCCTGCAGGTAGGGACAGTGATACTGCAGCATTGAGAAAGTTGGGGCGAGTTTTGTTATATTTGCTTTTCAGGACAATCATAGAACTGCATCTTTCTATATCGGGGAAGGGTGATAAGGGAGAGAGCAAAGTGAGAAACCTTGCAACAGCAGGACAAGAGTGTCAACAGTAATCAGGGAGTGGAGGAGTGGGAAGAAGCAATAACCCTTTTGACTTATGCACGTAAGAAATTAGCAGCCTGGGAACACCAACTGTTTCCTTCCCTGGAAAGAAAAAGGAGATATATTTTTGTGTTGCCTTGAAGTATGCTAGGCAGAACACCAAGGTCAGTGATGACTAACTTAATGATTGGGGCTGTGGAGGGGAGGGAAAGTCACAGCTTCATTCCCACCATGCCTGTTCCTGGACAGATCCTTAGTATTACTAGGATAGGCTAGGATACTGTCTTTGTCTGAAATAAATAGGAGTTTATCCTAATGGCAGTTACATGCCTAAACACCTTTTGAGGACTTAATTCCTATACTCACAACTCTCATTAGTTAGGTGAACTGTTCTGCCCTTTTTCCCTGTGGTGTTGTGTGAAAGACGTGACAATTTGGGAGGAGATGGTACAAAAAATAGGATCAGAGGCCTAATGCACAGCCATTTCAACAGGGTGATACTGTTGAATGTTGTTTCTGTATCTGAAGATGAATAATCACATAATGAAGTATGTTAGCATGGAAAGACTGAAACTGTAGTCATGGCAAATGCGTACAGTCTTATTGCTATTTTTCTTAGATAAAGCCATAATGGTTCTCTGAAATAATCTCTAGAGCTTCAGTTTGATTTGGTTTACATTTTTACATGTGTTTTTTCTTTCTAAGAAGGCTGCAAATTAAGGGCTCTGGTGTTTCTTTTCATTACCAGAAATCTATTTTCTGCCTTTCAAAGCAGAGGTTGTTGCAAACCCTGTGATGACCTCCATACTAATGGAGGTCAAACTTCTCCATCACAATTAGTCGGTCCAGGAAAATTACTCCTATAGTGAATTAAATCTTTGTTGCATCTAGTTGTCAGTCTTGCATTTGTTGTAAGTCTCCTACAATTCTTCTCCCACCTGAAGAGAGAAGTGGCTGACCTTAGGAACAAAGTAGTGTTAATTACCATTGAGTACCACTGTAGTACTTACTAGGACTCTCCTGGATAGTTATTAGTACTTTCCTTGACCAAATACCTGTGGAAGACAGATTTGTCAGTGAAGATCAGCCATTAGCTGTCATGGCTTGCTGGCTAATATTACAGGACAGTGTGTGGGATGACTCCAGTGTGGTCTCTGATTTGTGCTCAGCATCTTCTCTTATTCACCAATCAGCATGAACTCCATGTCTAGCAGGCTCATTACCTAGTCGTGATGGTGAAAGTATTCAGGGCATTGACTTCTTTTTACCCTGCCTTTGTTCCATGAAAGTGAGAATGGGAAATGAGCTAAGAAAAACACCAAGTTGACACCAAGTTTATAAAATAGAATCAAGTAACAGAATTTTCTCCAAATTTTGACAAGCCTGCCAGCCTTGCATAAGACTGTTAGTTTCTTACAGAGTCTTCTCCAGTAATGATTCTGGCTGAATAGAATGGAATAAATCACAGAGTTCTAGCAATCCAATCAGAGCTTACTCAGCAATGAGTTTTGATTATTTCTTTAGTACTCAAGGTTTGACTGTCAAAAGTCCTTTCTCTTTTTACAAAGCTTGTGAGTGTTCAGCCAACTGAAGGTAACTGAAGCTAGTCATGAAGCATTCTCTCTGAAAAGTCATGCTCCAACACCTTGATGTGCTGAATGCCTAGTAGTTCCTCTTCTATCTGTGAGGATACAATACCTGGAAAAATCATCTTTAAAAATGGATCCATACTTTAACCTTTACTGTAAAGATTGGTGTGATGTAAAGCATCTGACTTGATATATGTTCCACATCAGCAGTAAGCGATTTACTTTCGTGTTAGAATTGCTGGGGAGAATTAGCTCTTTTTGCATGGATGAGGTCAGACCAACTGATTGTCATTAAAAGTATACATCAGACCAGTCCACTGGTACCATTTCCAAATGGAAACACTGGTTTTACTGGTAGTAGAGGCTTGTGGCTTTGAAAAGAACCATTTTTAGAAGTAGACTTGATTGACCCTCTTGATACTTAGCCACATCCATGTGTTTTATCATGATTGCTACGATAGCCTTCCAGTAATAGTAGTGCTGGCTCATGTTTCTCTCAATAAAAATCTTCCTTTCTCTCTTTCAGAAAGCGTATTTTGTTTGGTATCATCTTCTACTTTGCTTCTGGTCTATCATTTAATGTTTTACTGCTGAAAATGCTTTTAAAAAATGTAGTGGTTTAACAGAAAGTTAGGAGAAAGGAAATGCTAGAGGGTATGAATCCCTCTAAAGGAGAGGAAATCGGTAGATAGATAGGTTTATAACCTGAAAAAAAGACAAGTAGTGCCTCCAGGGCCATTTTGGGAAAGGTGACTGAATTCCTTTGGGGTATGTTATTGCAACCAAGTAACTCACTGCACTAGAAAAGGCCATGCACATGGAAGTCCTGCTGAGGAATTTCAAAAGTAACCCCACTGTTTGGGTACTCTGAGGTGTGTTGAAAGCACCTAAATGAAGGCACCCAGTGTTTCTGGCCACTCTTCAAAGCTTTATCTCACCAGTTTGTATTTCTCAGTGGGCTTCCCTAAGCCACTCAGAGTTGTAATGATTTAAGTAACTTGCAGTTGTAGGGAAAGATTGTTCCAATAAAGCTTCAAGCCCAATTCTGAGTTTAACTGGGGAAGCTGGTCTCACACCTTGAGTCTTGCAATAGGCCCTGCAAGCTGTTTTGCATGGGTATCTCATCTCCCTAAACACATGATTGCTCACCTTAGCTGATGACTTTGACTTCACATGGCTACATATACCTGTCCTATGGATCAGTTGCAGATTTCGGTCGTGTGACCAGCTCATGTTAACATCCAAAGATTCCTGAAGATGCCAGGGGCCAGATACCTCCTCTTAGATTCTAACTGTGGAGAACTACACAGGAAATAGACTGCATTTGGGATTCAGGATCAGAGCTAGAGTCATTGAATAGGGTGTTACTGAAGGATGCAATGCTGTGGGTAGTCTTCTGTTTGTAGGACATCTTCTTTTAACTGTCATTGGTTACATCAATCAAAGCAGCCTCCACGTTACCTAGTATTCATATATAAGCAGACATAAGGCCTCTCACTGACAGCTCCTTTAACATATATCCTCCATTCCTAAGTGGGTAACATTTCACAAATCTGTTTCTAGTGCAGCCACTGCCTAAAATGGAAAAACAGCCTGAGACAAATCCAGTCATTCAGAAAACTGAATCAAGGCTAGGTCCTGTAGCTCACAAGGCTTAACTATATGTATCCCAATACCTACCAGTTAGGGTCCAGGAATTATTCACAAATTTTACACTATCTTGTGTACAGTTTCATAAGTAAAGGAGAAGGAGGGATGGGCCAAGAAATTGACTATATTTAAACAAAAAAATGGGAACACCTTTTTGCAGGATTTTAATATTTTGTCACTATCCAACCAACTGCTACAGTAACTTCACATTTTTTCTCCAGAAAAGGAGGAGTGATATAGGAAAATCTGTGAGCTTTTTTAGTAAGAAGTTTTTCGTTTTCTGGCTAGTGTAGAATTTTAGCTCAAGTATAATTTCAAATGTGTATGACCTATTTTAATACTTGACTGCTCTTCTTTTCCTGTTCTAGGTATTCCTTCATAGGATGATTATCTTATTTCACAGAGAAGCATTAATCCAGGTACTCTGTATCCATGACACCCATCCCAGGAACATGCAAGCTGTACTTTTGCTTTATTGATTAATGTAGTATTAGTAAGATGCTTTGAAGATGGTAAACACCCTCAAAGTGCTAACATAATTATAACCTTTTCTTCCAAATATATTCCTAGGTGAAAATGTAATATGGGTATGATTAATCCAAGATGGTAACAGGTAGCAGTTTCATAACATCTTAATAGCTTGGAAATTACAAATTACAACACATCATTAGTTTACAGTTTAAAACATAGCTTATAGAGCCAAGTGCACTGATAAAAATGCAAACATGAAGGCATTCTGATGAAGTTACGGACATTATGTGTATGCACATGCATGTGTAAGAGCATAATGCACATATAGAAAAAAAAGGGAGACAGGGTTACATTACCATCTTTTTGCAACAAAATATTTGCAAGGATTCCCTATACCTGGAAGCACTTCTTCCACTGCTCCCTCTTGCCTTCAATCACTTTCATCCCACGTGTTTTGCTCTGTGCAGTGCTCCATCACAAAACACTGCTGAAAAGCTGGTCATATTTGTACTGTAAAAGTACATCCTTGCAACTTTACAGAGCCCTTACAGGGGCAACATGCAACAAGATGAGAATTCCTGAACTTGACTGCTGACAAGTGTGACTTTGCTGACTGGGGCAAAGTGGCTAGGCACGTCTGGAAAGGTACTGAACAGCTAGGATTTCAAACAGGTGCCTGGTGTCTTTCCATTTAAGCTAAGAACAGTTATGAATGTACAAATATATCTGGGTTTCTCCAGAATTCAATAAATAGAAGTGTACTTTACTATGGGTTTGATGACTGTGAGCCAAATCAAGGACGTGGAGACAGCCAGTGAGGCATATATATTCACGCCTCCTTGCACTGACCTCAGAGTTTACCCCAACTGTGCATAATTTCTGCTTGATGCAGCAAACTATTTTTCATGCCATTATGGTATGTCACACCTGAACTCTAATCCTACAAATAGTTAATTATATGAAATGGCCTATTAACTTCAGTAAAAGGGCTACTTATGAACAGAAAGCTGTGTGGTGCTGGGCCAGGTGCTATTAAAGTAAAGCTGACCATGATATTTCAAAGAACCAAGACTATCTAAATTATCCATATAAGTTTAAAATAATTCTCCCAAGGAAGCAAACTATGAGTTTCAATTTCTGTGTTAGTGATAAGTCTCCTACCTTTATTTTCCATCATTTATATTCATTGGCTGCAACAGACTGGAATCTCTTCGGCTTTGCTTCTATACAGAGTGGGATTTTATTTTCTCAGTGTGCAAGTTTTCCTGTTTCCAGTGAAATCCTCTGTCATTTCCGCTTTTCCGCAGAATGCTTTTGCTTATTCACAAGGGTTGTATGTTTTAATGAACATTATTCTTTCCTGTGTCTCAGCCTGTCAGAAAAGTTTAGTAAACTTTGTGCCTTGTGACAAATGTATTTAGCAGTTAGATCTAGCGTATGTGTAATGTGCTCTCTTTAGAGTTGCTGTCTCTCTAAATTACAGAGGTGCACACCAAAAGTATCTGGCATTCCCTTAAGAGGAAAGTTGAGCATAGATTGCTTAATGCTGGCAACCCTAGCAGGGCTCAATGTTTGGCTTCATCAGAGAAAAGAGCTAGGGAAAACCGGCATGAAACATTTCTCCACCATTTGTGAAGAGAGAGGTAAACCAGTACCTTGAGGCAAGGGGGCAACAGCCCCCTCACTCCCATTCAGCATCTTCCCTGCCTGGATACACCACTGTCTTCCTTGTGGCATGTCATCATTCCTGGTTTGCACCCTGCTTGCATGGTAGGAGAGAACTGTACTGTGCTCACCAGGACTTTATTTGCACCTAGGAAGTGCAAGGTTGCAATGCAAAGGGTAGGCTTTTTTGAACATAGGTCTGTCAGTCAGACCTCACACAGCCATAAACTCATGCTCAAAATGTAACTTAGGACTTGAAATGATCCCCTTTGGCAGTCATCTGGAATCACTGTGGCCAAGTTCCTGAGAACAGCATGGGCAGCTGTTTGGTTTTTGTCCTTTGGAAACCAGGTTCTGTATGTCAGAATTGACTCTTTCTTTCAGAAAATGCTACATAATGTCTCCTCCCACTCCAAAAAAGGGAAGCTCTTTGGTCCAGGAAGTTTGTGGGAAGGCTGGAGATTATATGTAAAAGTGCTCTGGAGAGTTTAAAAAAAGCTGTTTCCTGAAATTGTGCAGCTGAACAGAATAATAATTTGGATAAGGAACTGGCTGGATGGCCACACCCGAAGGCTACAGTCAATGGCTCCATGTCCAAGTGGCAGCCAGTAATGAGTGGTGTTCCTCAGGGATCAGTACTGGGACCAGTACTATTTAACATCTTTGTTGGTGACATGGACAGCGGGATAGAGTGCACCCTCAGCAAGTTTGCTGATGACACCAAGCTCGATGGCACAGTTGACATGCTGGAGGGAAGGGATGCTATCCAGAGGGACCTGGACAGGCTGGAGAGGTGGGCTCGTGCAAATTGCATGAAGTTCAACCAAGCCAAGTGCAGGGTCCTGCACCTAGGATGTGGCAATTCCAGGCACAAATTCAGATTGGGCAGAGAATGGCTGGAAAGCAGCCCTGAGGAGAAGGACTTGGGAGTGCCTGCGGATGAGAAGCTCAACATGAGCCCACAGTGCGCGCTGGCAGCCCAGAGAGCCAACCATGTCCTGGGCTGCATCAAGAGAAGTGTGGCCAGCAGGTCTCAGGAGGTGATTCTACTCCTCTACTCTGCATTCGTGAGACCCCACCTGGAGTACTGTGTCCAGCTTTGGAGTCCTCAACACAGGAAGGACATGGACCTGTTGGAACGGGTCCAGCAGAGGGCCACAAGAATGATCAGTGGGATGGAGCACCTTTCCTATGAAGACAGGCTGAGAGAGCTGGGGTTGTTTAGCCTGGAGAAGAGAAGGCTCTGGGGAGACCTCATAGCAGCCTACCAATATCTGAAGGGAGCCTGTAGAAGAGCCAGAGAGGGACCTGTAGCGACAGGACAAGGGGCAATGGTTTTAAATTGGAAGAGGGGAAATTTAGGTTAGATATTAGGAAGAAATTCTTTACAGTGAGGGTGGTGAAACCCTGGAACAGGTTGCCCAGGGAAGTCATGAGTGCCGCATCCCTGGAGGTGTTCAAGGCCAAGCTGGATGGGGCTTTGAACAACCTGCTCTAGTGGGAGGTGTCCCTGCCCATGGCAGGGGGGTTGGAACTCGATGATCTTTAAGGTCCCTTCCAACCCAGATGATTCTATGATTCTCTCATACAAATAGCACATACTCAATATGCTCTCACGTATGCTCTATTGAGCATACAAAAGGACTCCCAAAACGTATAGTAGATCAGCACATGAGTAAGCACATTGGCTTCCTGGGAGGAGAGAAAAGAGGTTCCATTGCTCGGTGCTGTGCTATTTGATGACCGTCACAATACTTCACAGCAGTTAACCAGTGGAGGAAGACATTATAAGCAGAGGAAAGGCTCTGGCAGTAAGAAATTATAGGCCATGGGAAATACACAAAAATGTACAATATCCATTGCACTGATTTTTCCCTTTTAGTTGCTCTGCTGTGTAAAGCTAATTGCAAAGATCAATAGACAAAAATTCAGCTACTGTTAAGAGCACATAGTTTTCTGAGTTACTGAGTTTCTTTAACATGTCTGGGCTTCCATAAAGATTTACAGGTGTAATAGAGCCAAAGAATTCAATCCACTGTGCTTATTTCTCAGAAGTTATTGCATTTTAAAGTGGGTATCCTTGCTCAGCCTTTGCCTTTGTTCCTTATAACATTGTCTGATGGATGCTGGAAGCAGAGGAATTACAGTGCTCCTAGTTTACTGCTCTGTTTTAAAGAGGGTGGCGTGGCCCAGTGGGCTGGAACACAAAAGATGGATTCTCCACCAGGTAACCTTGACTGTCTGGTTTCACACCTATGAGCTTCAGCTTGCAGGGTAGATGAAAAAGGAATGGGTAAGGGGAGCTGATGGCACCTCCTCTTTGCAACCGTTTAAGACATGAGCAAAAAGCTCTGTGTAAGAAGCAAGAGTGACCTGCAGCTACACCTCATGAAGCAGGTTAGTTTTGGTACATGATTCAGTTCTCCCATCTCTCTGTCATTCTGGACTAAAACCACGTCTTTAATATGAACACATTCATTCTGATCTGTCTGTTGAAACTTTTTCAAGGTTAAGGGTTAAATGGCTCAAAATACAAAAGAGGGTATATACAGGGTTTGCTGGAACAATGGTGTGAAATTTTACTTCCTCTTTAATGCTACCTCTTCTAAATCCATCATAGTCTTAAAGGGCAAGGGTCTTCCTCCTCCTGTGAATTACAGTTGCATTTTACTGAACACTGTCAGCCTAACCTTTTGCAACAGCTCTTTGAAGAAAGAAGCAGGAAGTCTGAATTGTGTCTCAGTTCCAGATCCAAAAGAGATGAAGAAATAGTCAGTGAAGCTGTAGTGAAAGTCCATTTCAGTATAAATGTAAAATGTTACAAGAAACTATGCTTCAATATCTTTGGGATGCCCAAAAGAACATGAAATCCATTTAATATTTGTAGATGAACCACAAATTTCCCAGTTGAATTTGCATAATAGGTTTGGAGTTCTGGATTTTGGGCATGAGGTAAATGAGAATGGAGAGGACAATCTACCCAGTGAGCCACCCAGGACTAGTCACTCACTCCCATGCCTCAGGACCTCATCAACCAAGGAAAAAAGAAAGGTGATTGTAATAGGTGACTCCCTTCGGAGGGGAGCAGAGGGCCCAATATGTAGACCAGACCCGTCCCACAGGGAAGTCACCTGCCTCCCTGGGGCAAGGATTAAGGACATA
>JAOQGH010000019.1:50618479-50682848 GCA_025769975.1 Gallinago jamesoni | reverse complement strand
CCTTTCACCCTTACCCATAAACACTCAACTTCTTCATCACTGGAATCAATTTCTATAGAGTCAAACAATTCCCTAATGTACAGAGCCACACACACCCCCCTCCTTCCTTGCCTATTCCTTCTGAAGAGCTTGTAGCCACTCATTGCAGCATTCCAGTCATGACCATCATGAATGATGAATGCAGAGCTACCTTCTGAGGGTGCAATGAGGAGAGGGATTTTCAAATGGCTGTTGGGGTAAGTTCAGAATCCACCTTTAAAGTTTTATTTGTGTAGCTGCTGACTCCTGAATCAGATGGAAGTCCTCGCTGCTCTGAAATGGCCCTACTCTGTGTTGAATAAGGAAGTCAGTAAGCAGCTCTCAGAAAGCACGTCTCGAGGGTTGGTATGATCAGTTTGAAAGGGCCCACTGTGAACATTTTGCAGTCTCCTTCCTCAAAATATTTCTTTAGGATACTTCTCTTCTCTCCACTGTATAAGAAGATAGATCCTTATTGTATTTATAGATATGTTAAACCTTCTGGTTTCTGCCAAGCTGTTCCCTTGAAGATGCCTTACAATGCTTTGTATTGTGTCCTGTTCAGTGACGTAATTTTCTTGCCAACCCATCCCTGCTCAATAATGTACTGCCTTTGCTGACCAGCCTCTACTTTTTCTAAATGAAGAAGAAATACATACAAGTGGTATGTGTTCATAACAACAACTTGCTACCCAGAAATCTGTAGAGATACTCTGGAAGGCATCAACCCTCAGTGGACTACATCTCTCATGCTTTCACAGAATCACAGAATCACCTAGGTTGGAAGGGACCTTTTAAGATCATCTAGTCCAACCAATGGAGGGGAGGAAAAAAAAAAAGAAAAAAAGAAAAAGCAAGCACCCGCTGCAACTACTTAGTGACTTGGCAGGCACCACGTATCACTGCCAAGTGCTGCATTTGCTGGGCAAAATCAGATGTCAGCAACACTGACTAGACACCTTGGGTTGTAAAGTGATGCAGAATTTGGTTTGATAAGTGTCTTAAGGGTAATAGGCAGGGAGGATAACTGGAAACAACTCTCAAGCCCAGTGCCTGTGGGACCTAAGGTATCCTTGCTGGATGCTTTGACATTGTGTAATTACAAGTGGCAGATGTTAATTCCCTGGGGGCTGGCCAAACCAGGTCAAAGGCATTCAGCTGTAAGAATGCATGAGGCAGGAAGAATGCTTCTTTCCTTCTCTGAAAGATGCTGGTGACTCTGGGTACTCAAAACAGGGAAAAAATGGGTTTCCTAGTTCAGAGATTTCAGTTGTCCCAGAACAGAAGAAAGCTGAGCTCTCATGGTATTACAGCCACATGTTACTGGTTGGGAAAGGTGCAAACAAGACGTACCTGCTGGTCACTGGCCACCACTTGTAGCTTGCTTGCCTTCTTGTATTTACACAATTGAGTCTACTTGCAAAGGACCATTCTGTCTAATTTGCTGAATAAATCCTGTTTCAAATGAACATCTTTGAGTAACATTTTCTACAGGAATGGGGCTAGCCTGTTTCCTGATCTTGCTGGTTGTGTGATCTGAGCCAGATTCATGCCTGATATTTCAGAAAACTTCATGCAGTGTGCAACTCATACACATGGGAATGCCAGATTGGTGAGCTGATAATCCAATACAGGTTCCCCAGGTGGCTGGAGAGGCATATAACCAAAACCCTTACGTACACTGCTTAGCTTGCTTCTCTTCATCCCTGGAACAGCATTTTCCTGACACTTCCCCCATTGTTCTAGCAGCACTGCTTTTGCATTATTCGTGGGAAGTTGGAGTGAAAATGTCACTGCTCAGATCTTTAATCTGTGGAATAACTTGGCTGATCCAATGAAATAGTTCCCATTACTGTCTATCAACTTTGAAACAAATCCTCTTTTTCCCAGCAGCAGGAGGTGAAATACACCTTAACTTCAGTTGCTGATAGGTATTTGTATCCGTCTGGTCCCTAGCGGTGGACCTGCTGTCAGCCCTGGGCTGAGAGACACAGGTGAACTGCAGAGGTCTGGTGGCCGGGGAGCTAAATAGGAGATACTATGAGAAAGCTCTCTGCTGTGACTTCAACAGGGATGAGGTCAGGCCTTCTTCATATCAAAAAGTATGCAACAGGAGACATTTTCTATACACAGCTCTCCAGTGGCCCTTAAATCTCCCACTAAGAACCCTGCCTTTGCCAATCTTTAACAGTCATGAAGGGAGTTTCTTATTACAATATGCTTGTTTCTCCCAGATGAAATGGGGGAAACATTAAGGAAGAATTGCCTGGCTAGTTGACAGTTACTAATTTCTTAAAAGTGTTTTGAAGTCCAGATCATGTGTTTGTATTCTCAGGCTGTATTATTTTTCCCATGCATTTTGAGGCCGCCACATCCTTTCTCAGAACGGTTTCCTCTTAGCCTAAGCCATTATCAGTCACAGAAAAACTAGCACAACACAGCAGCTGTGTAGCTCATTGCACATCTAAGGCAGGCACCAAAATGTTTTGCCCATGAACCAGCAAAGCCGATTTTTTTTTCTGAGGAAAGAGATACTGCATCTAGAAATGTTCTGCATCTCTGCTGGGGGTGACTCACGCAGCAGCTTGGATAGCTCATCCCAAGAGAGCTGTTCTCCCTGTAACTTCAGTGAAAGAAATTAAAATGCATGATAATAATAGTTAAATGCATTTCTTATATATGTGTTTTATATATGACTATATATAAAACACATATATATAATTATAAATTAAAATGCATTATAATACTGATAAATCTGCTGCAGATAGGCAGAGCTGCAGGTTTTAGCAGAGCAAATAGGATGGCTTCAAAGAGCTATAATTATAATTCTGGGAGGATAAATTCTATGCACAAAACCTGGGTGTGACAAAAAAGCCCTCCTCTCACACGTGCTGTGCAGCCATTGGGAGGTGAAGGATGTGGTTTGCTTTGTCTCTCAGCAAACTGACCTCCTAGCCACTGCCCAGCAGCCCACTGCTGAGGGCAGGGGCAGTCAGCGCAGGTACCGTACAGTTTATGCAATATGTACATAGGTGTTAGTAGGAGCCATTATTTTATTTATTTTTTTTAAAAAAAAAGGCTTCAGAGCATCCGCTTTACTCAATGCTTTTTTTCTGACACACTCAGGGTCAGGACAGAAAGCCACACCAAACCCCTCTTGCTGGTGCCCTTTCTTGCAGATGTCGATGGGGGTGCAGAAGTTTAGCTGGAAGGCAAAGCCCTACACAGTCAAGCTACAACAAAGGCAAAGCAACAGGCAACAACCAAGAGGTGTCTGTCAGATGCAAACATAAAGGTCTTGCTGGTGGCCTGAGGGAAGTTTTCAATCACTCTGGTCTACCTCATGCTCTCATCAGTGACTAGACTAGCCACTTTTTCCTCCCTCTGAGACCAACTATGAAATCAAACCTAGATGAAAACACGGCCAACATTTCACAGGAATACTTTTGGCACACAGTAGATGGTGGCTGAGTCCCACAGGTTTCCAAGACATGTCCTTCAAAATAAAGTTGTGGCATGGCAGGACACCAGGGATGCACCACGCTGGAGGCTGCCTCAGCCTGTTTGTGTCCTGTTTGTGAGAAATGTTGCCCACATTGCTAAGACAGATAGTCCAGTCAGCAGCACTGCCAGGAGGAGGCACTCAGCAGCTCTTCTCATAAACCTGGACTGATGACAGATAAATAAGCCTGTGCATGTAATCTGAACCAAAAATCTACTTGCACTTAGCACCCTTTAAATAGAAATCATATCTAACTCGTTACAGTCATTGTGGCTAATAATCACTGACAGATGTCTGAATAAATCCAGGAAACGGCAACACAGCAGAGGAGTGGGTGGTGCATGTGCTGCCTTCAGTGACCAAATTGTGCGTGTCACTTCAATGAGGGGGACTGAGCCTATACGGAGACTATAAATTACACACCTCTGCTTCTGTTTTGAAGTATCTCCATATGGGAGTGAAGAGATACTGAAAGCTACCCTAGATTCTCTCTAGCCTGTTGCTGGCATTGCTCCCAGAATGCAGCGTGATGAAACTTTGGATTTACCATTACAGAGATGTTGGAGGAATTGCTTATCAAAGAAGGAAAAGTCTTTTTTTCCTAATAAAATAAAAAATACGTGTAATGTTTCTTGCAGCTAGAACTGAGTGTAATGAAGAGACAAAACTGAAATCACAGAAGATATTTTTGACGTGTTGACGTGTGTAGCCTTAGTCATCTAACTTCAATTTTTTTACACTAAGCTTTGAAAGCCAAAGATATAATGGGAAATGTAGGAAATTGAACTGTTGAAATTAAAAAAATAAATTGGATTCAGTCATGCAGGTAATCTTGCATGCTTTTTTTATCTTTTTTTTTTTTGCCAGTGTATATTCTAGCCATACTGAGATAAGCTAATTGGAAAAAAAGAGGACTGTGAGCTTGAAGAGTCATGAAAAGCTGGTTTCAAAATACCTCCCTTGATTATAAAATTTCCATTTCTTCAGTTGGTTGGTGGCATAAGTCACTGCATCATAGTTAGAGAAAAAAAGCCATGCAATTAATGCAATTTCCTACATTTCAAATTGTATATTTAATTGCTATATTTATAATGTGTGTAAATAACCTAAAGCACTTTAAAAAGAAGGAAAAGAAACACATTATAGAATAATTCACCACGTATGTCCAGACACCTTGAAAATCAGTGTGGACAATTTCTACTTAACTAATGAAAAAACGTTCTTAACTTTAGCTAGCTTTAATGAACTCCATGTTATTAAAACACCGATTAGTCCTTCTGTGGTCGTAGGAGATAAATAGGAAAAGGCAGCTAAACTCAGAAGCATGAAAGGCTGTGGAAAATCACATTGGAGTTCAAACCCAGGAAAAAAACCTCTAATTGGCTAGTTTGCATCCTAACAGATCAATTACCATTACAGTCTAGTTAGAATACTGTCTGCTTGGCACTGCAAATTCTTTGAATAACCAATTGGAGAGCAGTGACAGGCATGCATCCTGCAATCGTGCACACTTTTTGTCATTTGCTGGAGGAATGGCTTTGAATAAATGGTGAATCATACTGCCTGGTGATGCACGCAGCACATTTTAATTAGCTTTGTCAACTAACTCTCAGCCTTCTGAGATTCTGAATAACTTGTACTTGCTGTACAAGCTGGCAGAGAAACTATCACCTTTCCTACAAATTAGTTTTGGCCAGCCTTGTAAGATGACTGTCAGTTCATAATTACAATGTGTATCTTGAAGGGCTTTGTATCAGTCCGATGAACTACAGAAACAGCAGGAGCCTGTTAACAAGGTAGTAAAGTGAAAAGTGTGTTTATTTTGATATATGATCTTTCAGTATGCTTTTTAAGTAGCTGGGACAAAGAAAGACAGTAAGAAATACTAGAAATACCAGGCCAGTGGACACACAAGTGAAGGCTGTCACTGAAAGGTTAAGCAATATTCAGTGTAGCTGTGTTTTCTAAGGCTTGTGAAGGTCCAATCCTAGGGGCCTAGGTGAAACATAAATGCTATTTAAAAAAAAAAAAAGGGCAAAAAGAGGTTAGAAAAGGAAGTTTAGTCATCCTCTCCCTTTGAATGCAATTCCTATCCTATTTGTATTGCTTGTAGGTGAACTAGGTCACCTGAACCTAACAATGACTTGTGCTTGTGCCACCTCAGTTTCAGCTGTTTGTACTTGAGTGTGAAGATGAGCACCTGAATACAGTCTCCTTTTCTAATGTTGGTGTGACATCAACGGTTACCTGTGAATTGTCAGAGGGCATCAGGGACTCTTAAGGCTGAATTCTGGCACATATAATGCACACAGAAGAGATGAGCCAGCCACAATAGTTGTGGTGAATACAGCATGTGGCCTGTAGTTGTTAATAGTTCTGGTTTCAATAATTAGTCTGGCATTGAACCCACCACATTTCAAGGTCTGACAATTTTTGCAAGTTCTGTGACTTGCCCAACCTCTAGGTTTCCCCCCACCATGCCAAATCCTGTGTGTGTCTGCAGTCCTCCATGCATTTGCTATCTGTAAGTCCATTACAGAAACTAAAATTGAAATTTATGCAGAAAATCACAGTGATGTCTATGTAGGTTATGGCTTCTTTTCCGAGATAGTTAGGTCTGAAAAGTGCCCTGATGTGTCTGGGCTGTGATTTAAGGAGGAAATAATTGACAATAATTTTTCTCTGTTAATTTAAGCTAAATCTCAATGTTTTGGTTTGTTTCACTACACCTGCGGCTTAAAGAAGTGTCACTGTATGTGTTACAATAGCTATGTGTCAATACCTATCTCTGGTAGGGAGAGACAATTTGTTTGTTGATTGTTTGGCAATATTTAGTTTCTTCCAAAAAGAATATTAATCCTTATGTGCCAAATGAATGCAATGGATTTCCCATTCCCCTCCTCTTGCCATGTTACAAAGTTGTGTAAAGACTTGGGTTCTCTCTCTCTAGTAAATTGTTATTTAAACAATCTGGTTAAATCAGGAGAACAACGACAATCCTAATTCTCTGTCCAAGCCACCTATTCAGATTGAAAAAATTTTGCATGAGAAGTGATCAATACTTAATTTACTTAAGTAATTTGGGAGCTCTCCAGTGCAGAGGTCTGAGAGATGCCTGCCTTCTCTGTTATTTTTACAGATTTCTGGAAAGATGCCATGTCTTCCATTCCTGTTTCTGACATAGAAAAAGGACAGGCAGATCTAACTGTACTGAAAATGAAAACACAGTTAGCTGAGAGGCACTAGCTGCATTTTGAGATCATAAAAACAGTGGCTATTTACATCTACAGAAAGTGGCTCAGTGGCAATTTACAAAATCAGATCCACAGAGGTGTTGAGACACTGGACTCCCATTTTATCTGATGAGACATAGACATGCCATACAAATTTTGGGACCCTGGGCTAGAGCAAGATGAGCTAGCTGAAATCAGTGCTGGCAAGCTCAGCACTCCCAGGGTGTTGCCTTTTTTTTTTTTTTTTTTTTTTTTTTTCCAGCTCTAGACTTTGTATATTCCCTGGATAAGTTGTGTGGGCTCTGTTTCAGGTCCTCAGGGTTATTCAGGTTTTAAACTAGTATTCAACATATCTCTAGTCTAATCTCTATGTGAGAAGCAGTATTTAAATACCTCAAGGATCTCAGCTTTTCTGTCCTACAGAAATGTGAAAACAGGAGTAACAATTCTTCTGATATCATAGACAGATAAGAGAAGGAATCACTTTTTATAAACTTTGCTATACTTTCAAGTACCTGCCTATTTGATATCTCTTAAAAACACAAGTGGAAGTATGATTTCACAGCATTGTGGGTTTTACATGTGCATGGGCCATTCCCAACTAACTCTCTAGGGAGTAACCCCTTGCTTCTGCCCTCAGCTTACTTGGCTCGTTTTCCCCAGCACCTGTGGCTAATTATGTTCAGTTAGTAAATTACTAATCCCCACACAAATCAGTGGGGAGGGAGGGTGTCAGCTGCTTTTGAGTACTAATCTATTAGGAGCTGTTCAGGTTCTGCATATGAAAATACAATGATTACTGTGATGTATCTGCACCTTCTCTTACTGGCATTTTCTGACTTGTATAGCTCCAAAATGGTAGACTTGGGCTTGCATCATCTATATCCAATTAACCATACTGGGAGTGGGAAGTGATTCTCAAACTTCTAGCACAACATCCAGGAACATGCTGTGATCCTAAATCATATGTGGGACTAATTGGTAAGTAATTTCAGAGTGTTACCTGGTTATTCTCTGCTGTTAGAGCAAAACCACTGAAACTGGAAGAACTGTAGGGTGTTGCCCTTAATTTCTCTGCCTTTCTGAAGCCTCAGCTATTGGAAAAGATTAATGGCCTTTGTTTGCTCCACTGGCATAACTTAGTTTGTGGGCTTTACGACTGCAAAGTGTGAAATATTATGTCCATCTAGGAGATTCTGCATTTCTCTGTTTGTTCCCCCTGATTAAGGGAACATAGTAGTCAGCTGAATTCTGGCAGAAGGTTTTTTATTGTTCAGGCCTTTTTAAGAAATCCTTGCCAATTCAGCTGCCATAGCTATTAAAAACTGGCTGGCTGTCATAATGCATCATGGAGTTGAACAGTGAGTCTTGAACTCTTTCACACTCTACCAGTGATCATCTGAGAGAGACAAAAAGCTGGCAGCTTCTTTTCCTGTGTAAAACTTTAAACATTCACTGTCAAAGAAGTAATGAAAACTTTTTCTGTTGGTGCATGTTTTCTAGATTATCTTTATAATGTAACTTTATTTCAGTTATGTCACTTGAAAGAGTGGGTTATGAGTCTACAGACATTGCTAATCAGATTGTATCTGGTACACTTGGATTTATTTCAAAAATTCAAAAATATGGTGGAATAAACATTTGGTCAGGCTTTCAAAACAGAGAGAAGCTACATCTCAGGACATTCTTTTTCCCAAAAGTCAGCTGCTTTGTGTGTTAATTTATTTTATTTATTTATCCTTTCTGTAGGAGCTCTTCTCATATGCCTTCTCTTTGTGGTTGTGGGACGCTGTCCTGTGTCCGCTGTGCTGTCAGAACAATGTACCCCCATTCTTTTATCCGGCCCTGGGAGCTTCCCCCTACTGCCTTCAGTGTAGAGCTGCTCTGTGCTTCAGAAGTTCTACAACATGTGGAGCTGCTGCTCTGGGATGTGGTGGAGGGTCTGCAGGAAGAGAGATCTATGTCTATTCTAGTTTACGAGCACTCCTCAGATGACCCAGAAAAGAAGCCCACAGTAGACTTGGAAAGGAGAAAAGTCACAGTATTCACTCCCAGAAATTGCAGACATTGAACTAGTTTGAGCATTCTCTGATATCAACTGTTCTGTGGATTATAATTTATATTTTGACTTCAGTCTCTTGCAGCATTTTCTTTTTCAGAAGTTTCAAGTATGCATCTCATGCTGTGTAATGGGGTTCACATTTTTCCTTCTTTCTTTCCCAGTCTTAGGTTTCTGCAATTTTATGTAGGCTTGCAGCAGCTGCTGTCCCATACTTGGAAATAATTTTCCCCAAATAATTCATAGGTGCCAAATACTTGCCATTTGAGTCAGCATATAACTCTACTTTATTGGCAGTGGCAAGTGAGAGTGCACATAAGTTATGCCATTAACCTCAATAAGGCATCACTTCAATGTTACTAATTTTAACAGTCAGAGATGGAAAAGCTTTGTAATTTTGGGTTCAGGGAAAAGTGCCTCAAATTTTCATCTTGTTTTTGTCTCTGTCTTGTTTCTGAGGGAAATTTGGAAGGTAAAATAGTTTTAAAGCATGTTTACTTCAAAGAACAGACACACAAGTGAATAGGGCCATTGTGTCATAGTCTGCTTTAGGAAATCATTGTGTCACGATGGTAACATTTCTTCCAATACATAATGACCCGTTATAGGACCATTAAAAAGTAGAGTTTGTATTTAAAATAATCTTTTTATCCAGAGTTTGGAGAAGTCTTTTAACTCAAAATCTTCCACTGACTTTTTTCATCCAAATAGAGCCTTTATTCAATTTTATTTAAAGCAAAATGTAACATTCTCCCTTTGCATTGTGTCTGTTCCCACCTGTTCCACTTGAAATGCCCTAGCTTTCCTTATAGAAAAACAATTTTCTGTCCTGAAAGCATGAGTAGTACTTGTAAATATGCTTGTTACATCGCCACCTAGTGATTTAGAAACACTGAAAACCTTACCTGAAGAGTTTCTCCAATAGCCAATTGTAAGTCACAGCACTAAAGATGCTTGTCAGTGCTTATATGTGGAATGTGTAATTGAACATGAGGGACTTAGTATATGAACAAGTAATCTTTTTGTTGCTGTAAATGTACTTTTACATGAAGTGGAGGAAGAAATATGCCGAAAAGCCTTGAGTATGCAGCTGAGAAAAGTACCAATACATCCATTTAAAGAACTATTGATTTGGTGTACTGAAGCACAGTGGCACTAACTGAAAATTATCTGTGCATCGGCAAGTAAGAAGTTTCTTCCATTGTGTTTGTTTTTAATACAATTTGTATTATTACTTGGAGTACTATGCCCAGCTCTGGGGTCCCCAACATAAGAAGGACATGGACCTGTTGGAGTGGGTCCAGAGGAGGGCTACAAAAATTATTGGTGGGCTAGAGCACCTCTCCTGTGAAGACAGGCTGAGAGAGTTGGGGTTGTTCAGCCTGGAGAGAAAAAAAGCTCCAGGGAGACTTTATAGCAGCCTTCCAGTACCTAAAAGGGGCCTACAGGAAAGATGGGGAGGGACTCTTTGTCAAGGAATGTGGCAATAGGATGAAGGATAACAATTTAAACTGAAAGAGGGAAGATTTAGATTAGATATTTGGAGGAAATTCTTTACTGTGAGGGAGGTGAGACACTGGAACAGGTTGCCCTGAGAAGTTGGATGCCCCAACCCTGGAAGTGTTCAAGGCCAGGCTGGATGGGGCTTTGAGCAACCTGGATAAGTGGGAGGTGCCCCAGCCCATGGCAAGGGAGTTGGAACTCGATGATCTTTAAGGTGTCTTCCAACCCAAACCATTTCTTCATATTTTTAAGGAAGGTGAAATATCATAGAAGACCAGGTGCTGCTGTTGATTTGAACATGTGGTAGCATGGGCAAATAAGTTGATTTGTGAGATTTTTTTACTCAATGCTTCAAAGCAAGGCCAAGTAACAGATGTTAGGCAGAACCTGATTCTCTGGTATTATTATTTACAGCTGCTGAATGGGCAAGGATGTAACTTCTAATCTGAAAGACCAGCAGCCCTTTTACTTCTTGTAACAAGATAATTTCTCACTGCTCATATCCTTCAGTGTCCTTTTTCTGTTCATGTACTATGAAACCTATCTTCACTTGGAGTCACCATCAGTGGCAGTTTTGTCAGCCGGTGGATAGCACGGAGACTTTTGCTCAGGCAACATTCCACAGTTCTGCAAATTTCTTGTCTGAAAGAGATAAGCTGGATGTGCTGGCCCTACATTATTCCCCAAATATTTCCTTTGTAATAATAGGCTCTGCCAGATTCAAATCTGTGTAAAGTATCAGTGACTGAAATAACATTCCTCATAAGTGTTAAACCAGCATCCACCTATCTAAAATATCCTTTCTTTAGAGTTAGAAAAGGGAGAGATGAAATTGTACTTTGTGGTAGTGTTGACACCTCCACCATTGGCATTGGGTTCTCAGGAGCCATAGGTAAGAGTGCAAGTATGGGTCCTTCTGTTTTCAGACTGGATGTTTTGCACTGGCAGCTAATTTATGCCTTCTCCCCACCACTCTTCCCTCTCCTACCCTCTTGTCCGTCCATCCACACCCCACATCCCCCCGGTCTTTTATTCTTAGCCTAGCCTTTGGTCCATTATCTTATTTACTTATTTCTGAAGTGATCTTTGGGATCCAACTTGGTTTGAACAGAGGCGTTTCCTCACACACAGTTACAGCTCCTCTCTGGACAAAAGACATGAAGTGGTGCCTTGATTTGTAGTCTGTCCTGGAGCTGAGATAGTGCCTTGTAGGTGAGCAATTTTTTAAATTTCTTAAAATCATTTGGGTTCCCCAATAAAGAACCATGGAACAGTACTTGGATGCTTAGCTCTAGAATATTGTCTGCTATCTTACTGGTAGGGGAAGACTATGTCTACTCTGAAAAGTATTTCCAAACATCTAGGGCATGTGTCTCCCAGAAAAATGTTGCAGAAGGGGATTATGGCCTTTCAATATAAAATAAGATAGGTCAGAGATCAGTTTAATTAGTCTATGTAGGTCTAAAGGATTTTATAGCGTGCAGAGGAGTGTGAGGAGAGGTGAATACTTGGAGTAGGAGCAATGAGCAGAGACAAGGAGTCCTCAGGATCATGGATGACTTTGTTATCAGATACACCTTGAAAACACTGGATTTTGTTACTTGCTGCTGTACTTCCCATGTAAAATGCTAGGGAGAGCATCACCCTGCAGTCACCCATGCAGCTCGTAGCACTGTGCTGCTGTTGCTTGCACAAACAGGAGTCAAATGGACTGGAGGGTGGCAAGGTGTGACTGACGGAGAAGCCAGATGGTCCTAAATCTTTGGCCATAAAGTACAACTTCTCTCAAGCCATTAGGACTTCTGAAGACTTGGTGGAATCCAGGTATCAGCTAAGACACATCCTCCATAAATGGAAAAGTCTGTTAGGGGCATTTGTTGAAATTTCACTAACAAGTCCTGCCGAATAAAATCTGCTGTCCATGTAGGTCATTTATTTATCAGCTGCCAGGACTGCTAGCCAGATAGCTCTGAGAAGGGAGTTAGATGGGGATTCTAGGGCTCAAACTTTCCTCTTACAATTTAAAGAGAAACTTTTTCATTTTGGTTGCTAAGTTATTTACTTTCAATAATAACCAATGATGCTTTAGATAAACTGTGCTTAACTTCTGTATTTAATCCAAAAGCTCCATTTAATCCAAAAGGTTCCCTCTGTCCCAAACAGTTAATCAGCATTTAGCGTGTCCCTTCAGTGAGGTATAGGGAAAGTCTCAACTCTCTTGAGCTCTAAGATGGCTCTGTAAGCCATACACATCCTCACATGCTGTATTGCAAAATGATGCTACAGGCAATTTGTCCCTGAGAAAATTCCCGAGTTTTAAAGCTTCTGTGGTGTTAATTTTCTTTTTATTTCATGTTTGTGCAAGGCTAATTACTGATAAGCTGACTGCACTTATGACTTGTATTACTGTGTGGGAGTCATCAATTTACCTCAATAACACACTGAGTAGAGAACAGAGGTAGGTTTTTGTTCCTTGCGTTCTTTTATGGATTTAGAACTATAATACATGTCTTTTTTCCATTGTGTTCAGGAATAAATACCATCATAAATTGGGCTATGCATATATAGATTTAGTTCATCAGATGACAGAGTAGAAAGTTAGTTATTCTGACTTTAAATGCTGTATATGGTAGAAAGGTAGTTTATGTTGGTGGAGTTTTGTTCATAGTGTGATGGGGGTCATGGATAGAAGTCAACAGTAATGACCTGCAGTGCCTTAAGAAATGATCTGATTTTTGCTGTGAGAACTTAGGGTCCCAGAGGAAGGCTAGCCCAACTGAGGAATCATTCTCTACCCTGGAAAACTGCATGTCCCTCAAGAGCCAGGACTGAGGACAACTCTTTTCTCCATTGTACTCTCCACTGAAGCTAATGAATCTTTTGTCTGTAGTTGCTGTTTTACCTCACCTGTGTATTTTAGATTCTTTCTTTCCCATTGCCCTATGAAATCGGTAAGTGTGTGTACCTACTGTCAGTGAATTATAGAGCAACAACTCACATTTGTTCACAATTTCCTCAAAAACAGCAGCCCAGTTTCATAGAATCATAGGAACATTTAGTTTGGAAAAGACCTTTAAGATTATCCAGTCCAACCATTAACCTAACACTGCAAAGTCCACCACTAAACTAAGTGCCACATCTATACAACTGTTAAATACCTCTAGAGATGGCAACACAATCACTTCTTTGGGCAACCTGTTCCAATGTTTTACAACCCTTCTAGTGAATACATTTTTCCTAATATCCAATTTAAACCTCACCCGACACAAGTTGAGGTCACTTCCTCTTGTCATATCACTTTTTACCAACCCCCACCTCGCTACAACCTCCTTTCAGGTAGTAGTGGAGAGTCATAAGGTCTCCACTCACCCTCCTTTTCTCCAGGCTAAACGAGCTTAGTTTCCTCAGCTGCTCCTCATAAGACTTATGCTCTAGGCCCTTCACCAGCTTTGTTGCTTTTCTTTGGACACATTCCAGCAGGTCTTTGTGCTTCTGACTGCATTATTAATGTCTGAAAATGCAGAAGGCCTGAGACTTTTCCTGTTGTTCTGGCATTCTTAAAGCTTTTTCCTGTTAAATTTCTCTGGCACTAATAATACACTTTCCCAGCTTTTGTTAGAGGAACAGATTGGTGTCTGGCAGCTCTATTTTGCCATCTTTTTTACAGATCTTTAGAATGGAGAGTGACTTAGAGCTTATACTGCTGTCAAATTTAGATTAAGTTGGCCAATGTGGTTTTAAAAGTTGCTGCAAAGCAAGGACTGAGTACCCCTTTGGAATCCCAGCTAAGTCATATCTATAGTTCTGTGCTGTTGTATATCGTCATTTTTCACTGTCCAGCAGAGAGAAATGTTTTAGCAGATCTTTGTACTTTGAATTCAACATAACAGTGGCTCTTCTTATTTTCTAAGATCCTGTTTGGGAAAGAAATAGGATACTTCAAGATGTTGAAGTGAGTTCAAACACACCTTTGAATTTATTCTCCTTTTCAGCTTCAGAGTTATCAGCTGAAACACAACACCACTCCATAAAAGTTCAAGATCAAATGAATGAAGAAATACACTGCAATGCCTTCTTTTCCCAAAAAGGGGAAGGAACATCTTCACTGAGTAGCTTTTTGAGCACCAAATAAAGCCTAATCGTTGCATCGTCTCCGAGTCTCACTCTACATCAGTATCAGTGCCTTTAATGTACTTGATGTCCTTTGCTTTGCTATTAATTTCACCTGAGACTGTAAGCAAAATTAATAAAAGGAGCATCTGTGATGGATAGTTCTGTCCTGAGCAGTTCCACTGAGTGGTCTAGTAGCCATCAGACATTTTGCCTTTGTCTATGTCAGATCACAAGGCATGAAGGTGATTTTTGGAACCTTGCAATGTAAGCACCCAATATATTAATTTCTATAGGTGTAGATTCTTTCTGCTCCACTAACTATTCTGTAAAATTAGCTGTTAAAAGTACACTGGCAGGGCAGGTCACTTTATATCAGAAGAGAATGTTCTCTTTGGCCATTTGTAAAACTTCACGTTTGTTGGAGAGATGTAGGAAGTCACTAGGCATGATCAAATAATACACAATTACAAGAATGTTGGATTAATTTATTCCTTGTGGTAAAATGGTTTATCACCACTGCTTTTGATTGATATTGAGCATCAAGTCCCTTACAATAAAGCTGAAATTATTGGAATTTTTGTGAAACTTTAGCTTATTTATTTACAACCATCTGTTGGCAATGTTTGGAGTCTTTTTACCCAGTATGAAACATAGTAACATTGACATGTAGTGAAGAACTGCTTGATGCGCCATCATATCACAAGAAATTGCAGTGCAAATAATTGTACAGTTTGCCTAATATGGAAGTTTATGTATCAAGACTTCTATCAGTCAGAATTCCACTGCACATGACGATCTACAAATCTTTTGTAAGAGAAGATCCAGTTCAAATGTGTTTGTTAGGTATAACAGCTGTGAAGGGAAGTAGGACTACTCCTGAGGTCACAACAGAAGTCTATCTCAGAATTAGCTCCCTCCTTCTCTTTCTGCTCTGTGTTATTCTCACCTCATCTTGATTCTTCTTCCATGTGTACAATCCTTCAGCCAAAATCCATGGACTACATTGAGGAGGGAGATTGTGGGGAGAAAAATGGCTGAGAAAAAATAGCTTGCAACAACTTGGTGTCTCAGGAATTATTAAAATATACTAAAGTTTGTACATGGAGCTGGAATTAAAGAATAAAGAGAATGGTAATAGAATAAGATTAACATCCTAATTAGAAAACAAAAGAAAACAAAAAAAAAAACCCAGAAGGACAGAAGGGCACAACTAGCAAACAGCAGGCAATGCAAATTTGGGTTATGAAATTATTTATTAATAACCAGGATTTTGCTAGCATTTCTTGAAGGCATTTTTAGTTTAAGTCTAGCAGATGGTATATCTTGTAGTTCACAGTAAGAGACTGGCCATTATCTTGAGCAACTAGGTCTGAAGACATTTGGAACTAACTTATATGACTAGAGTTTGATTGTGATGTGGGATTGTCATAGGGTCCAGGAAAGACAGCACCAATGCTACCAGAGAGATCAGGCTGGGTTCCTAAAAAGGAATCTGTGGGTGAAAATATTGCAGGGAGAGGTAATATTGTCTTTGGAACAAATGGCTGTACCAGCTGAGGCCACCACAGCTATGACATCCCTTCTGCAGCATTGTGGAAAGATTAATTGTCTCAGATATCAGATCATCTGTCTGCCAAACAGATCACAGAACATGAAGATGGTCAGCGGGAAGGGAAGGGAGGGAGGTGGGAAACCAAACAAAGCAGTGTCATCTGCTAAGATCAATGCAACTAATAACAGATAATATCATTTTCATAAATCCTTAGATCACCACATCAGCACTGTTACAGCACTACAAACATACCCAAAAGTAATTGACTCCTATTTTTAAAAGTGTCTCAGTAGAACCACTCTTTGGGGATTCTTCTGTTATTTTTCAGGATAAAAACATAGACTACATCTTAAAATTTTATTCGGTACAACTGACTGGCCAATGTAAGTAAGTTGAGACCATGGAATCTTAAAAACAGACAGTTAAGGTGCTCTGGCTTTTCTTAACTTCTGTCACACTGTTAGGGTGCTTCATTTTACCTTGGCTAAGTAACTGCACTTAAACATGCATGCTGATTTGGTTTCCCTGTAGGTTTGCTCTTCCTCTTGCTCTCTGCTCTTCTAGGAGAGCTGTTTTGCTAAGCTCTGACTGCAGGTCATAGTGTTGCTTACTTGCGCTATAGATTTCTCTTGGTCTGCAGGAGACATGTGAATTTGGAGCTCCTTGGAGCAATTGAGTGTTGGGCACCAATGACAGAAGTGAGCAGTCTCCTGCCATCTCCAACCCCAGCCCACTCTGGAGTCACTAGAGGAATAAGCACACCCAGCTGCCTGCACTGTGCCACCTACGGTGCCCCCCAGAAGGGCATTGCCAGAGTACAAGCTGCCCTCACACCAACACCAGGCACCAGAACAGATTCACTTTGCAGAAGCGAGACGGTTTTCCAACACGGTATAGTGTCGCTTTTGGTGAATTGCAACCCATGAGTAGCTCTGTGCTGAATATCTAAGGAAGGCCATTTGAGACCAGAAAAAATTATCGTTCCAAAGGTTAATTTCCCAGCACTTCTAGTGGGGCAGATAAAGCAGGGTTAGTGAGGGACTATGTATATGCATACTTTAGCCTTTTGCTGGCTGTCCTCCATGATCAACTCTTTCATGGTTTCCAAGACTGTCAGCTTTCCCACAGAGCAAGGAGGAGTTAAAGTGAGCACCCGCTTCTCGGCAGGCTCTTCCCACTAGCCATGGCTAGGTAATGATTTAGCCAGTAGATGGCATCAGCAGTATAGACAGGCTCCAGACAACCATGCACAAGCTCTTCAGACTCTGCTCCGCTGCGAAGTTGAAACCCCACGCAGGTTGCCTGGGGTAACTCCAGACTCGACTCATGTTGGGTCTCCTCCACACTCTGTGGACAAGTTTCCGGCAGGTCCTCTGTCTGCACAGAGGGTTTTTTCTCATCCAAGCTCAAGATATTGCTTGGTTGTGCTGTGTTCAACCTGACCCCTGGTGGCACATCTGTATCGTATCAGGCGTTTTGAGATGGTCACGACATCTGAGAGCATCAGCATGCAAATTTGGCAGGGCTGTGGGCAGCAATGCCGATAACTCCACGAATACAAAAATGGTTGGTGAGCTGCCTGTCACAGCATACATCTGATGTATGATTTCATGGTCCAGGCAGCACTTCTGAGGCTGGTCTTATCTCAGAATGAGGTTTGATATCATACTACTAATTCTAGTTGCCCCACTCCTGCCATGAGAAAAGCTACCTGGCTAGACCAGTTTTGCCTGCCCCAGCAGCCTCCTTATTCCAGGGTGGACATAAGGGTTCCTGAAGCTCACACTGGCAGAAGTGGCATTAACTACAGTGTTAATGTTGGATTGCTCATCTTTAGCTTTCAGTGTTTTAATATGCCAACGGAAAAGAAGCTTAAGTATCTGAATCTTTCTTATCCACTTATTTTTAACTTTTTAAAAATAGTTAGTTCCTATCTCCTGATCACCTTCATGGGTTGCTGAGCTTTTAGTAGCATATTGTGAAACCAGAACCTTGCAAGATACTCCAGCTCCTCACTGCACTATGTATTGATCGCCTCAAGAGTAAAACTGTCCCTACACAAGGGGTTTTGCAGCATTTTACTTAACAAGCAGAGTATTGAAACAAGAGGGAAACATGGGGAAGCAGTGACATTGCTTATGCTGCCAGCACTTAGTGGAGAATATAGGGCTTCATGAACTTGAGCCTCTCTGCTGAGGGAAAGGCTGGCCCCAGGAGTGCCACAGCCTCTGCTTCCCAACACCCCGAGCACCGGTGGAGTAGTTGGAAAACTGGACTGGTGGGGGAAATTTTCCAAAAAAAACCCCAAGCATGGGACAAGGTTTGGAGTGCAGCGGAGCTTGCCAGACTATGACAGCTATTTTCAAGAGCATGCACGTTTTAGCATCAAATTAGTCTGAATAATAGATTAGATAGCTTCTAGGCACCTATCGTAGTCAGCAAGTGTAGAGATTGGTGTTCTGGATTGCCTTCTACAAGAACTTGCCTCAGCGTTTCCTACAGGCGTAGAGGCACAAGCTAGCCTTGTCAGGTACTAAATGCAGGCATCATTTAGATATGAAATATCAGACTACAAGCTTGGTGACCATTAGAAGGAAAGTTCAGATAGATACTCTTCCTGCATGCCTCTCCACAAGATTGAGTCCCACATTAGCAAAATTGCACTAGGACCAAATTTGACTTGTACAATATGTGGTGGGTGGAAAAAAAGAAGATACTTAATGCACTCTAGAAAAAGACCAAGCCAAGTTCTTTGTGAAGCAGGCTGTGCTTTAGCAAAAGTCTTGACTGTGATCTGAGTTAATTAAATCAATGAATTAGAATTTCCTGAATGTATGGAGGTTGTCTAGACTAGAGAACATTGCACTAGCACTAAGTTCACTGATGCACTTATGTACACATATCAGGTCCTTTTGTAGTTGATTTCTGGTTGGAGTCTTTTGGGTGCACTCCATGTTTAAAGCTGCACAGTTAAAAGGCCAAGAAACTTCTTAAAGTGAACGTGAAATTCTAACTTGCTGTCAATCTATCAAAGTAAATTAGAGTGACATAAGTCCCATTTTAGAGCAGTAAGTTTGCCTTGAGGGGTGATATTGGGACATGCATGCTAGAGTAAATAAAATGCATTGTGTTCTCCACCCCTGAATTAATACTTCGTACCCATCTGACTTCCCTGCCATTTGGCTTTCTTACCCTGTGAGGGAGCTCTTGGTCTCTTCTCACAGTTTTGAATACTGTCCTAAAAACAGCTGTTGGTTGGCCAAAAACAGGGACAAAGGCAGGTAAGAGGAATGACAGGGGCTGAGAAGATTTGTTTCAAGCAGCTGGCTGAATGGCAGAATGAAATTGGTGGTAAGCCAAAACATGGTAGCCTGGAGACAGGCTCCAGAAGGAGAAGACAATGTGGAGTACTGTAGGTAGTCTAGGTGTGCATGTACGCAGCCTCTAGCAGCATCACATGGTGCTCAGGTCAGACAACTCTGTTTTTCTAAACTCTATATTTCTGAGTGGATATTTTGTAAGACAAGCCAGACAGTCCCCAGTTGAGTTTTTCTTGGAATTATGATGTTGTGACTTCCTTAAATAGGATTTCTTTTTTTTATCTGTAAGTTTTCTTTTGATTGCAAAGTAAACAAACTAACACCCAGCATGAAATCAGCAGCACTTGGGGCCACAAGTCTAGTGGTTTTAGGTTCCATCAAGAACATATTATTATAACTTCTTACTGTATTTTTTTCCCCTCCAAAATTATGTTAGGCTTTATGCCAGCTGATTTTCATTGTGGTTTGTATGTCTCCAAGAGACTTTCAGAGGTCTGAGGATCTAAGCCAGATTGTGGATTTTTTCGTCTTTTTAACTGACACACTGTCATGTTCCAAGTCCCCTTTCACTGTCAGTCAGCCTTGACAGAACATCTCAGAGCCACCCAAATCACCAGATATCTTAAAACATACAAGTGTATCATTTTTCTCTCCACTTTCAGAGCTTTTGGGTTTCAGTTCTTCTGTGTCTTTCACCATTCCTAAGCAGTTAGGAAGTCTAGAAACTTTTTATTTCTTCTCATGAAAATTTGCTGTCTGATCTGCTTACATATCCTCAGAACATGTAGAGAACATGATGAAATTAGTAAAATCACAAGCATTGGTAATATTGCTTTCCTACTGCTTTAAAAGTCACAAGTTTAAATATTCACTGTTATCTGAAAGTCCCTTAGCATGACTGTCAACTGAGATTCATAGGCATGACCTGATTGAGCTTCATATCCCTTGCAGAAGTCTTTTTCATACTCAAGTTGTTTCACATTCTTTCAGATAGTTGAAGTGTTCCATAGTGAAAATAACATGAAAAGTTACATGTCACCATGGAAATAAATTTCAGATTCTTACTCAAGTGACAGTTCCCTTGTTTCTAAGAAAAACTCCTGTTTTGCTACTTGCAGCTTCTAAATTTGCTATTTGCAGTTTCATGTACCACGTCCATGTCATTGTTTGATAACAGAGAATTACCATTTCAAATTAATTGTCTTAAACCTCATTATATCTAAATACTTTGACGTAGTATCCCAGTAGGGTCTTTGCACAGCAGGTCGAAGTCATAAGAGGTTTTTGTGTGTGACTGAAATTTCCTCCACATGGGGCATCTGTGGAGTGTGAGGTAAGGTTCATCCAACTGCCAGTCAAGAACACCACAGAACAGGTGTTAGAGCATGGTATTACTTTCAGTGTAGCTCATAAAAATGTGGTGAAATCAAGGGCAGTCTCTCAGTTGTCATACGACTGAGACTGCCACAATGCTGGAGAAATGCGGGTGTTATCTGTGTAATTATTACACCTTTGCAGATGGCCCAGAAGTGAAACAACTTGCCCAGAACCATCCAGTGGATGAGGCATTGGGACTAATCAAAAAAAACGACTCAAGCCCTTTAATTTTAACCATATACGAAGTGGTAAATGGCCTTTATATCCAGAAAAACATTAAACACTTATGAAAGTGAAACACAGAGAAATACAGCACCTGATATTGCCCAAGAGTGTCTTTCATCTTACTGTGCTGTTAATCAGCAGCATTTAATGATCAGTTTGATGCTATCGTAAAAATTCATCTCTAGCTTCCATGCATTTTTAAAGAAACACTTCCTTTTAAGCAGTACTGTATTTGTGGTGCCTTTAAACAAGTCAGTCTATACAGACAGTAATTTTTTGACAGTCTATAAGACAGTCTATAAGTCTATAAGACAGTCTATAAGACAGTAATTTTTTGCTAATAAACTTGTTAACTGTTTTGCTATGAATCTGATTTTGCGTAAACTTCTTTCCCCTGTGAAATAGCTCCCTTCGCCTTCTACTTAGGATCCTCAATAACGAAAGCATATAGGCCTACTTTAAGAAAAACATATTTAATGTGTGTGGAAAAGGCAAGTAATTTTATGATATGGTAGCTTGACAGAGTAAATACTTAATTGTCTCCAATATGATTATCTGCAGTATATAACAATTGTCCTGTCTACACTAGGATTTTAACAGGCATAAGATAAAACGCACTCATAACAAAGATGCAGAATTGTTAGAAAAAACATAAATGCCCCCCTGAAGAAGCTGCTGTGCAGCACGGGATGCTGGGGGTTATGGAGGAGCAGGGGCTAAGCTGGCTTCCTGCTTGTAAAGAAATATCATGTGAAGGCTGTGAAAATTTTGATATGTACAACTTATTCATTTATGCTGTATGCACTGGTCATTCGACAGAAGCAATCAATCACAGAAAAAACCTTGCCATTATAACCTCAGCCTAAACATCTCTTGCTTTTCAAGCAAGGAATTTGCTGGGAATTTGCTCTACCTAAGGAAGATTTTAAGTGATCATGAGATGCTTTGTTGCTTGCTGTAGCGCTTTTGCCCCTCTCCAACCACCAAAACTCCCTGATTCCAAAAAGTTCCATATCCCACTGCCTAACTTCTGAAGGACTAAGGAAAAGGACCCTTAAAACCATGTGTATTGCTGCATCAGCTACCGCCTGTTGATCAAAAAATCCTGCAAAACAGTGACAAATTTAGAAGATAGTCCTATTCTGTGTCTGTAAAGTGGCAAGCAAGTTGGGGATAATCAGGATGAAAGATGCCCTGGTTGTATTCAAATTAATTGTATTTCAACTTAATTCCAATTTTACCAACTAAATACACTAACCTCCATTAATCAGAGGTTCTCAGTGCTTTTAATGTCAGAGTTGTAATCAGATACCAGAATGGATTTGCCTTTCTAAATCATAGCTCTGAAAGGTTTTCAATCTGAAGCTCTATTTCATGTGTGACCCAATTAGAGACCACAAGAATTTGGGCCTCAATCAGTTGCTGATAATCTGCTTTACACATGCTGCTTGTTGGTGGCCTTCGTGACTGAAAGGAGAGCTCACCCCAGATCCCATCCCTCCGTCCTTTCCACTACCTGCTCTCCTCGGTTCTCACCTTTGGACAGCCAGAGACCTCTGACCCTGCAGCAAAAGGCAAACTCAAGAAAGACAGAGGCAGGCAGCATTGTTCTGTCTTTGATTCATGCACCAGATGTACATGGGAAGCCATTTATGAAGGTGAACTCATCTTGGGGGACAGCATCAGAGCTCCATCAAAACCTTCCTATTCCCTCTGGGAATCTTCCTGACAGCCCAAAACCAAAACTCTAAGGATCTGATTATCCCTGGATGTTAGTCTCTTTTGCCAGATGACGAGTGATAGGATGAGAGGAAATGGCCTCGAGCTGTGCCAGGGGAGGTTTAGATTGGATATTAGAAAAAATGTCTTCACTGAAAGGATTGTCCAGCATTGGAACAGGCTGCACAGGGAAGTGGTTGAGTCACCATCCCCGGGGGTATTTAAAAGATGTGTAAATGTGGTGCTTAGGGACATGGCTTAGTGGTGGGCTTGGCAGTGCTAGGTTTATGGTTGGACTCCATGCTCTTAAAGGTATTTTCCAACCTAAATGATTGTATAATTCCAGATGTAGTTGTAACATGCAAAAGGAATTAATGGATAAACCCTCAAAACACAGAGGTAAAGGAGGGTGAGAGGATTTCAAGTAAGGCTGGAAAGACACTGCTTAAAATTTGAATTATTTTATACTGGAGTAACACTGTACCCTTTTTGACACCAAGCCAGACTTTCTGCCTAGCTACTCGATATGAAACTTCAGAATGGGTAAACTAGAAATAATTCCAAGAACTGTTTTATACTTTAAAATAAGTACTTGGGCTTAAGATGGCACTTTTGCATAACTGGATTTTATATTATCTTGGTGCTTAGGTGGAATATGAACTATCATATTCTGAGTTCTACTTTATACTTCCCACACATAAATTGCTGTGAATGGTGTGAATGTTCTCAGTAGACTATCCTGCTCCACACTTAGGATTTTGCCCTTTGGGAGCAGCAGTGTGACATTCTCTGCTAGGCCAAATTGCTTCAGACTTTGAACCATTGAGACTGGCCATGTCTTCAGGTGGAGTTTTCTGACCTGACAAGAACAAGCAGGCTGATACTGCTGACTTCAAAACATGAATTGTGTATAACACCGCAAGGTGTGGGTGGCGATGGGGTAGAATACTAAAAAAAAGCCATATTATATCTGGTATCCTGTTATCTGTTTCCCAGTAGTAATTCCAGTGTTATCTCCTTGCTATGTAAATGACTGTCTGAACATCAATAGCATGGTAATGAATGGAGCTTGATTACTCCATTGTTTCACATTAAAATATAGCTCTGACGAGATGCTTCTGTTGTTATAAGGACTAGATATGTAAACCAGCCTCACCTCACTTGCAGGTGTTGGGATAAATTGGGAATGCGCTGCCCTGAAGATGTCATAGGCTAGGCACAGGCTAGGGCATGATAGATGACTGAAGACATCCTGCACATGAAAAACAGCAGATTGTACTGAACTCTAAAATTATTTGTCTTAAAATACAGTGATTTGAAGTCACATGGTTTTTTTTCTGTCCTTCAGATTGAGAATACCATTTTAACATAGTACAGTTATGTACTAGAGTACATAGAGTACAGATCACCTTATTTAACCCAAAATAAGAGAAATTCCTGGCAATGACAGTGGGAATTTAAGATTCCAGAAGACAAAAAAAAAAAAAAAGGAAAAAAAAGGAAAAGCCAAAACCTGAAACGCTTCTTAAAGTCTTCCACTTTCTTTTGGACTTGTTATCAAACTAATGAAGAGTGATTCTTACTAAATTATATTTTAAATAGTTTTTTAAAGTTCAGTTTAATTATTAGTTTGTAATAATGTTTATGATAATAAAGGCCTAACGAATAATACAGGGGGATGTGGTAGTTTCTTTCTCTTAATTTATTTTTGAACTTTCACTAAACTACTTCTTTCCTGTCTCTGGAGAAAGTATCTGTGAGTTATGATGACATTTCTTGGCAAGTGCTGTCTTCAGAATCATGTAGCTGTCAAAATATGTGATGAAGTCAAATAGCCTCAAGGGAGAAAAATGTCATTTGTCATCATGACAAGTGATATACCTCTCTGAGATAAACTTTAATCTGTTAGACTATCACAAGAATCAAGAAACTTACTTTAATCATGGAACTTCCTCACTTCACAGTCTACCAGCTGTATCCTTTTTCCTCCCTTTTTTCTTCAGTCTGCACTGCCCCCAAGACAGTTTCACTGATTCTGTCAATGTGAGATTTCCACCTGAGATCCAGACAGACAGCAAAGCATCCTGCTATTTTCTTACAGACGCTGACTCTGTGTTTAAAAAAAGGCAATGATTACAATCAGGCAGGATACCTCTATCACACACCGTATGACATGTCAGCCACTGGACACTGATGTAAGAGCTGATCATGTCTGGAGAAGGGAATTATGTTAGGCTCCTCTGGAAATCACTCCTAGCACTGCTCTTCTTCCATTCAACAGCTCTGTGGCAGGAATGATGAAAAATCTACTGTGAGGTTGTTGCCAGTATAAAATCACAGTGCTGGTCCAGTGTTGCTTATTTGTTTGCTGAGATTCACTAAGATTCTGGGTAAAAGCTGGTGTAAGTTGCTGGGTACAGTGTCCAAAAACATCTGTGCAGCTCAAAATACCTGGGCTTTTAAGGAAAAAAGAAAAACAGAAAGATATGCAAATTCCAGCTTGAAGGAGGGTGACTGAATTCATCTTTCCCCTTGGAGCAGGACCACCCCAACACTACATTAGGGCAGCCTTGCCTTTGCTTGACCAAGTCTTGAAAGCCTCCCTGATGAGTTTGTCAAGGGCTGCATCCTTCTCTGTACCTTCCAACAGGTTTTTTTTTTTCTGGCCCAAATTTCCCAAGGTGCAATCCATGGCCATTGCCCTTTGTTATACCATCTGCAAGTGATGGCAAAGGTTCTTTGTAATTCCCTTCAAATATTTGTAAACTGCTACTAGAGCACCCCAGCCTTGTCTTTGCCTGACCAAAGAAGCCCAGCTCTCTCACCCTCTTTTCTGGGTCATACTGTAGGGCCCTGACCTTGAGAACATTAAACACGTCAGGATGGAGATCTCTGAAGCAGAACTAGACAACTAGGCAGTTTTGAGAATTTCATCCATAGCTGTATGCTCTTGGTAGCTCTTAATGGTTTACTGCCTGCAAAATGCCTTGAGGTCCTCCAGTGGTGTCTCTATCAGTGCAATGTATTACCATTAACTACACTCCGGTAAACACTGTAATTCAGAAGAAAGCTGAGTACTAACTGCCAATGTGTCATCATAGCTTACAGCATCTTCTTGTTTGTTCCCAAGCAGCCCTTGTCACTTCTGTGCTCAGTTTTTCTCTTATCCATCACCTTTGCAGCAGAGCAACAAAGTTCCAGTTAACTTGAATTATGCATGGAAGTGCCGGGTCTTCTCTCCACAGTTACTTGGTAGGTGTCAAGTACTGCAGTAGCTTGGGTTCAACAACCTGTTCAAGACTACATGTGTCTTGACATGTTTCTCAGCTTAAATGTGCCTGAGCCATAAGAATTTTTTGCTACAGGTAGAGCAAGCATTTGCATAAAGGAAAGGAAGGCTGTAAAGTTGCAGTTTACTACACACAAATTTCCATTTGCAGCACTTGGAATTGCCACATCCTCAATTTAGTAAAAGGCATACTTGGATCATCCTGGTATCAGAAATCTACTTTGATGGGGGACTTCCTGTCTGGGTACAAGAGGCCAGACCAAGTACCAACCTTGGACATCTGGCAAGGCAGAGGCATCTTGATCCATATGGATCTTTCTTATATGAAAACCTGGCAAGATTTATTTGAGCAAGTGTGAGTGATCCACCTGCAAAGTGTTGAGTGAGTTGGTAGCAGCCTTAGCCCTCCTGAGTGATGGCTACAACCGCTGGCTGCATATGGAGAGTGCTCATCCATATGGGAAGTCTTGTGTTGCAAAGAAAAGGCTACAAAGCAATGCTTGTATCCGGTGAGGGATGGAGGAGGTCAGAGGCAGAGCCTTGAGCCACTTGAGCCCTGTGCTGGGCAGCAGTTGTGGTAAGAGGAGCAATGGTGGCCATGAGAAGGAGAAGAGGTGGGAGAGGGAGAGATAGCTCCAACTGAGGTGTGAAACATCGAATGGTTGAGGATTAGCTTCAGAAAAGCAGAGGAATCCTCTGCCATGAAAACAAAGAAAGTGACTGTCGTAGGGCACTCTGCCTGCGAATTTATCACCAACAGCAGAGAGGTAATAAGCCTGCCTTTTGGATTTCTCTTACATGAAGATACGCAGAACCAGGGCTGCCAATGGAAATGGAGTTAACAGAGAAGGTATTTAAGACAAGAGTTTGAAATACCTCTATAGCTGAAAACCTTCTATCTTTATTATGCAAGATAATCTTCAGGAGGAAGATGTGGAAACTGCAGGAAGCACTTGACTGTTTTGAGGGGTGAATGATAAAGACAAAAGAAACAGAATTTGGGAAAGCATGCAGAGGTGTTAACATATTTGAGACCTGTGATACACCCTAACTCTTGATAGCCTGGCAGAGGCATTGAATCAGACTTCATCAAGGCAGGGATGGCTTGGGGTGCAGAGGGCATGCAAGGGTGGGAGTAGGCTCTGTGAAGGGCTTGTTGCAGCCTGTTGAGCCCCACAGGGTGCTATTCCAGCTGTAGAAAATTTATTACTGACATAGGCTATGGAAAAAAATGATGAGTGTTTGCAAAGGCTAAGAGGCGGCCTGGGGTACTGCATGGTACCCAAACTGTCTTCACTCTACTCCTTTCACCCCCTCAAAATGGGACTTATTTCAAGATTGGTGTTGTCCTTTTAATCTGTAAGAACCTTACCTTTAACAAATTAGTAAAATCGTGTACAAAGACATAAAGTGCAGCCTGGGAAAAAGAAGTATGGAGTGATCCCTGTCCAAGTATTACAGCTGTAAAGTTCAAAGAGATTTCACAAGTCTGTTCTGAAGATTTGTATGTTTAGAATTTTACTGGCTTTCACACTCAGAAATGGCAAAAAAACCTCTCTGTGCTCCTGCACAAATCTTCTGTAAGGACTGTGCAAATTAAGATTTTTCAGGCATGGCTGCTGAAAGCAGTGTCTCAGCTGCTGGGGTGTCCCCTTGATACTTTGAAAGGAACGGTATTTCAGTACTCAGCACTTACCTGTACCACGTCCACCCTGAAATAGGTATAAGATACTCCTGCTTGAGCATCCCAAATCATCCTGATTACAAATGCAGTCCATAAGCTTTGGCAAAGATGCATGCAATAGCTTCTTACTTTTCAGCTTAGGAAGCAATCCTGTGAGCCACGGCTGGCAGCTCGGGGAGGGCTCTGTGGCTGACTGTTCACCCAGGCAGGCTACGTGCATGCCTCTGCTGGTGAGGTGACCTCAGCCATAGAGACCTGGGTTTCCTTCAGTCTGCAGGTCAGGGCCAAAGCCTACCTAAGATGGCAGTAAGTGTCTCAGCATGGGCTGCTTACGCTGCTGCTCAGCCAGCACCGAGAAGCAGTTAATAGATAGCTCTCATCAGTCTGCACTATTTCACGACACAAAGGCTCCCCCAGGTTGCCTTTAGAGCACTGTTTTGAGTAGTAAAAAAGCAATTTCTGCAGAAGCAAATGGCCTGAAAATGTTTCAAGAATACTTGGATGGGTTGGCATGATATTTTACCCACATGACAGGTTAAGTGTCTATTTTCTGGATCTACTTTTTCATTGAAACAAATGGGGTGGGGCAAAGTGACAGAAAAGGGAAGCCAGCTGATTGACTTGCTTTTGGGATGCCCTGTTTTGCCAAGCAGAACTGTTGGATGCAGACCGCTTGCTGCTGCCATGTGGCATTGCTCTTGTGTTCTCATGTTGTTGTTGTGTTCTCATGTTGTTACTCAGCAAAGTCATTCTTCATGCTTTTTGTCCCTTGTACCTATTTCCCCTGATATTTTTCAGGCACTGCACTCATAGAATCACAGAATCATAGAATCATAGAATGGTTTGGATTGGAAGCAACCTTAGAGACCATCAAGTTCCAATCCCCCTGCCATGGGCAGGGACACCTCCCACTAGAGCAGGTTGCTCAAAGCCCCATCCAGTCTGGCCTTGAACACTTCCAGGGATGGGGCATCCACAACTTCTCTGGGCAACCTGTTCCAGTGTCTCACCACCCTCACTGTAAAGAATTTCTTTCTGGTGTCTAATCTAAATCTCCCCTTTTCCAATTTAAAACCATTGCCCCTTGTCCTGTCACTACACTTCCTCATAGACAGTCCCTCTCTGACTCTTCTGCAGGCTCCCTTCAGATATTGATAGGCTCTTATAAGGTCTCCCCGGAGCCATCTCTTCTCCAGGCTGAACAACCCCAGCCCTCTCAGCCTGTCCTCATAGGGGAGGTGCTCCATCCCTCTGATCATCTTTGTGGCCCTCTGCTGGACCTGTTCCAACAGTGTGTTGAGGACTCCAAAGCTGGACACAGTACTCCAGGTGGGGTCTCACGAGTGCAGAGTAGAGGGGTAGAATCACCTCCCGAGACCTGCTGGCTACACTTCTCTTCATGCAGCCCAGGATGTGGTTGGCTTTCTGGGCTGCCAGTGCACATTGCCGGCTCATGTTAAGCTTCTCCCCCTCCAACACCCTCAAGTCTTTCTCCTCAGGGCTGCTTTCCAGCCATTCTCTGCCCAACATGCATTTGTGCCTGGGATTGCCACGTCCCAGGTGCAGGACCTTGGCTTGGTTAAACTTCATGTGATTTGCACGAGCCCACCTCTCCAGCCCATCCAGGTCCCTCTGGATGGCATCCCTTCCCTCCAGTATGTCAACTGCACGGCCAAGTTTGGTGTCATCAGCAAACTTGCAGAGGGTGCACTCTATCCCACTGTCCATGTCTCCAACAAAGATGTTGAACAGCACTGGTCCCAGTGACCAGTTCCCCCTGAGGAACTTGTCACTGGCCACCACTTGGACATTGAGCCATTGACCACAACCCTTTGAGTGCGGCCATCCAGCCATCTCCTTATCCACTGAGTGGTCCATCCATCAAATCCATGACTTTCCAATTTTGAGACCAGGGTATCGTGCTAGACAGTGTCAAACACTTTGCACAAGTCCAGGTAGACAACATCTGTTGTTCTTCCCTTGTCCACCAAGTGTGTGGCAGTATCATAAAAGACCATTAAATTTGTCAGGCACTATTTGCCCTTGGTGAAGCCATTTTGGCTGTCTCCAGTCACCTCCTTATTTTCCATGTGCCTTAGCAGAGATTCCAAGAGGATCTGCTCCATAATCTTGCCTGGCACAGAGGTGAGACTGACTGGCCTGTAGTTCCCTGGGTCTTCTTTTTTCCCTTTTTTGAATATCAGAGTTATGTTTCCCCTTCTTCCAGTCTGCGGGAACTTCGCCAGATTGCCACAATTTCTCAAATATGATGGAGAGCGGCTTAGCAACTTCACCCTCCTTCAGGACCCTGGATGGATTTCATCAGGTCCCATGGACTTATGCACCTTCAGGCTCCTTAAGAGGTCTTGAACCTGATCTTCTTGTACTGTCGGCAGTTCTTCATTTGCAGAGCCCCTGTTTTTGCCTTCTGTGACTTGAGTAGTGTGGTTTGAGCCCTTGCTGGTGAAGACTGACACAAAGAAGTTGTTCACTAACTCAGCCTTATCCATATCTCGGGTGGCCAGGTCTCCCTTTCCTTCTGGAGAGGGCCCACAGCTTCCCTAGTCTTGCCTTTGTCCCTGATACATCTGTAGAAGCTTTTCTTATTGTCTTTGATGTTCTTGGCTAGATTTAGTTCTGCCTGGGTTTTCGCTTGCCTGATCTCGTTCCTGACAACTCGGACCGTTTCTCTTTATTCTGCCCATTCTACCCATCCCTGCTTCCACCCTCTATAGGCCTCCTTTTTGGTCATGAGTCCAGCAGTTCCTTATTCATCCCCGCAGGCCTGCTGGCTGTTTTGCCCGACTTCTTTTCTGGGATGCACCTCTCCTGAGCTTGGAGGAGGTGATCCTTGAAAACCAACCAGCCTTCTAGGGCCCCTTTTCCCTCCAGTTCTTTTTCCCATGTTATCCTCCCAATCAGATCTCTCAGGAGACCAAAGTCTGCTCTTCTGAAGTCCAGGGTAGCCAGCTTGCTGCACACCTCCTCACCACCCTATGAATCTTGAACTCCACCATTTCATGATCACTGCAGCCAAGGCTACCCTTGAACTTGACATTCCACACCATCCCCTCCTTGTTAGTAAGGACAAGGTCCAGCACAGCTCCTTTCCTCTTTGGCTCCTTGACCATTTGAAGAAAAAGTTGCCATCAACACATTCCAAGAATTTTCTGGATTTCTTGTGCTCTGCTGTGTTGTCCTTCCAACAGATATTGGGGTGGTTGAAGTCCACCATGAGGACCGGTGTGTGTGAGCGTGATGCTGCTCCTATCTGTCTATAGAGGGCCTCATCCTCCCTGTCACCATGGTCTGGTGGTGGTCAGTAGCAGACCCCTACTGTAACATCACTTTCCCCTGTGATCCCTTTAATCCAGACCCACAAGCTCTCCATCAGGTCTTCATCCATCCCCAGGTGGAGCTCCACACACTCCAGCTGGTCGTTGACATAGAGGGCAACACCCCCTCCCCGTCTTCCCATCCTGTCCTTCCTGAAAAGTCTGTAACCCTCCATTCCAATGCTCCAGTCATAAGAGCCATCCCACCAGGTCTTGGTAATGCCAATAAGATCATAGCCCTGGAGGCATGTACACATCTTTAACTCCTCTTGTTTGTTCCCCATACTGTGTCCATTCATGTAAAGGCACTTCAGCTGGGCACCTAATGGGGCTGACTTACTGGCTGGAATGGCTCCCTTTCCTTCGTGTTGCTCTTCAGGTAGCCTTCCTTTGTGGTGTTTTGTCCGTGATTCCCGTATTCCCTTAATATCAGACCTGTCCTTGAGGCTCCTGAGGCAATCACCCCCCTCCCCCTTCACATCTAGTTTAAAGACCTGTCAATCAACCCCACCATCTCTCAGGCCAGAACAGTCTTCCCCTTCTGAGAGAGGCATCTTCCATTACTTGCTAGCAAACCCAGTGCCATATGGATCAACCCACTATCAAAGTATCCGAAGTTATGGTGGTGACACCAACCGTGGACCCATGTATTGATTGATTTAATCCATCTGCTCCTCTCAGCATCATTTCTTGCCACTGGAGGGAATGACAAAAAAATCACCTGGATCCCAGAATCCTTTACTAAGCCTCCCAACTCCCTGAAGTCTCTCTTTATAGCTTTTGAACTTCAAATTGCTGTCTCCCAGCAACTCCCCATCCTCATGATTTTCTTTTCCACAGCAAGCTCACAATCTCACTGACTGACTTTTCTAGGCAATACTGAAGCTGTCAAGAGCAGTATAAACTACCCTCACGCACATCTTCATGTGAATTAGGGGAGGATAGTGAAGGTGTCTCTTTTCTTGGCAGTCACTAGGGGAAAATCTCTCTGGTGAAAGGGCTTTTGGACCTGTCCTTCATGAACAGCAAACTACAGCTACAGGAGCTATCTGCTTTCAGATGTTGCTATATGCTAAAGACTGCGGAAAATAAATTTGCTGGATAGAAATGTTTTACAGCAACAATTAAGCCTGCTATTCTTCTTGAATTTCTCAGTTGAAAAGCCTGTCATCACAAATAGCTGGTGTAATTGCCAGCTTATAATACTGACATGGCCCAGAGAAAATCCAGTGATGGCACTGAGCATTCAGAGCCTTTTCAGCAAGAGAAGACCTTCTGATTTAATTTCCTCCAACACCCCACAATAAATTCCTGCTGTTAACTGATGTTTTGGACCGTTGAATCACAGTAAAAGATTCTATGTTGAACCACAGCCCAGATAAGTATGGACTCCATCTGAATTGTCAAATTATCGCTATTTGTCAAAGGAAAAGGCTTGAAATGCTTACATCTCTGCTGTACATAGTAACAATGCATATGAAGTCATTCCTATTAGATAGACTGAGATTCATACTTTCCAAAGCAGTCAGTAATTAGAACTGAGTGATATTTCCAATGTGCCCATTAATGATGGCTGCTATCCAAGCATGTAACTTCTGGACATTGACAGATTCATTCTCTAAGAGCACTAATTCTGGCTTTAGAGTTGTGAGTGTGTGTACATGTGGCTCCCTCTTCCCTCTTCTCCCCTCAGAGTGGCTTGTAATAATTAAGCACTCAAATAACCATTGAAATAATTGAAAACTTGGAAAGTTGCTCCCTTGGGTGTAGTACTCAAAGCACATAGGTTTGTTAACTGCAGCTATTTATAGGGTATCTCAGATGCTGTCTCCCTCCACCAACTGTTTCGTGTTAGGTGTAGTCTGCAGCTGGGGTGGTGCTTTTCCCTATTACATTTTCCTCCCACTAAAAATGACTCAGGGACACCATTGCCCCTGGCCCTCAGCTTTCCACATGACTGGGAATTTTTAATTTTCCACACATATGGAGTGCTGTGAGAATACAGGAACAGCCAGACGTGAGGTGATCCCCCAGTCCTTTGTTATCCTTATGCAACATTGGAGTGTCTTGGGCATGAATTTGGCTGTGCCTAAGAATGAATTCAGTGATGCTGGTAAGCTTTGTACGCAGCAAACCAGCTACTACAGGTCCCTTCATACCTTAGTTTCTGAAGTGGTGATGTTCCCAGTTGGAAACTTAAAGGTTTGTGGAGGGATTTAAGTCCAACAAAGCTTCCTTATCATGCACAATGTATTGTGCAAAGTTCTGCAGTTCTTCCTCCCAGGAGGATCAAAGACTATTTTTAAAGTAAAAGCAGCTTTATCAAGTGTAAGAGGTGGAAAATCTCTAGCAAAGTGATTGTCTAGAGAAATAAAAGTTCAAAAATATATTCAATGTAGTAAAAATTTCTCTTGCTCCTCTCAGAATGGCTTGAAATTGCTGAGAAGAGCATTGTATATTGAGCACACGGCACTAGGAAAACGTCAACTAGCAAAGTTAGCTGCATGTTACAAATGAAGCAGTAATTAAGAGCATGTATCTGCGCTCCCTGGCTCTTCTACCTTCCATGATTTTCACTGTCTATGGTTACAGTCACTAGTCTTAAATGTAATAGGTTACTTCCATCAGAGCCAAACTTGGCTGGTAAAGAAGTTCAAAAACAAAGTTGTGAAAGGGGATAAAACCTTCTAAGATCCAGTGCATCATAATTTTGAGCTAGAAATACAGCAAAGATCAGAGTATTTGCTTGTGGACTGCCTTTAGTTTCACCCATTGGAGCTCATTTACTTAGCCTTATGGGTTATTGAAGTAATGCACTGTGTGAGATCCTAATTCAAAACTTTTGAAATCCATGGCACAAACATGGTGTGGTGCCTCCCCTTCTCTCTTTCAAACCTTTGAATGTTCCATTGCTTATTGTTCTGAAAGGAAAAGTGACATCATTATTACCAGTTTAATAAAAATGGACTGAGATTGGAAAATTCTACGTGCGTATCTGCAGGTATAGACCTGATTTCAGGCATACCAATTTGATATTTACTAACCACAGGAGTCCTTCTGAAGATGGCACTGTCTTCAGAAAACTTCACAGTTCTCTGTGGTACAATCTAAACATTTTTTTTCATAACTTGCCAAGAATGAGCCTCTCCTAGGGCCTTCAGCATCTTTGTGTGCTTAGTGTCCATCATCACCCAGTTTCAAAGAGCACTCTTATGGCCTTGTTTGGTCTCTCAAGCAGTCTGAGGGGGGGGGACTGCTTGTGTGAAGTGTGAAGGATCAATTCAAATGAGGGCCCAACACATCCTCATTAGAGCAAAGAATTGGTGATGGTGTGTTCTGCAAGGCAGCGCAGGCTGGACAGGCTTTTGGAAGTGCCTCTGGTCTGTATTGCTCTGAGAACAGCATTTACTGTGCAACCCAGAACAACCTAGAAATTCCTAACTTCTGACCTATTCAGAAATTTTACTTAAAGATGTACTCATGCATGCTTGAAAATTAAATGGGGTAATCTGCTTAGCTCTTCCAGTTTGCATTCTGAGTCTGCAATGCAAACTGAAACCAGGTTAGTTCTTTGTATAATTTTTTTCTTCTAAGTGCATCATTTATCCCAGGTTAGATTTTTTTTTTCTTCATGTTTTGGGTTACAAAAATGTGTCTGAGGTTTTGATACCACCCGCTAACATCTGCTACAATTGTATTTTTATTGTCTGGAGCATTCAGTCAGTGAGTGTACAGTGCTACATTCAGAGTTAAGACACTTGCCCAAATAACTTACCACACAGAAAATGTGTTAAGGAGTGTAAGTGTTGCACAGAAGTGCCTGCCACTGGGATAAGGATTAATTTTACTATGCATTTCTAACAAGTGTCCCCTTCTGAATTCTATTACAGACTTCCCACAACAGAAAAACTCAAACTAATTGCAAGAACAAATGCAATGGAGGTTTCCAAGTTTGGGAAGTGGAGGTGGCTTTGACAAGCTGTTTAAGAATATCCTTAATTTCAATCATGTTCTTCCTCGGGACCTTTGCATCTCACAGATATCTGCCTGTGGAGAGGGAGGTTCAGCTGAGTGAGAGCAGGCTAACCCATGCCTGAGAAACACCTTGGAGAAGACAGTGGACTGGAAAGGGAAAGAGCAGTACTAAGAGGAGGAAATCCAAAAGTGTGCTGGACCCTCACCAGTTCTGCTGCAGTCAGCAGAAGCCTCCTGTGTGGGAGCAATGACCTTAGCAAGGACAGTGCTTCAGTCAAGAAAGGAGGGATGATCGGGAGATGAGAGAACCTGCTGCTTTCCCAGAGCAGGTGAAATTGAACAGGGACAAAATGAATGCAGAAATTGATGAGGGCTGGCCTCTGGCACTCATGGGGCATGTTTTTCTGTAGATGAAATGCAGTGCCAGGGTCCAAGGAAATGAAGAGTGCAGTTGCTAAGGCAAACTCCAAAAGCATAGGGCACAGCTTCCCAGCTCAAATTGACTTGCAGGCAGTTTGCTTGGAGATGTCTACATGGTGTTCCAGCACTATTGCCTCTGGAGAAGCAGGCATTTGAGGACAGACATCTCTGTACCACTAAAATAGCTATGTCCATGCTCAGAAGTCATTGTGTCCTGGAGCAGGTCTTAGTTACAGCCCAAGAATAGAGAGCAGCTTGGGTGCACAGCAAAAACAAGGTTGTGCATTGCTTTCACAGCACGTTGCCTCAGTGGCATGGATTGGCCTTACAGTCAGTCAACAGTAACTTACAAACCCCCATAACAAGAATAGTTTAATAGTGATGGGCAGAATTCTGCAAACTGGTGCCACTATTCTTTATCCTCACTGCCTTGGAGACACTGTTCATCTAGGAGCCTGAAATATGGTCCCATATTAAAATAAGAAGCTAGCTCTTTACACTGAAGGCTCATAATTATGTGTTTCTGAAACCACTGTTCTTTTACATCGCCCTTGTCACAATGCAACTGTTTTATTTATGAATTTTATCAACTGGACGCAGTTGGTTTTAGAGGTTAACGTGGTCAATGAGAAAAATTAAAAAGCAGCACATTACCCTGCTTTCACACTTTGGATTAATTCTTTTTCTTAACTTCATGCTTTTCAGGTTTTGGTTTTGGGATTTTGGGGTTTGGTGTTTTTTTTGGTTGGTTGGATTTGTATGTATGAGGTGGTGGGCAGGTTTTTTGTGGTTTTTTTTTTGTTTGTTTTGTTTTTAAATTTTGTTGCTGCGTGTTCTAAATACTGCAGTGAGGTGTCTGTAATGTAGGAGGTAGTTTTCGGTTACTGGAAACATTAGGGATAATCCCTCTGAGACCAGTATTGTTCCAAATGCAGGAGAGTCAGCTAAAAGGAATGTCATCTGACCAGTCATTGTCAAATGCTGAAAAATTCATATCTTTTTATCACTGCAACATATCTGGCCCTCTGTATTTTTTCAGAGACCTGGAAGATGGAATATATATTATTTACATATTTATTTTATTTTTACAGTGCCTGCTTTTATCATCACTTTTTCCAAGTGAGCCCTGCTGTATGCCACCTGAGCATCAAAATGGGATACTTTTCATTTTGGCCTCTTGGAGGCTGCCTCTCTCTACCCAGCTGCATTAGATTCATATTGATATGAACTTCTGAAAGAAAAAATGGCTAGATCTACAGGGCCTGTGTGAGGTTGGGTATGTGTTGTGCCAGAAACTGTACAAAGTGAGAAACCATTGCTTCTGTGAGATAAGGAGGGAAAGGAGACTCATGATTACAAGTAATGGGCAGAGATGGGATGGAGGTCTTTTGTTTCCAACCATGTGTGCTGACTGCTTCCCCCCTACTGTCTCACAGTGTTCATCTTGGTAGTTGGAAGGATGTATGGGACTGCTGGAAGCCATCAGAGGGTTTAGGACAATGAGAAGGAGCAAGCAAAGTCTCTCAGGCTATTTACATCCCCTGTTTCACAGTCTCCAAGAGGAAGGGAAGAATACCATAACTTGATAATCGAGATGATCATAGATAAAGAGACTGGTTTCGGAGTGGGAAATAGAATTAATCTAATGGCTCAGTGAAAACAGAGCGTGTACAATGAACTACCCAGAGAAAAACAAGGAAGTCAAGCATTTGGAAATCTCAGAGAGGATGTAGCTCATTAGGGCTTTTTCTGCAGTACTTTGTGACTGCTCTTCAATGCATGTAGAGGAAGGAAATCAGAAGAAGTGTTTTTGTTTTCATGGGCAATTCAAGAGAACTTTAATTCTGCATGTTTTATTAGCAAGAAGGGGGGAAAATCTTCTCCTTACACCTTCTTTTTCCAAATTTTGGTTCTTATGTAAGGTGAGACATACCAAAAGATGTATTTATTGTTTCCAAATCAAGAGGCCCCATGGCAGTCTTCCCTAGTTAGTGAGATACTCGGTCTTGTGTTTATAAAATGCGTTGCATCTGGATACATGTGCATGTACTTGTGTTTGCAAAAAGGGTAGATACAATACATGAAAGCAAATCCAAATGTTAATACACTAATAGATTTAACGGGATGCAGAAAATGTGTTCCAGTTCTAATATCGCTTCATTGTGGTTAAATTGCATACATCAAAAAAAAAGTAATTCAGGAGGGATCCCTGCTTCCACCCTCCTGCTTTGAGGAAGAGATTTTCAAAGGACTCATCATCTCCACAGTTCCATTGAGAAAGAGATACTGACAGAATAAGAACTGTCTTACAAATCATAATGAAATTATTTCTATTTTCCCTTTGCTAGCAGTTGTTCTGCAGTCTTAAAGAAGCAGCACTGTCACGACACTTCCTCTTCAAAAATGCAGGAAAAAGGGTAAAGTAACAGTTTTTAAGTAATCTTCTGGTCCCTCCAAACTCTCACATTTGTTTTCCAACATCTCTTTTTCCATGGCTCTGGTAATATTTACTAGTCTTTCTTGTGTAAAATGTGACCACAGCTGTCACTGCTGCCACAAGCACAGGAGTTCCCTGAATTTCCTGTTCAAAGTTTAATGTCAGCTCATAATATTATTATTAATATTATTATTATTAATGTCACAGTGATTTTTGGCATTATACTTTTTTTCTGTTGCATGGAGTTTAAAATATTTGTTTCTTTTTCTATTTTTAGTACATTGAATACTGGTACACCAAATAATTGTTGAATGCAGAGGTTTACAGAGCAAGGGAAATGCTTAGCAACAGTAAGTATAACAGCAAGCTTTTCTTTCTAGACAGAAGTAGCATTTAGCATTGAGCTGATACAAAGCTGATGGCAGTCAATATCTTGTCATGACAACAATATAGTAAAAGGTCTGTGGGGTGTCCTGGCATAATTCATCTTATGATGAATGAACTCACAGCAGGTGTTACCTTAGGTACCCCAGCTTCCTGTTGTTTTCCTAAATGTCTTTGGATTAGAGAGTCCTCAGCTCTTCTAAGATATGAGGTCACGGAGGTCTTCTCACCAGACACCAAAGAACAAATTGAAAGCCAACTGCATCCTGGGCTGCATCACAAGAAGCATGGCCAGCAGGTCAAGGGACGTAATTCTGCTTCTCTACTCTGCAGTGGTGAACCCCACCTAGAGTACTGCATCCAACTCTGGGGTCCCCAACATAAGAAGGACATGGGCCTGTTGGTGCAACATGTCCATGTCCTTCTTATGTTGGAGTGGGTCATGAAGATGATCAGAGGGCTGAAGCACCTCCACTACAAGAAGCTGAGAGAGTTGGGGTTGTTCAGCCTGGGGAAAAAAAAGCTCCGGAGAGACCTTATAGTGGCTTTCCAGTACCTGAAGGGGGCTTACAGGAAAGATGGGGAGGGACTCCTTATCAGGGAATGTGACAATAGGATGAGAGGTAACAGCTTAAACTGAAAGAGGGGAGATTTAGATTAGATATTAGGAAGAAATTCTTTACAGTGAGGGTGGTGAGACACTGGAACAGGTTGCCCTGAGAAGTTGTGGATGCCCCATCCCTGGAAGTGTTCAAGGCCAGACTGGATGGGGCTTTGAGCAACCTGGTCTAGTGGAGGTGTCCCTGCCCATGGCAGAGGAGTTGGAACTCGATGATCTTTAAGGTGTCTTCCAACCCAAACCATTCTTTGATTCTACAATTCTATGAAATTGGAAGCAGCAAACCTATTTTCAGCATTCCATATGTGTTGGTCCTACATTCTCCAGATCAGAGCAAAACACTGCAGGGCAGTGATCACTTTTCTTAAGGGCCTGCTTTGTTTCCTACAGGTGTAAGAAACACTTGATATAAAGGAAAAGTATTGACACAGACTTTTCAGTGCAGTTTCACTTTTTGGCATACCTTTGAAAAACCAGAGGTACAGAAGTTGTAATGTGATATTCTTCACCTCTGCAGCAGCACCAAGAAATCCTTTATGACTTCTCTTCCATAGGGCATTATAACAAGAGAAAGCCAGTGAAAACACTGACAGAAAAGCAGAAGCACTATAAACTATAGCTGGTGCTGCTTGATGATCTCCTATTTCCTTTGCAACACCTTCCCAAGGAATGCTGGCGGTTGTTGTGTTGCAGAAAGCGTGTGTCCTCTTCTCCTTATCAGATACCACCTCCTCGGGGAGAGGAACTACATGATGGAACTAGGAAAAAAACAAACAAGGGGGATGATGTGCATGTTAGTTACCTTCTGCCATCATGGGTTATTCCAGCATGTAGTGCCATGCTAGCTGGCAAGGAGACAACCAGGAGTGTGTCATGGGCTGCAGCTGATTGTGCAGCAGCTGGAGAAGAAAGCAACTAGAAAAAATGAATTAGTTAACTGGGTAGAGAGGTAGCTGATCCCACTTGGCATAAGTCAGATGTGAAAACTTGGTGCTCTTATTTGGTGCCTTGCCAGAATTGTTCCACCACCATTGTGGACAGCACAAAGGAACTGTAGCCAACTCATCTACTGGCAGTGGAATAATTGGGAAAGCATAAAGCAGTATGTAAGTACCACAGCCTCTTCAGGAGGGAACACAAGGCCCTGCCCTTCTGTGCCTGTGAGCTCAGTTTCCCCTCTGGTGGTTGACTGCATGCCAACGTGGTGTCAGCAATGCCAGGACAGGGACGGCAGCCAGGTCATACCTGGCACTGCTACCATTGCTCATGGTGTCCAGCAAAACAGCAAGCAGAAATTCTCCTGAAGCTGTATCAAGATGCTCCGGTCAGCCCAGGTGGCATATAGGATCAGGCACAAAATTGATTTTGAATGAAAAGCCAGGTGTAGAAATTCCCAGGTTGCTGCCTAATTCCTCTGTTAAAGTGGGGTAGCTTTCAAAAGGCAATGATCATGGTTTTGGGCATGAGAAAGAAAGTGGGCAAGCACGGTACATCGGTGGTGTGGTAGGGATTCCAGAGTCCTGGTACCCATGCCTAGCTCTGGTACCTAGGGCAAGGGAGCAGCATGGTGATATGTTGTTGGCCAGATGTGGAAAACCCTGTAGCAGAATCTACTCTGACTTCCTTGTGCTTCTAACACCTGAGAAAAGGCAAGAGGTTTTGTGTTGCTCTCAATACTGCCAAATGGTGAAGAAGGGATGAGAAAGCAGTAGCTAACAATCTGTTGCAAGTAATTGAGCACTAAAACCCTTTTTTTTTGTTGTTTTGCCAAGTTTTCAAGGTGGTGCCTTATTTTCTTGCTCCCTGTTACCCTTGTGTAATCTCTGAAGCATGAGATGAAGCATTAGGAGCGCTGAGAGGAGTAATTCTTGCATGTGAAAAAGTAGAGAATGTGGCAATGACTGAAACTTTTATAGCATCTTCTTTAGCAAAACAATGAGGAGGGGGCAAATCTTGCTTCATAGTCCCTGCATTTCTGGCATCACCCAGTGGTAAAGATGGGAAAGGGTGTGCTGAAGTCAAGGCTTCTCATCTGGTGTGTGCTTGACTTTTTCCTTTAGATTTTCTTGCCTTTTGGCAGCTGCTGTTAACAGCTGAGTCATGAAGTATCTTGAAGAAAAATGCAGTGGTTTGAGGGTCTGGTATGAAAGAATTAAAGGTTTAAAGTAGGCTATAGGGATCCAAAGACATCTGTCTCTCAATTTGTTTTTTTTTTGTACTTAATTTTCTTTATTTTTCATTTTTTATTTTCTTTCATGTGTGGTTTTAATCCAAGTCATGCTGGGAAAGACAAAGGGTAGAGGAGGTTATCCCTGGAGTTTAGCCTTGCCTTATACGTTGTCTCTCCTTGCAATGTCTAACACCTCAAGTGGCCAGAAAATGATTTCTCTGGAACAACTCATGTCATCCTTGTCAGACATTGCCTGCCTTCAGATGTCCTTGAATTCATTGTATTGTATGGAGAAGGTATATGGGGCTAGGACAGTGCACAACATATGGTGGGAATGAGCACCTTTATAATGTGTTTTTGTGGATGTATGCACAGATCTATGCAGAAAAACTTTAACCCAACCTCATGGGTATTCTGTTTGATTAGTCATGCCTGACCATTGTACAGCAGTGGTCCTCATCACTCTTTCTTGTAAGTCATCATTGTTGCTTTTTTTTTGTTTTAATGAGAATATTGTAGAAGTGATGGGAGCAGCTCCTGAGAATCCCTCCTATAAAGGGAATATAACATAATACAATAAAGGTAAATATAATGCATTCATCTCACTTAATGCTGTTTTCTTCATATTAATTGCCTTGGAATCTGCCGAGATGTAACAGTTGCTTTTCTCACATCTTTTGGTTAAACTGAGGAATTGGGCTGCTGCAGGACATCCTTTTGGGTGTCCCATCTATGGGACTTTTGTCGACGCCTGTGTGCCCAGGTCAGTGCTTTGCTACTTCTTTGTACTGTGTAAACCCATTTTGCGTTTCCACTCCACTGCATTGGCACCTATCCTACAGAAACTGGCTACTGCAACTCCTTAGCCCATTCATGGGGACTGACCTATTTATTTCCATTTATAACTGTGTCAAATATAGCTATTCCAAACTTTTATAGCTCTGTCAAAGTGCTGACCTGGAGAGATAGAGTGAAATTATGCTTGAAATGCTTAGGGATGATTTAAGTGTGGTGGTCTTATGGAGAAAATTGAATTGCATTGAATTCAATTGAATCTTTGCAATTTCTGTCTGTGGACGTCAACCAGTAGAGGAGCAACAGATGGGGAAACAGCTTAACCATACTTAGTGATGTCAAATCTACTAGCTACAAGCAGTAGCCTGCAAGCCCTATCTGCTGCTCAGGGACTTCCCAATAGTGCATGACAGGAGTAAAATCCATACATGCTCCATCTTGAGAAGACTTCTTTGCTTCTGCTTCTTGGAGGCATCCTAAGTGGGTTCTATAATGAGTGCTTAAGAGCAATGCAGATTGCTTTAGAGTTAACTGTGCAGAAATTTCAGTGCACTGACCTCAGAGAATTACCAGAGGTAGGTGTAATTATTTGTAAAGTAATTCAGGCCAGGATTATGAAATATTTGCTCATGTCATTCTCTTGAAAAGAGAAGGCACGCAGTTAGATTTGCATTGACCTTTTCTAGGCAGCCCTTTGACGTTCCAAGTGGGTGGAGGAAATGTGGAGGCGCTGATATTATCAACATGAGCACAGAAGGGTAATGCTACTGGAAGCTGAGGATTTCAGGAGAGACAGAGCACCTACACACTGCACGGCAGGGTAGTGAATGGTCAGCAAGAGGCAGAAACCACCTCCATCTTGCTTTTTTGCTTGTGGAACTGTGCGACACTGTTGTGCAATAAGAAACAAGCAGTTGGTCTCTGCATTTTCTAGCTCACTCACTGTATAAAATGGAGTGAATATCTATGGGAAAAGTACACACTGTCAATGAGTGAGGGTGGAGTAGATCTCCCGTAAAACAGGCGGGACAATGGGAACTGCTAGACCTGCTCAGCCCTCGTGGCAGGAAGCTGGGCACAGGTCTTCCTTGGAGGCTGTGCCATAGCACAATTTGTGTTTCTTGCACTCCCTAGCTCTGAGTCAAAGCCTGCCTCTGCAAGCATTAAGATAAAGGGAGAATGGATCCTCATAACCTGACACTATTAAACTTCACCAGTTTGGTATATTTTGGCAGTGGCTTAGTGTATTTTTGGGGGGGGATTGGAGAGAGTACAGAGAATCTGCGGTAAAATTGAGTGGTTTGGGGCAGGAGTTCCGGAGTTCTCCAGGAGTGAGCAGGAGTTCTGCCATGGCTGGGCACATGTCAAATAAACCCAGATAAGACATTAAAAGGTCGTGTCATTCAATTTTTATCCAGAGGTCACTTTGTAACATGTTCTTCTAGCTCATTTGAAAGACCTCTAGTGCTGAGGCTGGCTCCCCACAGTGCCCACAAGAAACCCTTGCATGGCTGCAAAGCTTTTCCTCCTGCCATGCACTGAGAGCCATAAGTACCTGTTTATCTGCTACAGATGAGAGAATAGAGTGCTCCACTCCTCATTAAGGTTTTGGAAATTGAAGTATCTTTTCATGTCTTCTAAAGAATGTCACTTCATTCCCTCTTCCCCCAAATCAGTGATATTTTCCTGACCTCAAGTCATTTTTGTTCTTTGCCTCTGGCCTTTTTGTAGTTGGCCCACCAGCAATTCGAGTTGAATGGGCCTCAAGTCGCTCGCTCAAGTCGGCAAAAAGTGGATAACAATTGACACTGAACTCTAGCAGTACAATGCTATTAAACAATGGTTAAAGCACTTCATTGTAGATTGTTTTAAAAGGCCATAAAATCAGCTAATATCTTTATCTGAAAATGAATTTTAACCTATTCTCCACTATTTGGAAACCAATTTTAACACATTCTCCATTCTGCTCTATGTACTAAAGGGGTAAATTCTTGCTTCAGCAACTGCCACTGTCTGAGACTTCTCCCTGGCTGTTTTTCCAGAATACTCTGTGCAGCCCAGATGCATACTGAGCTTGAAGTGCTATTACACACTGTAACACACTGTTTTATGCACTTAAGTGAGCATCACCTTCAGTAACTCAAGTGACATCATACAGACTGCACTGTGTAATTTAGCATGTATTTCTGTGAAAATATCCCCTACCCGCTTGTCGTGTTTTGGTTTCATGTTTTGGTTTTTTTAGCATAGCAAATGTGCTACAGCTGTCAGCGCTGCAGTGTTTTTTAGGTTTCTCTTTTTCCTAAGGAAAAGTTCAGAAACTGCAGCTCCACTTTTGGTTTCTAGGACCAGTTTGCTTGGTGGAGGAGAGGATGGAGGAATTAGGATTAGAACAGGGTGCGTGTTTAAAACATAGTAGTTCCTTGCAATTACCAGATAGATGGTTGTTTATTCAGACTTAACTTAGTCTGGTTAATTCAGAATAAATCCTTTTATTCTTGTACATCAGTGCCTAGCATAGATAGTGCAGAATAGCTGTGCTGGAAAAAATCCCTAAGCAGACAAGCCCTGGAGTGTATGATCCATACTGTCCTCTGCAGGCTAATATCATCAACACCTGTGTTCTGCAGAATCCCAGCCTGTCCTCCGAGAAGGCATGTAGCACCAGGTCCTTGGACAGGAATTTTTTTTTTCAGGCCTGCTTACAAATTTGCATGTTCTAATATGAGAGAGGAGCAAGTCTCTCTGCATTCATCCATTTTGCAGTCTTCCAGCATTTACAATTTGTGACATGAAATCATGGGGAAGTTCATCTGATTTGTTGATGGGTTTTAAAAATATCAGTAACATTTTAAAAGGAATAGATAAGCCCCCAGATTGTGGTCTGTGTCCTTTTGTGTTTACTTCTTGGTTTGTGAATTTTTATGGGATCTTATTTGCAAGAGTTTCTCCACAGATGCCAGAGCTAGACATTTACTGCTAAAGTAAAAAATAAAAAAAAAAAAGAAAAAAGGAAAAGCAGTGTTGTCATTAACATGGTATTGTATGACAGTAGGAGCTTTAATCCCATTAAAATTATGTGAGTAGTCAGTGTTGACTTCAGTGGTTTAGTTGTACAAGATTGTGGTCATTTAAGTTCCCCATAAATTTGCTAAGTTTAATAAAATCCCATTTGTTTTCAACAGTAGGCTACCATTGATGGCAGGCAACAGCAGACTCAAATACAATTTTTTTTTGACATAAAAAAGAGAGTGGGGCCTTTTGAACTGCTTCATCAAATTCAGATGGCTGATGTCAGCAAGTATGTTGTATTCCATATCTTCCTTGTTAAAAAAAGGTTAATACTTGTCTGTGTTTTGCAGACCCATAGCTGTGCAGCATTTATACTATAGAGAATTCGTTGCTGTTTATCATACAGCTGTTATAATGTCAGTCATTTCCAGATGATACTTATCTTCAAGGACATGAATTCCCTGCTTCTTATGCAGTACATAATCTAGCAGTATTTCCAAAAGGCCAACTGCTTATTATTTATAGATAGTCCAAGTCAGTAATTACTAGACCAGTTTTTGGTAGTTTTGAAAGCTGTATTTCAGGTTGTTTTTTCCACAGCTAAAATGTTGTTGACTGAAGATTAAGCTTGCTTCTCACTGAGGTACTCTGCCCAAGGCCCACAGTTTTGCCAGCATTTGAGATATAATGATAAAATCATAAGTGTTGCAATTTTAGGTTGATTTCTTTGGCAGCCAGTTGTTTTCAGACTGCCACAGGCAACTCAGTAGGTTTGGATCATCCCTAAATTGATTGTATTGTTTGTATCTATTTTGAATCTGCATTGAGCCCTCAGCTGGCTACATTGCACAAATGATTCTGAATGTTTTGAAAAACCTACTACAGAATATGCTGGCTCTCAGCTTTTTTTAGAGGTGCTTGAATCCACATCTATATAGGAAAGTTAATTTGGACTGCAACAGGTTGTGAATTAAGAGCTATTTTCAATTGCCATCTTTAATTGGCAGCTCTCTCTGTGTATACAGCGTAATGGAAGGCAGACTCTTTTGCTTGCACTGAATAATGCTCAATAGGCAATTTCCCAAGGTGTGCCTGTGTGGAGCTGATTGATCTGTAAATTTTTTGCTGGCCACTTACATGGCAAGTCTAACCTGTGGCTTTTTGGTTTAATGTTTTGTGCATTATCGCTGTTGGAGACCATATGTATGTCTGTAGTGCCACTGAAGTGCACACAGTGGAACAGTGTTTTCAGTGGAAAACAGGAAATATAGAGCAGAGCTGTTGATTCATGGTCCTTTTGGTCCGGACTGTCAAGACCTTTACCCATGGCGTTTAACTGTGATTTACTCCGTTGTGCAGCTCCTCAGAGAAAATCCAATGAGAGTGGCACACAAAGACCATCCAAATTCCTGAGATACTTCTTGTCCTGTCTCCCACATGGAGCCTCCATCTCCATTGGGCTCTCCATGTGGTATTGCAATACAAAAATAGAGGCTCAGTTGTATACTTTTATTAATGTTCACTCTTACCGATCCACAGGGATTTGCAGCCTGGAATCTATAAATGTTTAAATGTTAAGTCTGCATGTGTACAGAGATGCTCTTAGAAGAGAAGAGCAACCACCCAAACAATGGTGAGCTCCTAATAATGACTACCGTGGGAGATTCAGCCCACTAAAGTAAAACCTCTTTTCTCCCAACAGGTTTACAGCTGTTTGAAATGTTCTCCTTTTATATTTTTATTTTTATGTGTATTTACTTCACACAAAAAAAAAGGTCAAAATTTTCAAGATTATTACAAGGATTTGGATTGTAGGTCTTTGCTTGTATCAGCTGCAAGGCACTTTGTATTAGGAGATCCTGTCTTAACTTGATGAAATTCTGGGTATGTCTTTGCAGAAAGGTCAATAACTATTACATATTACAATAAAAATACCACAGTAAAAATGCTTTTTTTCACATTAGAGTGGTCCCCGTTGCTCTTCTGGAAGCACATGATTTTAATAAATTGCAATTTGAGAAGACTCTCTTGCAGCAAGACAATTGTGTAGCTTGTCACCACTGTATTTTATTGATGTTGCCTCAACATATCCAACCTGTGTATGAAAGTGTAACAGCACTCCTACCTCAGGTGGTTAAGACTTGAGCAGTATTTAGATTATAGCTGGTGCTGCTTAGCCTTTTAGCTGCCACACCACCCCTATACAGTCTTACACCTTTTGCTGAAAAGTTTTAAATTACTTGCCCCTGAAATGAAGACAAAACCCACTGAGCACATAATGAACTCATGACGTATCTTCCAATGCAAATTATCCTGTGATCCTGTGATTCCATGTGGCTTCACTGTAATGTTAAGTCTATGGACAAGCATCTGTCTAACCCCAATCTAACTGAGGGTTATCATGTCCATAGCGCTGTTGTTCATGTCCATTACCAGGTACCTGAAGTATCTCCCATGACTATTGGCAGTGAATTAAGGTATTATTACTGAGTTCATAGGTACTATGTATTTCTTCTGGTTCTGCAGGGGACCTGTGAGAATGCATCGGGCAGTTATTATGCTTCAGGGGTGCAGCCAATGTCCATATCTGACATACGTAAGCATAGAGCTCCTTAATCTGCAAAATGCACTTGCTGTTGATACATCTGATTTAGCCTAAACACCAGAAACAGGCCACCTCCAATTATGAAGAAACTCTTATCAGAGAAATTATCTCTTACAAAGCAGCATCCTGTCTGAGCCTCTTGAACTGTTTCCAGTCCCTAAAGTGTCTATACACCACTGTAATGCTAAATGTTGTCATATCCAAGATAACTGGAGCTATAAACCATGACAGATCTTTGGGCTTCAGGTGGCGGTTGCATTAAATATAGGTGAAAAGCTTTTATTTTGGGGATGGAGGACAGGGACAGTCTAATTGTTTTTCACTTAGTGACGTTTTACAAGTGCAATTAATATTTTGGGATTGCTTCCAGCTTGATTCATTGTTTGGAGTGAGAGTGGAACAGCAATAGATGGTATACATGTCATTGCTCAAGAGGTTTTAGGCAGAGAGCCTCCTTTAGCTGTAAGTGGGAAGACATTAATCTGGGGTTCATTTTCACATACAATTTCATTAGTTTAGACACTTATTGATGTGCATTGTATGTTTTGGAAAAAGATGGGTAGAGGGCAATAAAAGTGAGGATTCTGGGCCTTGCCACAGCATTCCTGTGGGATCATGAGAAAAGCGTCCCTGTTGCTTTGTGCCTGTTTTGTCTGTATCCACCTTCGTCATCCTTGCCTCCACCTGTTAAGCATCCACTGCAGCACTGACTTATAGAATACACACACTAGGAGCGATAAAGTTTCCCATTTTCCATTACCTGGGTAAATCCTGTCATATGGCCATGTGGAGTAGGTACTTTAGATCACAGAAGACAGATATACCACACCCTAGTTGACCACGTGCCTTTGTTCATTTTGGAAAGTGTTCATGGTATAAGTCTGCTTAGTTCCATGGGCAGGGAACTAAAAAATAAAACAACTGGAAAAAGCAAGCTATCCATGCCTTTAACATGACAGAGTCTCATCTGTAACAAATTAGGGCAAAACTCTGCTGAAATGCTGCCACTTTGCATGAGCGAATCATCTGGCCTATTGAGTCTCTTTTCTTGAAGGGAACTTCGTGGCTCTGGCATGTTGTCTCACAGTAGAAAAGCTCTTCTTGTTTCTGAGACATCTGTCTTCTCTGTCATTGGGACTATCAGCCTGTTGGAACGCCTGTGACTCTTCCCTTGGTGCAGCAGTCTGCTAGAATGCATCTTTTTGCTTTCAGTAACATCAGCCAAATCAAGGCCTCTAAGTTATATTAGCTAATAAACTAGGTTGCTCTTGTCTTCAGCTATTTGAAACCTTTAACACTGTACTATGCCTACGGATGACCTTGCTTTATTAGATCATTCTCTTTAATTGGGCTGAAATTGTAATATTATGCCAATACCTGACCATCTCTTTCCTATGCTTCTTAAACTTCTGCCTGTGGATATGAGGAAAAATTTTACTTAAAAACTTTAAATGAATCTTTAACTCAATATGATTTTTTTAGAAACTCTTTATAGTTTGACATTTACTTAAATAGAATCAGACACTCTTCCATTTGAGATTTAAAGAGAAACTGATTTATTTCATAAGTCCCTAATTTGTTGTTAGTTTTCCACTATAGAACAGTGGGATTTCTTCTTCTTGTCATCCAGAGAAAGGGAATGAAGAAGAAAAGGCATGATATATAATCACAAGTCCATATTTTCTCCTCTATAAATGTGTTAATTCAAATTAAAATCTTGAAAATTCAGGACAAAATGTGTAGGAGACTTTAAGCTACTGCTTTTTATTGAAAGAGAGATGAAAATAGCATGGCTTTGGGACTTGGCATTGGGACTCTGGGCAGCTGCAGAGGAAGCAGCATTTAATACTTTTAGCTGAATCAGATTTAATTCAGATGTAGTGGGACTACAGATCTCAGTATGTGTTAAAATTCTGTTTGTAAATTATTAACAGTTGTTTAAATGGTTAATTGTTATAGGTCGGTGAGTTGTGCATGAAAAAATCACCTGGAAATCTGCTTACACCCATAAATAGTATATCTTTTAGAGATGTATCATGTTTCTGTTTGATTAGAGTATATTAGCCTCCACGCAGGTATTTTTTAATGTGATGAAAACATAAAATATGACTAGACTCTTCTACTCTCTATGGATAACACTTCTGTTGGTCACTAAAGCATGGGCCTTGAGGTTCCCTAGCATTTCAGATCATCCTTATCCAAATGCTATACTCCTTGTGAGCTGAGGTTGGATGATGACATCAGAGTAAAGGTACAGTACAAGGCCTGAGCATGAGTTTGTCCTATTCAGCCTCCCCCTTAAGTTATCCAGCATTTTAAAGTGACTAAGAAGAGCTGAAGTGGAAAACAAATTTTAAAAAGTGGAGGGTTTTTACAGCCTTTACCTTTACAAATATTCACTAGTGATTGGAAGCCTCACACAATTGTGAAACTGGAATAATGTTGTACACGTGCAATATAAGACAACCTGCTCCCAAAGGCTCAGGATTGTAAGAGCAACGACCTCTTCCTCTTGCGCTTGGATTAGGACTGGCGAGCTGTGTGTGCACACTGAAATTAAACAATGGAGGACAAACCTGAAAAATAGCAATATTTCTCAAATGCCGCTGGAATGCACAATGGCAGATGAGTTAGATATCATTTGGGTTGTTTGCCACGAATTAGGGAATGTATGAGAGAAGCACCTATTGGAGCAGCAACTAAAACAACACTGGATTTCTTCTTTCTTATGTCAGTAATTGTCCCTTTGCCCTCAGTGGGACTGTACTGAATTTTTGTCAAGAACAATATTCTGCAGATAATGAGATGAGATGATGTTTCAAGTGAGGTAGGAGCCACTTTGGACTCAAAAGGAATTATGTCCTTGGAAATGAAGCACATTTCTTTCCAATAAAGTTCTCATTGACAAAAGGCGCTTTTAGATCAGAAAGGCACCCTACACTGAGCCTAAACAAGTCCTTTCACAATCTCTACAGCAGAATGTTTTTCAGTCCACATGACTGAGCAAGGTAAAAAGAAGACTTTTATGGTTCATTTTGGTCTTTACATTTTTGTATAGTAGTTAACAGCAAATATTCCAGTTAAAGTCTTGGTACTTCCTACTGCCATTTGTTGCTTTCATGTAACTTTACAAGGCATGTATTTTTACCTTGATTTGTCTTTGCTGCAAGAGCAATCTTTCTTTTTGCAAAGGACTGCACCCTCAAGGTTGATTTATAAATGGCTTAGATCAAGTAAGTTTTTATCCATTATTGCTCACACCTTGGTAAAGTATGGAACAAACCAGGTTCATTTAAAAAGGCAAAGCAAAATAATTTATCTTATTTTGATGGTTCTTCTGGTATTTTAACATGTAAATTGATAATTTTAGGATGATCTTTTCATCATGAAGTATGGTAAAAATAAGTTAGACCTTTCTCGGCAAAGAGGTGGGAGAGTTCATGCAGACCTTTTGTAGGGAATTAGGCACTATGTATTGTGAACCCCTCAGAGAATTTTTTCTCCTACCACAGTAGGATGTATTCAGAGTCAGCTGAAATAGCAGAGAATCAGGGCATACATTATTTAGATCTATTAAGTATCATATTAAGAATTGTCAATACTACCATTGTGTGTAAATTTTAAAATAGTACTGAGAGAGGTATAAAATGTTTCATTGATTTCACAGCATTTTAATCAGAAAAAAATGTTCTGCACAACCAAACAATTCAATCAGTTCTCTGGTGGCAGATATTTTTGGTGACACAGTGGCATAGCACATAACTTTTGTTCAGTCAAGGGCTATGGCATTAAGAGATGGCACTTCAAAGAAAAAGATTTCAGTGCTAGGGATGTACCTTATTTCTTGGCTCTTGCTCAGTGATGAAGCTGAACCATTGGTCAATTCACTCTCATCGTGTCATTTGTTAAATTTGCTTTCATTCCTTTTATGCCTTTCTCTGAACAGATGGAAAATTCAGCTCTCAGAGACTCCTTTAAAATTTCTCCTTCCCACTCCATCAGGTGGCCTCAGTATTGTGGAAGGATGTCAGAAGCCTCGTGTTCACCAAGGTACTTTTCCAAGGTGGTTTTGTCATTGCAGCTGGACCCTAACTTAAATGGAGTTAGCGGGTCAGAAGTCAACATAATTAGGCATTGGGTAATAGGGTGTTGAGAGAAAAAGCGCTTACAATTATTTTGTCATGTATTGACTTATAATTTATGCCTCAGTTCTAATGAACTGAAAAGCCTTCTGAGGCCTGTTTTTCTCAGAGGCTGGAGATCATTAAGTGCTTATAGTAGTTCACTGTTAAAAATTATTCAATTAACTAATGCCATTCATTGTTGAAGGTTGCTTGATGCCATATTTCTTTCTCTTGCTATAGGAGAGCCCTCTTGTTGTGGTAATGATGCTAATGATTCCTTCACAAGTGAAAGGGAGAGCTCGCTTCTGCCCCCGTGAACTCTTCCAGGAATGGATGTAGGGACAGCTGGAGAGTCATAGGTCAGTCCCACAGGCTGACACCTGTGAATGAGAGCACACTCTGCATTTTGGATGATTCATTCTTCATGACTCAGGCTTTGTAAGGGAACCCAGAAGCAGCATTTTTAGAAAGACAGACAGAACTTTTCATAAGTATGTTTAACTAATTTTCTATAAGTTAAATGTTATTTCCATGGAGAAGTTAAAACACATCGGGATGTGGTGTGTAGAAAGACTTCACATGTGGTGCAAGAGGGACAAGACAATAGGATATGAAATCTCAAGATTGCAGCTGTCTTCTAAATTTCACATAACTGTTTACTAGTTATACCCATAAGCTGCACGTAAGGCCAGGTGGGTCCCCATTGGCTTTGCAGCTGTACAGATAGCATTTGAGAAGCTTTAAGCTTTGACAAGCTTATAGCTAAATAACTGAGACAAACAAAGTCTGTGGGAATGTCACCACATGTATAAAGAGAGAGGATGAACTGAACGTCACAAAGGATTTTGGTGGTAAAATAAGGGCTAAAGGGTACATTTTTCAAGGTCTCCATCTTTAATCTGACTTTTCTGGAATTATTATCCCTCACCTCTGCAAGTTGTGTGTGTCCTGCTCCATGAGCCAGGATGTCATTACATCAGCTGGTCTGATCTTAATGGCAATGATGGTGGGTTCCTGGAAATACAATTTACATTCTGCGTGGAAGAAGCACACCTCAGTGCTTGGACCAGTACAGTAACTGTTTCCTTTTTAGAACTTTATTTATTTAAAAAGCAAGCAGATCCCTTGTAGCCACAGACCATGCAAAATAATGGTAATGACATGGGCTTTGTCTTTTGATTTGTAGTTAACAGAGAATAAAGTGCCACACTGACTGATGATTTGTAAAATGAGGAGGGAATCCTGTCCATACATTTCTGATAAAATATCTATTATTTCTGCCAATCTTTCCTATCATAGCCTCTCTTCAATATCTCCAAGAGAAATAGCCTCCTGAGGTTCCTCTTTATATTTCCCAGGCATAGATCCATGAGATTTTCCTCTTCTTTTAGAGAGGAACAGACACAGAGAAAATTTGTGTTCACTGGGTGAGTGAAAAGACACTTGGTTTCTAAATCAGCCATCCTTGAATCTATTTAAATGCAGATTCCAAACATTATAAGTGAAATTTGGGGACAACATATTCCAGATTTGTTTCATTATTTATTTTTAAGGTTCAGTTTAAGCTTTGACCACAATGTCATTCTAACACCTCACAGAGAACCATATGAGATGTTTAGTAGTTATACCTTGTTTGTGATGTAGTTCTTAAGCACTGTATTTTGGTGATGACACACTTATGCTCTGCAAAACATGTCTTGGTGTGTTTTGGTGAACGCACAGTTATTCGTAAAGCAAAGTGGCTGCTGTGAGGCCATAAAATGTAAATATCCACACCAGAGTAACTGGTGCATTTTGAGAAATGAAGTCCCCAAAGACCTCCAACCTACTCTATGTGGGAATGAGCAAGTTGGAATGCGCTGCTGAGAGAGAGCTTGGCAGGTGTTCTTGTATTGATGGGAAGGAGGCCTTGAGATCAGTAAAACAATGTCCTTATATGTTGATGTGTGTGGTGTGAAACAGATAGCAGTGTAGCAAAATAGTAATCTTTTGTTAGCTAGGCTGGATAAACATTTAAATGTAGCCAATTGTATTGCTCACAATGGTGTATGGACATCCACTTGTAACCTATCTGTGTAAAGAGCACAATGCATGATCAAAAGACAGAAACTATATATGCTGGAAAAGTGAAACAATAAACATCTTTGCTTCACCACTTAGTGGAGTTCATGCCTCATGTGCCACAACTCTATAGTGACCAAACAAGATCCACATTTATTATTATCAATATCATTGATATTGATATTATTATCAATATATATAATATCAATGTCAATCATATGGTTTTTTAGATTTTGTAGGCTTTGAGGATGTCCCACAAACTGGGTCCTTTACAGTGCAGAACAACAGAAGATGTAAATGGACATGGGAATAACGATTTTTGCTTTTGGTTAGGGTTTCTCTTCTGCCTGACTGCACTATTGTAGAGTTTCTTCCTCCAATCCCTCCCTGACACACCCAAGGGGAATGTCTTGGAGCAGGGAAGGTCTCTGCTTTTCACAGACTAGGAAAAGAGGGGGCCAGGGCAGCTGTTGACATAACTGAAGACTGTGACATCAGTCCTTTTAATTAGGTGGAGAAAGAAGAGAGCTAGCAGATATTTTTAGAAAGCAGGATGCTGGGGAAAGTTACCTCATGCTTGAGGTCTCTGGGTTTTATCATTTTAAGCGCTACAGTGAAAGAAACTGAAATTACATCTTTCTAATTTTTTCCACTTCCTTATTTATCCCTCGCCCTTTCTACACCCTGTCTCAACAACTGGATTATTCAGAAGCTTTAATCAGAAGCTAGTTCCACAAACCTTTTGTTGCTTACCTGTCTCCTGCAGATCAGTTGCATATAATTTCACACCCTTGAAGACTGATTAATAGAAATCAAAACCAAGAAAAAGGCCAGGGGAGAGAAAGGAAGCTAAATGCACTCAAAGTCTGTCTCTCCCTGCTGCCACTGAAGCCCAAGTAACTTTCAAATTTCAGTATTGCTCTGATATCATTGATGACCATGCTACAGCAGCTGGGGACTTCAAGATGAGTAGAGGTAGGCCAAAGCTCAGCTCTCTTGAGTATGACCAACTGGGTCTGACCTGCAGCTCATTGCTATCAACACAAAGTCACTGTTTGACTTCTCTGGGCTTGGATCAGCCAACAGAGTACATCAGTATTGGTTTTACAGTTCTCTGTAAAACCACAGTTTCTGCCTCTAATCTCTAACTCTGCCCGGCCCTTATTTGTTCTATGGCAAAGCCCAGTAAGTCTGCTTGGGAACCACCTGGGTACCCTGGCTGGTAGAAACTACCAGGTCTCCTCTAAAGAGGAGAGCTTCACACATGGGTCTTTGTTGCTGATGATCTTGTTAGGTTTTACCCCAGCCTTACAGATTCAGTATTGTTTGTTTGACATGGATGTGTTAGAAAAACGCCTGCACCGTCACAACCCTTGTACCTGGCAGCCCACAATGCAAGAAGAATGCAACGTTATTATCACAGTGAAGTGAATTAGTGACATATCACGTGAGGTGCAGTTACTGGCCTTTAACCCACAGGAGAGGCTGTAATGCAAAAAACACTAACAGAGGGAGAGAAAGCAAAATGCATTTTAAAAAATGAGAATTTGTCAGAACAAACATAATGTTTACCATCTAGGTTGTCTTGGTTTTCTATTGAGTGATCCAACATTTAAGAGACAGTGTTATTCAGGAGGTGAAAGAGTTCAGGAAAGGGTACATCCTCAGCTGAGTTTCCTCACAAGCTTGCAGAGATTGCATTAAATTGGGAAAAGTTTATATAAATTTTGAAGATCCCTTTTTGTTAATCATAAATATTACAAGCACAGAACCTCTGGGTTCCTAAGGAAATGAAGGTTAGAAGGTTATGCATAGGTGGGTACTTGTCTTTCTGCTTTTTCTCAGCGAGGTTCAAAGATGTCATTGAACATCTTTGTATCCTCTCTCTGTATCCTAAATAACATTTAGGAGATGCTGATGAAGTTCAGATAAATTTGGCAGCAAAGTTGTGATCTCCAAGCTTTTGAGTTTCTCCAAGTTTCATGAAAAAGGGCAGCTGAGAAGACAGGGTTCCTAGATAGGGAAATGTTACTGTATAGCTCAGCTCTTATCAAATTTTGTAGAAATCAAGTAGGAGACATTATGAACACTAACTTCAGAGAGTGCACATTTGGCACGTGATAAAATAAGATCATAGTGCTAAAAACCATATAGAATGAAGTCTGTAATTTCTGCACTTCCATTAATTTTTTTTTTTTTTTACTGGAGAAACTGTAGACTTGGGACTTGAAGATCCTGAATGAACTGTATACATCAAAAGGCTGGATTTTTCTCTTGGATTGGGTGTCTGATGGCTGTTTGTCTCTATGCAGAATGCAGAATTTCCCATAAATAACGCTGGCATTACAAAGGCTTTAGAGCTGTGATCCAGCTAGAAGTGCTTCCTCATACAGCCTAAACTGTCTGGTGAGTTGATGTGAATTAGCATAGCTTCTTCTGTGCCCTGTAACCTACGGTTTGAGCCCAGCATTTGTAAAGCAAGGAAATGAAACCCATTATTTTTCATTACAGCTCAGACATATCTCTTTGGCACTTGAACAGCTTCTTGAGAAGTGCAGGTGGTGGACTTTTATTGCAGCTAAACTATTTATTGCTACCCAGGCACACATTTTGAAAGGAATATTAGTTGCATTAGTGTTTTGTGGATGAATTGAGGTCGTTTACTTTGGTGTCTAACTGGGCATATACCATCCTTCATTGATTGCAATGCCTACAGTGCAAAACAGCTTTGTGGTAAGCTGCACATGTCCTGATGATCAGAGAGCCTAATTCTGCCTTTGTTCTGCAAATGCAATTCCCGTTAGAGCTGGAAGGCTGTAAGTTTTGGCCCTCCAGTTTGCAATGTCCCTCAGCTTTGACTGTGAGATCAGAAAGTCTTTGAATGTTAACTGGTACATGTAATTATTTTGATGACTTTGTTGACTTACATAATTACGTGCTTGAGCATTTTGTTGAATTAAGATCTAAACTGTAAGCTTGCTTATTTTATCTAATCACTGGTCACAGGACTCAGAGAACTACTTTATATTAAAGTTGAAATATCTAGTCGGTCAGATTGAGTGTCTAGTGCTATGTGTAATGACATGATAGAAACAACATTGCTCAAAAAAAGGAAAACTACTTTCTGGGCACATCAGTAAAGGGAAAAAGAACAATAGGTGACATCTTCTAAAGAATGTTGCTGTCCCTGGCAGGGTGATACCTGGGAGCTTCCTAGTTTGCTTTCTATAGATACAGTTTATATAGAAACTTTGAGTTTTAATATGCAGATACACAGCTTTACCTATTAAAACACTTTATGCAAGAGGGTTACTGCCCTGTTACACAGCCAGTGAAATGAACTAATCTTGCCGGTGTAGGACAGCTACTTTCAATAAACAAAACACCGCAGTGTAGACCCTTTACAGGGTGTCCTGTGTAGGAGTGAGCTGCCTATGATCCAAAAGCCTCCTTCCTCCCATACAGAGAAATCTTCCCTGCTCTAGAGATACCTTTTGCACATCAGCTGGTACATTTCAATTACTTGAAATAAGGATTTACCTAACATTACATAGTTTAGGGACCACTCCTCAATAGTCGGAGTGATTCAGCTGCAAGTACTGGATTGTGGAGGTTGCTTTAACCAAGATGCCTGCAGAGAGGTAGGCCAAAAAACCACTCATAGATTGTGGGAGCAGTGTTACCAGGAGTGTTTATGCTGAAACTAAGAAGTGATGGCTAATCTAGCTGGGGAACCCCTATGTGGTCTAATTCTCATTCCTGCAGTAAGATATTTCATTCTATGTCCATTTGGCTGGTCACCAGCTCTGTTTTGTCTTCCCCATCAGAGATGACTGTACTCCTTTGTAGATCATCCTAGGAACACACTTAAATCTTGAGGAATAAACTAACTGTCCTTGCCCACGCAAGAGAGAAGCAGAGCAGTTTTCTTCTTTCTTCACTCTTTCTGTCTATTTCACGTGTCCTGGTATTGGCGGGGGGAGGGAGGGTGTTAGTGTTCATACCCTCAGAACAGTGCACACAACTGGGAGCACGACTTAAGCTTCAGATGCTTCTGAAAAGGTTAACTGTTGATGAATGTTTGACTCTACTGAGACTGGAAACGAATGTAGAGTTACCTGAGTCACATATTCTGTTCCTAAACCCCTTAAATTTTTTTAGATATAGGGGAAGATGGCAAAACTGAAACAAGTAGTGCAAATACCAGTGTTGAAAGTTTTCTGTCTCCATTAGCTTCATTAGCTGAGTGTGTTACCAAGAAACCAGAGTATTAACTGTATTTTGAAGGCTACTTAAAACTTGGAGATGGCTCTATATTTGGTTGTTTTTCATTGAGGCAAGAAGAAAAGTTTAGAGATGATCTAGAGTTTACTAAAGACTAATATCAGAGTTAGAGAAGTTACTGAAATGGCCATATTTACTAACTATGTGAGTCAAAGTCTATTTAGACATTGCATTTACATAACACTGGTTACCTGCTGCTTGCAATGAAACCAGATTCTGACAAGAAAAGGGCTAAACTTTCATGCCTTGCAGCTGTCATACCCCGAGTGTGTATTAGCTTACTGTTGGGAACAACTTGCTTGTAGGAAGTGGCCTTCCTTTTCTTCCTTCATCCGGAGAAGAGCTATGTAGAATTACAGGGAAAGGGAGCATGGCAGAGACAAAGCAGTCTGTTCAGCCTGGACCTACCTTTCTCCTGGAAGGCTTCATAGCTTAGACAGTGAAGTGAACCTTGTGTTAGCCTAAGCAGAAGCAAGCAGAGAAGGCAGAGCAGCACCTTCCTTTCCAGGCATGGGAGGATTTGAGTATTGGGATCAGGAGGAGTTATTTCAGACCAGTCCATAACTTTATCACTGAAGCTCTGAAACACTCAATCCAGTCAGCTAGATATTTCAGCCTTTAAAATAAAGTGCTTCTAGATGTCTAGCAAACAATGACCATATATGATAAGCGTGCTTACGTGCCTGCCTGCCCAAGTATCTTAAATGCATGTGTGCTACAGCCAGAAAGTAAGACTTGTGTTTATCCCATTCATTCCCCCTCCTTCCTTCATTCAGCAAATCCAGCGCTACAGGAATTACTGGTCTGTCTTTATTCAGTCCAGCAACTGATGGTGCACGTGGAAGAAGCCTGCTGGGAAGACATCCAGGCTTCCTTCCGACTGCAACTGATAATGAATTTGGTACACACCCCACCCCCACTAATCACAGCTGTCACTGTCACTACTTAAGAAGCCCTTCTGCATTTGCCTATTTGGCTTCTGTTCTACCTTTGCAGGTGTTTGGTAAGACTGAACCTCCGACCTGTTCCCATGCAGCGAAGTTCATGCAGCTCTCAATTTGTTTCTCAACCTGCACTTCTCATCAGCTAAAAAACTTCTGCTGTTGCCTGGGAGAAGAACTTGGCTCTGGTGAAGGCAGGTTTTAGGGACAGCTTAGAGTTCTCCCAGGAAACAGGCTTTTTTTCATCCATGTGTTTGCAAAACTGGAAGAGGCAGCAAGTTTAGCATCTGTGTAAGGGACCAGCAAGATGTGCTCCTGGGCTGTGTTCTTCTCATTCCATATATCAGCTAGCTTAAAAATTTTGGTCTTTGAGAATGCTGATTTCTTCTTATCTCTCAGAGAGTTCTATGACTTAATTAATTAACATTTGTGAACTGTGAACACTTCCTCTGATAGGAGTTATTAAGTATCAGAGTGAAATGTGAATAATCTTAGCATGCTCAAATTAGCTCTATTTTGGTATAGGTGAAGAGAGGATGAGTGGCATTTGCTACATCACAGGGAATATCCTGGGTTATTTCAAATGCTTTAATCCTTCTTTTATGGATTTCTGGGCTATTTTTATAGTACTAATTCTGATTAAAATTATTAAGTCTGACTGTCAGCTCTAATCCATGCTTCATCCTTGCATACCTAGCAATGTTAGACACTCTCATTATTTAAAGGCATTTAAAAACATTTCTATGCTGTAGAAACTTCTAATGAAACATCCAAGCTACACGTTTTTCTGCTTTTCTGTTGTGAATAGTTTATGGAGCTGCACAATCCAGGATAGCTATCATATGTAGTGTATTGACTTGGATTATGTCCCTATTCGAAAGCAGCTGATTTAGTTTTTAGCTGTCTGTTGTGATGTAACTGGAGCTCAGCTGTGGTTGTCCACTGATATAAAAAATGGTTTGTCTGTTTCCCGCTATTGTAGTTTTTCTTTTTTCTAATTATGGTAGCTGCTAATCTCTACTCTTAGTAAGTTAAGCAGCTGTATAAAAATGGGCTGGAAATGCCCTGTAGAAGGTACAGTGGCTTTGAGCCTGGCCCAAATTACAGCCAGGCTAAAAAAGAAAATTTCACCAAACTACTCAGCAACATGTAACTCTCCATAGTAATGGAGAAGAAGGCACAATTCTGGAGTTGTCTTGTATTCTATATATTACAAAGTTTTGCCCTACTTTCACTTGTATTTTGGGCTGTCAGCACTGCAGATAGAAGCGTACTTTGCAGTATTGAATTCTGTGTTTCGAGCTTAAAAAGCTCAGCTAACCTTCCCAAGCTGCACAGCTGCTCTGGGAGCTTTTTCAGCTACAAAGTGTGAACTCTTTAGCACTGCTTTGCAATTAAAATGAGAAAAATCGCCCCAAAAGAAGGTTTTTAAAAATATGTAAATTGGTGTTAGTTTTCAATATCCTGTGTGTAAAAGACAAGTTTTTTTCTCAGTTTTCTAGTGAAACCTAATTTGACCATGCAAGAAGAAATCAAGATAGAATATGTTGTTCTATCTGATCTTTAAATAATTTAGTGGCTGTAATTAGGGCCTTTTTTGGTTATTTGTACTGAACGATAAGGACTTTACTGATTATATGTGTGAGTAAACACAGCAAGCAAATTGTATGAGGCACATAAAAGTGAGAAAGGGCTAAAAAAGAAAGTATGTGAGGGAGAATGTATTTGGTCCTACAAATTTTGGCAGCCATATGTAGTGTGATTTTCTGATATGGGCAGATGCAAAAATAGTAATGTAAAAATGTTACACTAGAAATCACCTAGTTCAAGTCTCCATCTGCAAGTTGTCTTAAACTTCAAATTCTTTATTTCTGTCTGATACGTTACTATACAACAGGTGCAATCTGCAAACTTCCTTAGTAGAGGAAAATTGGAATTTATTTCCTATAGGGATGAATGTAGGTAGATTCAGAGACTATATGGCATTTTAATTTTGTAGTTAAAGCTTAAAAAGTGGTTTGAAAGCAATGCTTTTAATTAAACATTTAAGAAACCTCCACTGTAGGTTTTCATGCTAAACAGGTGTTTGCATGCTAAATAGACAAGAAATGCATAGATCTCTTTCTGTAATGATAACACAGGCTGACCTACAGTGTTGTCTTGCTCGGACCATCTGGATGCAACTCAATCACTACTCACCTTCACACAGAATTTTCTCTGTTTTCAGAGTGGGGTACATGCTGAGAAATTAGTCTTACGCTTTGACCCAGGATATTGACTGGAGGAAGGTTCCTTTGTAGTGGGGATTTACGTGGGTTTATTGGACAAAGGAGAAGGGAGATGAACAGAAGTAACTGAAATCACTTCAGTGCAATGAAAGAGTAGGCATGGAAAGAAGGGGCAGGGGCATTATGAGGGCACAGACACTGACTTTTTTGAAGACACAGACAACAGCTGTTTTGAAAGCCCAGGTGGTAGTTGGGATGTAGGAATCTGTAGGAAAGCAAGATTCTGTGATTTGTACTTAAAAGATGCCTAAGTCACTTTATCAAGTAGGCTGTGAGTTCAGGTTTCTCTGGTTTCAAGCATGCTTATAGCTAGATTTTAAAAGGTCCCAGGTGACACTTCAGAATAACCAGGAACCATGCATCTCAGTGGCTCCTTAATCCGAACCAAGAAACTGACTCCATTCCCAATAGTTTTGCACTTCTGTTTCTGGTTTTTAAGATGGGCACGACAACGCTCCATCCAGTGTCAATTTAAAGAACTAAAGCATGCAAAATCCAGCTCTGCTTTGGAGAGTTTTCATAGAGAAAGACAAAACATTGGCATTTCTCTGACTTAATGCATTGGTTTCTGTCTGCAGCTGCCTTGAAGCCATTAGACACTAGAGTCAATCATTCTTTTTTATTTTTGTTGTTGTCAGTCACTTCCTGTATAGATAATACTGGATACTATCAATACTACCCACAGCCATTTTAGTTATGGTTGTGCTCCATGCTGCTCCTGAAGTCATAATGGAGAGCTCTGTGATGATGTGGAAGTACTGATGTAGAGTCAGAGAATTATTTATTACATGCACAAACCATGTTAAAAGAAGATTATTAGGGTTGCAAAATACACTTCAGTTTTAGGAAACAGAAGAATTGTGCCTGTCTGTGTGGTCTTTGGTTCATAGCTCTAAGTTTGTGCTGAGCCACTCTGCTTCACTGCCTTTCCAGTGGGTTTTTTTCAGATAATAAAAGAGCATCTGCACTGGGTAAACCAATTCCCAGAATAAATTCCTGCTCTGTAATTAGAACTAACATTATGCAATGAAGGAATTTATTGATAAGGAGAAACTGAAAGGGAAGTTTATCCACAGGGATAAACAGGAATTCTCAGTGCCATGCTGTGAGGTCCCTCTACTAAGTCCTTTCACAATCATCTGGATTGTCCCTGACATTAAAGCAGGTTGCAAGTGTAATCCTCTGTTCTGACCTGTCTTTATAATTCCTTGTCCAGATGATGGTCCTAGCACTTAATAGTTGATCGTGCACAAAACCACAGAAGTATGGACTGGGTATATGCTCATAGGATGTGTTGTAGGAAGTCCACACAGCTCAGCTGAAACAGCAGGAAAACTTGGACTAAACTTTTTTAATAGACAGTGCAAATTTCAGAAATTTTGATTTCTGATAATACTTTGAGACCTCCTTAAAATTTATTTTAAAACAATTTCCAGTTTTGGTATTTTCCGTGTCAAAAGTGGTGCTGTTAAAAGCAGTGTATTGCTATTATTTTTAAAAAAGCCTGTTTTACCAGTAATGACTTCAGAAACACCTGAATAACTTTAGAATTTTTGAAAACACTATGCCAACAGGGGCATTTTTAGACCAGTTAAATATCTTTTCAGAAAGCTTTTATATGCTGTGGGGTTTTGAGGTAGAGCATAACAAAATCTATTCTTCTTTGCTATGGTTAAGTCTTCAGCTGAAATTCGCAAAGGTCCATCAAACATCAACTTGTCATCATGACTGGTGCATCTCTTGCAGTGTTAATACTGCACAGGTAGTGTCTACCACCACGATCAACAGAGAGGGACAAAGGCTCATTGGGAAGAGGGGTGAAATCCATGGGAATGCATGACTTGTTGTGTGTTGAGATTACATTTAGTAATCCCTACGTTTTAGGCAGAACAAAACCATCTCAAAACTTTAATTCTCAGAGCTGGTTGTGTCTGGATGAAGCAGCTATACATTGTTTTATTTATATACTGTTTGTCTTGATCTATTTGTGAAATTGGGCAACCTGTAGAAGTACAAAATTACTCCCTGAAACAGTGTACTGACCTTTTAAAACTCATCCTGCAGACAAATGCTAGGTCTTTAGGCAATTTTCTCTTCCCCACTGTGGGCATCTGCATACACCATGATTTTATTATTTCTCTCTATATGGCTTCTTACTAGCAGTCTCAGGTTAAAAAGCTGAAATTTCATTTTATTTGGCACTGCATTAAATGAGAAAAGCAAGGCAGTCTTTTGTGAACTCACTCTCTGATATCATGATAAAACTCACAGTGTGGCCTTCATATCCAGGGCTTCTAGATGCTAATGGATGATGAATGATAATAATTTCAAAGCAAGTGGGAGGAGGTTATGGAAATGGATAACATCTGCCAGGAGAAGATGTTGTTTGTTCTCTGAGTAAAAGTGGGAGCTCAGGCAATGGAAAATAGGACACTAAAATCAATGCTTGTGTTACAAGAGGAAAGCTGCTGGTTTCCAGTTGAGGTTAAAATCTGAAGTAAGATGGAAAGCAAGAATCCCATTTCCTGGGAAAAACTGAGACTTTTTCTTCTTCAAGGAGGAACAGCTCTTTCAAGGTTTGAGAAATTTGTTGCACAGCTGAAAGGAAGTCAGTGACTGGGATTCCTGCTGGGCGGACCGTAGGCAGAAATCTGGATTTACTGTATCCTAAGTAAAAAGCAAGTTGCAGGAGGATTTTCTTCTGGATCTCTTGTAAGTTGAATACAGTCCACACTAAAATATCCAACAGTCTGTAATTAGGACAGGAAGGTAAAATGTCAAAAGTCCAGACTAAAGTCCTTGTTTTTACATCAGGTTAATCAAGGTGTTTCTATTCAGTCTCAGTGTAGTTGATCTCTTTGACTACAGACATGTTTGCTATTTATTTGAGTTCTCTCTGTTTGCCTCTGGCCAGATATTTCATATACTGAATCTGTATTCCTTAGACCTCTGTTAAAATGGTGAGGTCTGAGAGGTATTCTTGGATGTATTCAAGAGACGAGTTGACATAGTTCTTGGGGATATGGATTAGTAGTGGATTGGTGTTGGTTTTGGGTGTGGTGGGGTGTGTGGTTTTGTGGTTTGTGGTGGTTTGGGGTTGGGGGTTTTTTGTTTTGTTTTGTTTTGTTTTTGTTTTGTTTTTTTTTCTTTTTGGTTGGTTGGTTTTTTTCCATTGGTTGGACTAGATGACCTTAAAAGGTCCCTTCCAACCTAGGTGATTCTGTGATTCTGTGAAATCAGTATGAATGCATACAGAATCACAGAATCACAGAATCTTAGTGGTTGGAAGGGACCTTTGAGATCATCGAGTCCAACCACATTAAAA
>JAOQGH010000019.1:50591856-50606223 GCA_025769975.1 Gallinago jamesoni | reverse complement strand
GAAGGGACATTTGATGCTGTACTTTGGGTATTATGCTAGTCTCTATTAGAATGAGACAATCTAGCAGACAGGCAATCTGCATTATGCAGAAAATTACCTGAGAAATACCTGGGATTTGTCACTATGAGACATAAAATTTAGAAGACCTTGGGTCATATACAGGCTATAATTTGATATAACTTCCTTTTTTAACTGCTCCATCTTTATTTTTGCTGAATTAAGCCTTGCTGCTAAGTAATGTATTCTGATCATACTGATTCACAAGGAGTCAGGAAATCTGACTTTTTAATGCAACATGCAGAAGAATCATCTTGATCTTGATGTGCTTGGAGCTTGAATATTGCCATTAATAACAGTCTGAGGAAATAGTGAGCAGGTTTAACTTTCAGCCTCGTATGAAGTCCGTGATCAAGATGCAGAGTTGGAGCTGTTCAGTGTTGTTATAACAGCAGTATCCAAGTTTATTAGCAATGTGAAAAAGCAAGCTGTGGGAATGGACAGGTAGGCTTTCTTGGAAGATCCACAGGGCTGCAAATAAGGCATCCATGTCCAGGTCTACTGGGGCGCATTATGCACCACCTTCCTCTACAGCCAAGAAATTGGTGGACATCAGGGAATGTAACAGGAGAAAATTCTGCACTCTCCTTCCATGACTCACAGGGGAAGCAATGTAAGAAGGAGCAATACCCAAGAGTCATGGTGCACATCATTTCACATGTACCTTTCACACAGCAATCCAGACAGTCCCTGTTCATAGACATCTTTATTGTGAACAGCAAAACTGAGGATGAGAGACAACGTCAGTAGTCACTTAGGGGAGTAAGAGGTGAGTCTTACAAACTAGAAAGCACGTCACACTGAGTGCCTGCATAAACACCTAATATCCACTAAATGTAGAGGAACTGAAAAGGGACAAGAGTGCCTCATGCAAAAGTGCCAAAATTTTGGTCCATGTTTTGCTGTCTGTATTTCTGCCTAAGCCTTTGTATGCTTCTGGCCAGCTCTAGGATCTGTTCCCCCTTTCTATTGCCTTCAACGGTACCTTGACCTGCAAGTGTCTGTTACAGGCACTCAGTTCTTCTTCGCACTCAATGTGCAGGAGGAATTTATTTGCTGAAGAATCCATCCCAGCAGTCAGTGTGGAAATGCTAGTATGCAATAATTTAACATCTAAATTCTTCAGATCTTTAACTTCCCTTTATCTAGGAAAAGATAGGAATTCCTTCTACAAAGGAATTACTGCAATATAGTGAGTTAAATACATTTCAAATTTCACTGAATTATTAGATTTGGAAGGGACCTTAGAGATCATCTAGTCCAACTCCCCTGCTGAAGCTACTTATTTATGTATTTTGTTAGTATATGCCAGTATTACAGCTCAGCCTGTAATAACCATTCTCATTCCACAGTAATTACTTTCACCCAAAGTAAATTACTGATTAAACTGCAAAAGATTAACTGGTTATACATCCTTTATGCAATTAATTTATGAGAACTTGTGCCATGTTCTCTGAGTGGTATGCACATCTTATGAGAACCCAACATGATCAGTAAGCATCTGGTGAAGTGTCTACAGCAGTTGTCCTGTCAGTGCTAAAGCAAGAATTTAACATTGCTCTCAATATAGCCAAAAAAACCTGGAGTTTGAAACTGCCTTTCTTGTTCAGAATGGCCAAGTCATGGTGATGTTCTTCTTTCTTAAAATTTATTTCTCTCACCACATTATTATCTTGAATTATAAAATTAAGCTTCTATCCTTTTTTTTGTTTGTCAAACATAATTTCTCTACAGTAGACTTCAGCTCTGAGATAATTAAGCATTGTAGTTATTTCACTTCACACCAAAGTATCTGCCACAAATCTTAACAGTCTGACAGAGGAAGAATTCAACAAAGGAAGATTTTTTTTCTCACAATGTAGTGTTTTCACGTGAAGTTTGTACTTGTATGAGGAAGACGACCTTTGAAAGGTCAGAAGAAACCATAGTTTACACGCCCTTTCTGTTATGGCTGCTGCAGCTCTCTCTTTCTGCTCTTGCACTAGGCAAGTGTGGTCCACTTAAACATAACTTGGACGTGACAAAGGATCAGAGAAAGAACAGAGGAGGAAGTACGTTTGTGAAAAGCCAGGAGAATGATGTGGCTGAGATGACCAGCTAACTGCTTGGAAGCCAAAATTGATTTCCATATTTTCTTACACAAGCTTACTTAGCTGAAAGGGTCAACACTTTTTAGTTACCTGAATCCTTTACTGGAAACAGTACAAAAACTCAAAAAAATTTAAGGACGTGTTAAGGGTATCTAGAACCCGTCCAAATAGCAGATAGTCAGGGTCCAGCAGGCAATGTGAGATCAAGAGAAAAGAAGCAAAGTATTAAATTTACCAGCTCATAATTAGCAGGTTGTATTTGGTGAAATAAAATGGGGCATATTTTACAACTTTTTACACAGGCATGAATTGTAGTTTCCTTTTCCCTGACTCCCTTTATTCATATTCAGCTAACTGTTGTAGGCTGTTGGCTGCCTGTAAGAGTGGGTCCTCGGTTGTGTAAAGCTTAATTGTGCTGACAGGGCAGTTGGAGTGAACGGAAGGATGAAACTGCTTTGGGACAAACAGGTTGGTCAGACTAGAATGTCATTAAGGATCTTTTCCTATGTCATTCTTAATGTGCCTCATACAACAAGGAGAAAGTATTTTTCTGTAAGAGGACAGCCTTTTACTTCCTCTTGTTTAACAATCTCTACAACAGCCCACGTGTATTTGTCACTGTCACAGGGTAACTCCTGCCATTATGCTGACTAAGCCTACAGGAATGTGAAGGGAATTGTGTGCATGCCATTGGCTGCAGCCATGTCCCTGTGCCAACCCTGTAGATGCAGCCGAGTCCTTATTTCCTCTCACTGTTGTAAATCAGGACTAAGTTTGTAGGGTCTACACAGGCAAAAAGGGGATACAAGTGAAAAAAACGATGTCTAGTGGGGCTGACAGAAATTCAGGACAGAGGAAAAAAAAAAAAACAGAATGGCTCTCACAGTCTTTTATGAAGCTGCTGTAATGACTTTGGCTGTTCTCATATTTCCAGTATGCAGAATTTTTTTTTTCTGTGATTTTAAAAGAGTAACAGCCTTTGGGGTTTTCTCTCCATTGCTAAAGAGCTTTTTGCCACTCTCTTACAAGGCCAATAATGACAGACTGCTGTTGTCACAGTCAGTAGAATGAGAAACAAGGTTGAGGCTGTACTACCCCAGCTTCCAACTGTGCTTCCCTGACTCCTCTCTTGTGTCATCTCATCTGTTCCTGCAATTGCAAGAACTGACCCTCCTTCTGCAGGGGTAGTTCTCAGTTGACTCAGGGGATTGGTGGCAGAAGAAATACACTATTAACATCTCTGCTTAGGGAAAGGCTGACATTTTAGTTCAACTCTTATTAGACATTAGAGTCCAAACCAGAGTGGTGTTAGGAAGGCTTGAGTGAGGGGACAGGCTTCTACAAGTGGCCAGTCTATCTGTGAAATGCAGCACCACAGAAAAGCATTGTTTATACTGCTGCCCACAATACTGGTCAGATAGCAGGAGCACTTCAGTTCACCATGGGTGTTACTGGACCACCTCAACACGTAGGAGACACTCAAGCCCCATGCCTGCAGGGGTTTCATAGGACTGCCTTCCCAACAGGGGTGACTTTACTTTTCTTCCCATTACTTGTGCCTGTTGCCAGAAAATTGTTACTGGGGTTTCTGAAAGGTGGCTATTCTCAAGAGTGCAAGTATATTTCTGCCTTACCATGGCTACCTGAAGTGCTTCTACATTCCCACCAGTCTCTTCAAAATGTAATGCCATAAGATAACTGCTCAGCAGATCAGCCTCCTCCCAGATGAATTCTCTCATGCATGGTTGGAACAGACCTTTAAAGGTCATTTAGTCCAATATCCCTGCAATGAGTGGGGACTCATTCAACTTCAACTAGATCAGGTTGCTCAGAGCCCTGTCCAACACCACCTTGAAAGTTTCCAGGGATAGGGCATCTACCACCTCTCTGAGCAAGCTGTTCCAATGTTTCACCACCCTCAGCAGAAAAAAAAATTAAAATTTCTTCCTAATATTTAATCTAAATCTTCCTTCTTTCCTTTAAAGCCATTACCCCATGTTCTATTGCAACAGGCCCTGCTCAAAAGTTTGTCCCCATCTTTCTTATAAGCCCACTTTAAATACTGAAAGGCCACAGTAAGGTCTCCCCCAAGCCTTGTCTTCTCCAGAATGAACAAGCCCAGTTCTCTTAGCCTCAAAACAGAGGTGCCCCAGCCCTCTGATAATCTTTGTGGTCCTCCTCTGGAGGTGCTCCAACAGGTCCATGTCTTTCCTGTGCTGGGGACTCCAGAGGTGGACACAGTACTCCAGCTGGGGTCTCACCAGAGTGGAATAGAGGAGCAGAATCACCTTCCTCAACCTGCTGGCCATACTTCTTTTGATGCAGCCCAGGATACGGTTGGCAAGTTGTCAGCTCATGTCCACCTTTTCATCCACCAGTACCCCTAAGTCTCTCTCAGCAATCCCTTCATTCCCCCAGCTGTATTGATACCAAAGGTTGCCCTGATTCAGGTAAAGGACATTGCACTTGGCGTTGTTGAACATCATGGAATCCACATAGGCCCACATCTTGAACTTGCCCAGGACCCTCTGGATGGTGTCCCTTCCCTCCAGCATGTCAACCACACCACTTGGCTTGGTGTTGTCCACAGACTTGTGCACTCAGTTACACTGTCTATGTCATTGATGAAGATATTAAACTGTACTGACCCCAAGGGGACCCCTGAGGGCACACCATTTGTTGCTGATCTCCATCTGGACATTGAGTCGTTGACCACTACCCTCTGGATGTGACCACCCAAAAAATTCCTCATCCACCGAACAGTCCACCCATAAAATCCATACCTTTTCAATTTAGAGAGAAGGATATTGTGCGGGACCATGTCAAAGGCCTTACAGAAGTCCATGTGGGCTTTAGATCAAGACTGGATTTAGGGCACTCAGGAAGCATTTCTTCCTAATTCAAGTGTGAGAAAAGCTCCCCTGTCTTCAAGGGTCCTCAAGGTTTTGCTAGGCAATTGGGTCTAGGCTTTACTGACAGGGCAGACTTATCACTTTTTGAGAGAAGGGATGTAGGAGGCGGACTACAATCCAGGCTATAGCTGCAGGATCAAGCTGCCACAGATAATACAGCATACAGCTTTACAGAATGTCAAGTACTCCATTTTAAATGAGTACACAATATTGTCACCCTGAAACCAGCATAAGGCAGCTCCCTCCTTACGGAAATGCTTCTTGATTAGAATAAGTGGAGAAGTCAAGTTTGCTAGGTCTAAAGATCACATCATTACCCTACTGGTATAAGGTAAAGGGTCAAGACCCAGGATTTTTTCTATCCTTTTTCCAATGAATGAACAATGGTTTCTGTTTTGCTTGCAGAAATATACCTCACTTCTCTACTTGCTAATGCCATCTATACTTGAGTTCATTTCTGTCTCCAATACAGAAGGTTACCAGCATGTTCATGCCCAGCAGGCATCAGTTTGCATCTGTTCTTAAATTCAGAGCACATAACTGTGCCTTCAATTTCCATTCTTTGGAAACCTGAATGTACGGTGATTAAAATAGACTGCAAACAGATGCTTGAAGATAAAGAGGTCCCATTTGCTTGTATTAATTGCAATTCATGCTATGAGGATTTTGTCACTGTTTGATGGCTAATCTTTGTACAGGCTAAATGAATCTGCTGGGCTTGGGGCTTTGCATAGCCATGATAGGTCTGTGGTTTTGATTTGTGGAAGTTTTGGATTCAAAGCTTGCTGAGCAGCCAAGAACTGCCCAGCCATGGCAATTGACAGCAAAATACACACCCTGTCACACCCTGCTGCTGCAAATTTGGCAAGAAGGGACATTCCTCTTCCAAGTGAATGGGAAGAACAGTAGAGTTGGTTGTGTTCACCCTACACTGCTTATGCACTGGAAAATTGGTCATTTGGCTCCTGGATGTGGAAAACCTTCCTTAGCACAAAGATCCCTCAATTTTCTTTCTTTTGTACAAGTTGAGCTGCAATGAGCACAGGCCAGAAAAGGCAGGTGGGGGTAAAGCAAAGTGGTCATTATGAAGATATTGCTCAAAATCTCTTCTGGCAACAGACAAGAGCCAGTCTCAGGATATGAAGGGAAACAACAGAGATGACGCTGACTGAGTCCAGAGGTATGTTTTTGAAGCAGCTTTTTGATTATGTTGTTGATAGTATCATCTGTTCACATGCCTCCAAGATGAGTTTGGTGCCCCTGCCCCAAGAGAACGAAGGCAGTTGCTCTTTCAGCAGCCCCAAGGCCTGCCCTTATGCCAGTCCTCCCTGGGAAGTTCTGGGGACAAAACAGCCCCACTGTCTACTCATTCTTATGCCATTGTCCATCAGGGGTGACTCCCTCCACAGCAGTCTGAGACTGCTGAGTCTGAGACTGATGTGGAGAGTGCGTGGACTTTAAGTAAACAGAACTTTCTTTTCCCCAGTATAGTGCCCTCCCAAGTTTCAAGATGCAGGTTCCCTGAAAACACTCTGACTCTCAGAGAGAGAACGGGAACTTCAGCACACACCACATCTCACCTCGCTCCTGCTGTGAATGTACCTGGGGCTGCAGCAGACCTCAAGAGGAAGATACTTTTTGTTTGCTTTCCTGACTGCTCTGTTAAACCCTTGAATCCCCTTTCGAGAATAGAAGTGAGCCTCAGGCAAAATAAAATCTGGCCAGGCATGTGTTTATAACAAACACAACGGTTTTTTATTATCACTCTTAGATCTTGTTTTTGTAAAGCCAGTGTTTCTGTGAAAATGAACAGAAATGGTAACATGATAGAGGAACGAAGAGAAAAAAAGCTAAACAGAGTGGTAAAGGCAGTGGTACTTGGAGTTTTATTTCAAGGATTCACATGTTACTGAAAATGTAAAGCATGGGAGGCAAGGAGCCAGCAAGGAGCAATGGTATATTGAATGATGATTTTAGCTCTTGCGTGTCTTAAGCTTTGCATGTTTGGGTCAGACATCAGTGATTTCAGGACACGTAGGGCTGTGTATTCAAATGTGTTTTCATTACATCACTAGTAGAAGTCATTCTGTGCCGGTGAGAACATTTGAATGCTGTGCTGACACAGTCCATCTCTGTCTTTCCTCATAAACTGAGCTTGTGGTATGTATCCCAGTGCCACATCAAATATCATGCACATGTAGTGCTTGACTCATGGCAAGTAACTTTGACTACTTCTAAATAATGGGATGATTATACATCAGGGACGATATTCCTTGACTCCACTTCCTAGCTGGAAAGTAAAAAGCATCTAACTTCTTTCTTTTGCAAGATAAAGCTGTGAAATTTTTTAAAAAGTATTTTGACTTTGCAAGAGGGTTATTTAAGAGACCTTTAGTTTCTATAAGAACTTTAATAATTCACTATTATTTATTTAGCTGGATAACTTGGCTGAATTTTTTTGTTTACAGGCACTAGCACAGTATCTGCAGTTGGCCTAGATGACCATTGTAGATCCCTTCCAGCTGAAATTCTATTCTATTCTATTCTATTCTATTCTATTCTATTCTATTCTATTCTATTCATGTATTATACCACAAATAGCTATACTTTTGAATGTATCAGTGTAATTCCCTTTCTAAAAATCTAAATTGAAATTGGAAATATCTGGTATATGTGATGTGTTTTGCAAAAATTGAAAACAATATGCTACAAATCATCATAGAGGAGGTGAAAAAGCATTTTTTTCAAATCTCTTATCTTTTCTGGATTTAAGGTTACTATTTCTCAGCATCTTCACAGGCCCTATAAATTATCGTGTTCCTTTTGATCAGAAGGGAATTAGGGGTTGAGTTTCATAGTCAACAGGACAGGGGAGCTCTCAAAACGACAGGAGGATTCTCAGCATAAAACAATTGCTTTCAGACCAGAAAGTCCTGAAGTTGCATTTTCCATGGTCATTTTCAGAAATCTTTGCACACCCAAAAAAAAGATTAGAAGACATCAGTTTTGATGGAAAACCTAACAGTAAGGACCTTCTCATATAGTAGTTCTTGAGGCCAGCCTCCTGTTGGTTATAGTCTCTCTGTTCATTTCAGTCCCACACCTGACTGGCTGGACTACCCAGAATGTAACAGCCCGAGATACTTATGGGCCATTAAATTTTGCAGACTTCTTTAGGAGCTCAGTCCTTTATCCCTGTTCTCATAACCACCTGGCAGAATGTACCGTGGAGCTCCTTTTCCAAGACCAGGATACCAGTTGCCAATTGCTGCAAAGTCTTACCTGCACAACAATCAGTTGCTGTTGCACAGTTATGAATTTTGTTGTCCAAAGGCCCACTCTGATGCTTTGTTGTTTACACAAGAAGTTCCCTGAAACTTCTGCGAAGATCTGCAAGGCAGGCCTCTTAGCATAAGGCATGGATATGTAATTGGAACCAGCTTGTGGCAACCCCTTTCAGTTTCCTGTGAAAATGAGCATCTGTTCAAGAACAAATTACATAGCACCAAAAAGACCTTGCCCAGGTCTGATTATCCTTATCCTAGTGTCAAACTATCCTCATGCAAAAGAGGGTGGGATTTTCTCATAGGGTGTTTTCCCAGGATCCAGAAAACATGCAGTGAAAGTGCACTCTTGCAATAAGGGCATGTTACAACAGGCTTAAAGGCTCTAGTTAGGGAAAGAAGTTGTTTAATAGCATTGGTGATAAACAACTGTTCTGAGCTTTGGTGCTTTGATTGTAAATATGTGCTTCTGGATGTGGTATTTTTTTACCTTCTACTTATTGGAGACCTTCTACTTATTGGAGAGAGTAAATACAGGTGTATTAATCATCTCAGCCCTTACAAATTGCTGGTCAGTGTTGGATTCTGACAAAAGGCGAATTTTGGTGTCAAAAGTTGTATTTATGAATTCAGTTAATTCTGATGAATACCATGGTTTTATCTAAGTGCTAAGAGGTGTGTGCATTTTGAAACTCCATATCTTTCTATTAACAGGTGCTGCAAGCTGTTCAGAGTATTGCAAAATTGGCTGTTAAGAGCAGTTCCCAAGAGCAGGATCAGGTGAATGCTGCTGGGTGTGAAAACACTGCTGTCACTGCCACTGAAATGTGGTTGCTGATCACTCACCCACTGTGTTCACTAGTTCACTACAAACTGCCAGTGTAATGGCAAACAGCTGCTTAAGGCGTGCTGATCAGATTGCTGATGGTAGCCTGGTCATGCTCAGATGCACTCCTCTTCTTGTGTTTGTTCACAAAATTACATTTTGCACCTTTAGGGAAGTATGTCACAAATGCCATGCTGCATGGAGCTGGAGGGCAATGGAAGGTTTCAGCAGCTCCCTTTCTGTGAACACCCAAACTTCTTGCAGTGAGAAGGCATACCCAGAGGGAATGACATCCTGACCAAAGAAAGGCTGAGGCAGGTCTGGAACAAAAATAAGGACTGCCACAAAAGGAGACCAAAGTTCCACAATAGCCTGTGGTCAGGGGAATAAGATACAGTAATTTCAAGCCCTTTGCAGTGTGTTCTTCTGGCAATTGACACAGGACCAACAGAAATAGGTGTTGCACCCTATGGTCTCAGGTGGAAGAAACCCTCTGTGTTAATGACTTGATACTAATTATCATGGGTGCCAATACATGGCTCACTAATAACTGTGATTCCTGATGATGCCACTCTCTTTGGTATCACAAGCTGGATGGTACTGCTGGCAGCCCTCTGTGGCAAGGAGCACACAAGCTGGCCACAGCTGCAACTGAGAAATGGAGGCTGCAGGGAATCAACTACTCTCAAAGGGCTTTGAAGTGCTTTACAGAGCCCCCTGTGGGCTTCTTTGCCAGAACAGGAGCCATTTGGACATTTGTAGTATACATTTATTTGTGTGTGTATAGGGCACCATATTGTATATTTTTAGCAACTCTGTGAATTTTTATACTTAACCATATGTGCTTCACTCTTTGAAAAACATAAATTTCACAAAAAATCAATCAGAGCAAGCCAACTGCAGCATTCCTGCATACCAGAGATTTTGGGTGTGAATCAGTTTTGTGATGCATAGTTAAATCTCATCCCTCAAAACATAAGGGTTATGCATTTTCCTGTGCAAAGCAGAACCAGGTCTCTAAAAGTGAAGGAAAAGTTTCCCACCTCCTGAGATTCAGCTGCCCAAAAGGTCTTACTGATATTTTGGCAGAAATGGTTAAAAGTTCTGATTGCATATATCAGAACATTCATATCACACACACACAGGTATATGTTTGAGGGAGAGAGAGCATACAAACACAGAAAGAGATTCAGTAACTTGCCCAGTCATGCTGGGGTCTGTGGTGAGAGCCAATATTCTTAAGCTGAGGTTCTTCTCGCAAGGCTGCCTTTACATTCTGCAAAAAATCAACCTTCTTTGCTCCATCTCTCTTCCCTGGCCACATCATACGTGCAATAGCATTCTCTAAAATGGATTTTTCAAGATTTAATTCTGGCTCTACTCATTCTCGTAAAAGCTTCACTAGTTCAGGCATGCATAACTAATACATCATTATATGGTAGAAAATGCTGCAGCCTGACGTGAAGAAGGATATATTTGTTGACAGAGTTCTTTATTTAAAAAAAAATAATCATTAACAAGTATTAGTATTGTGCCATCATGCCCACTTGGACACGTATTTGAAAACATATTCTTTGCCTTTTTTTTTAGTCTGGTTTACTTTCCAGATCAGGAGGAATGTGAACAACTAAACTTACAGCCCCTCGCATTCAAAACATCAAACTCTGGGCATGTTTGAGTGGCCAGCTGCAATAAATCTGACTCAAATGTCTGTGAAAGCCAGTATTTCCCACTCACAGACGACTCAGCTGATTCTATTCAGGCTTGAAACAGAGAATTAAATAAGGTATTTGCCTTTGAGCAGACTGGAGTGGGTATTCACTAACAGGCATCTTGCTGGACAAATTTTTCCCAGATGTGTAAAGCCCATGGTATCCTATAGGTAAACCCATTGCAGGCATAAGTAAGTAACTAAGGGTAGCTTTATAGCGTGGATGATGGGTGTGGCCTCTGCAGTGAACTTTCAATTGAGGGCTATGCTGAGCTTAGATGAATGTAAGAGTCTTGCAAATTAAGGCTGAGAAAATAACTTAATAAGCTCCCATCAAAGAGGACAATCTCTTCCCTCTTAAGGTGGGCACTTTTCGGGGACATCATCACATGGATAGAGAGTCTGTATTACGCACAGACAGGAAATAGAGGCTAAAAAAAGATATAATTGGTTTAATGGAAACTGAGAAGCAAGGAAAGAGAGGGAGTTAATTCAGCCTAGGTGAATAGGCATTACCTATAAATGCTGTAATTCTTAAAAAATGTCAGCATTCATGTGCAAATCAAACAGATCAGGTCTGTGCGTGTGTTAGTGCAGACAGCAAAAGCTTGGGCCTGTGTCACTAGGACAGAAGGGTTTGGGATTTTGCTGAGCCAGCTCCTGGCAGTTTTCACAGTTAATTCATTTATAGCTGTAATTTAGAATTTATAAAACTCACTGCTCATGTAATTTAAGTATTACCCAACGTCAACAAAGATTGGCTTATGACAGCATGAGATATTTTGAAAATCAACAGGAGAAAAATATCTGCCTTGTACCAAATTTGCAAAGTTTGGACTGTGTGTAGTTTTTGATGAGAGAGAAAATGGTCTGTGGAACTTGCAAAAAAAATTAATAGCAACAGCTGAACAAGAAGCTATCATGTATTTTGGGGGGGGGAACTAAAGAAAGAAGTTATCAGATTTGGAAGAAAAAGCATCTCCTTTCAATACACATAGAAGTCTACCACAATGAAAAAGGAAAAAAATCTTCACAGAAAGAGTGGTCAGACACTGGAGTAGGCTGCCCAGGGAGGTGGTTAAGTCACCATTCTTGGATGTGTTTAAGAGTCGTTTAGATGTGGTGTTGGGGGATATAGTGTAGGGGAGAACTTTGTAGAGTGGTGTTGATGGTTGGACACAATGATCCCAAGGATCTTTTCCAACACGAATGATTCTATGATTCTATAACAAGCCCCTTTCCACAGTCAGCTGGCTGCTGGCTGAGTCCCAGCAACGCCAGAAAGTACGATGGAAGTATGAAAGTAATGATGAATTAACCCCGTTATCACAAGTGAGAGGTTAGGTTCATCTAGTGTGTTCTGTGTCAAGTTCATACAGTCTGAGTGCACTGTAGGCTAGCACAGTTAGCTGAAACACCTTGAGTCAAGTAGGATCAGACACAGCTTTAGCTCAACCATTCTTTTGACTCGTTAGCCACTTCAACCAATGAAATATGTTCAAACTTATTTCAAGCTAATTTATTGCTAGGCTTAGATTCCAGGCTCTTGGTCCTGTTAGAGACTCAGCTCCCCTTGAATGGGATGGCAGGAGGTGTCTCATCCAACCTTCTGCTTAGAGGTGGTCACCACTAGATGAGACTCAGTCTCCTGAAGAATGCAGTCATGGTTTTGAAACATGCAATATCTGGATTTAAAATGCTGTGGGACTTTGCAGTCATGCACCCCAGAAAGTATAAGCTACTGCAGGAAAAGGTAAAGTGAAGGATGACAAGGAACATTGAGAGTTGTGGAACAGCTTTGATGTGTTCAACAACTGAACGGACAAGCGCTCTTCATCCAAGCACACCCCCAGAGCCATTACAGCATGACACCTCATACAATGAACTGTTGAGTCCTTTTATCATGTGCTTGCAATAGCAGTATTAGTATCCAAAGTCACCTCATCCAAACTTTGAACTGATTAACCACCACTTGACCTGCAGAGCTTGGAGACAATCAGAAGACAAAAACAGCCTCTTCTCAGTAGGATAATATTTTTCACAAAGCAGTCACTCTATTTGTAAACTTTCAGTTTGAATCCTCAAATGAGAACTCACTAAACACCTTCAAAGGACAACCCAAGAAAATAAAGTCTTTAACTGTCAAAGTCATAGATTCTGAACAGATATTTTTGTATTGCACATTACTATTTTTCTTAACTATTGGGCATAATCATCTTTTTACCTCTCCTGCTGCTAAAGCTATTTCTCTGCCCAATGAGTACCAAGCACGTTTTTTTTTTTCTTAGATGGTCTGACTAATTAGTGTGTCTAGTAAAAACCCAGAGAAATATTCTCAACTTTTAAAGAACCTTACGTCTGTTTTAAACTTGAAAAAAGGCGCATGTGCCAAAATCATGTCTATTTTTTCCAGCAATTTTATTTGGCCCAGTAGAAGACAAACTCCTTGCACATACCTCACTTTAATTGTATCATGAGCTCATTACTACAAGATGTTCAGAAAAAGATGAATATATAGAGGACAGAACTATCACTGACTTCAAAATGGCAGCTCGAGGACATAACAGAAGAGAATGACTCTGTACTTGCCTTTTCGTTAATATATTATCTTAAATTAGCTGTTAGTGATAGAATCCTAGGCTAGATGGATCTTTGGTCAGAGATAGGGCAAATTTTACCTGTCAAACATCTATCCCTTGGATAATTTTTTCAAGTCACTGTTTAATGGCATGGCAGTCAGGTGAAGTCCCTGCAGACTGGAAGAAAGCAAACATCATACCCATTTTTAAAAAGGGTAGAAAGGAGGACCCTGGGAAGTACCAACCTGTCAGCCTCACCTCCGTGCCTGGGAAGATCATGGAACAGATCCGTCTAGATGCCATGTTTGGGCACACAGAGGACAAAGAGGTGATTCAGGACAGCAAACATGGCTTTACTAGGGGCAGGTCCTGCCCCTAGTGGCCTTCCATGATGGAGTGACTATGTCACTAGATAAGAGACAACCTATGGATGTGAACAATCTGGACTTCTGTAAGACCTTTGGCACACTCCCCATGACATCCTGCTTGCCAAACTGGAGAGATACAGATTTGATGGGTGGACTGTTCAGTGGATAAGGAATTGGCTAGATGGTCACATCCAGAGGGTAGTACTCAATGGCTTTAAGTCCAGATGGAGAGCAGTGACAAGTGGTGTCCCTCAAGGGTCTGTGCTGGGACCGGTACTGTTTAACATTTTTATCAATGACATAGACAGAGGGATTGAGAGCTGCGTGGTGTTGTCAATACGCCTGAGGGACGGGATGTCATCCAGAGAGACTGTGACAGGCTGGAGAGGTGGGCTCAAGTAGACCTCATGAAGTTCAACGGGAGCAAGTGCAAGGTTATGCACCTGGGCTGGAACAAACCTCAGTATCAATACAGACTGGGCAACGAGGTATTAGAAAGCAGCCCTGAGGAAAGGGACTTGGGGGTGCTGATGGACGAGA
>JAOQGH010000019.1:50562261-50591756 GCA_025769975.1 Gallinago jamesoni | reverse complement strand
TCCCTGGAGACATTCAAGGTGAGGCTTGACAAGGCCCTGGGCAACCTGGTCTAGTTGGGGTGTCCCCGCTGTGGGTGGGACTAGATGACCTTTGAAGGTCCCTTCCAGCCCAGATGATTCTATGATTCTATAACCATATCATGGTTAATTTAAAAAAAAAAAAAAAAAAACACAACCAGAGCTATGTTTCTCTTTTATAAACAGGGAAAAGTAAATCTATGGGATTTTAAGTTTAGTATCTGAAAATGGAGAGCACAAGTCCCTATGTAAACATGCATTTGCCACAGACTTTTTTTTAGAGAAAAAAATAGATCAACAGTGAGGAAATAAATAACTAGACTCTTGAGTCTGGTCAGAGCAGATGTCCAAATGAATGTTCCACAAATACTGTTTGGCAGCATAAGCCAAGTTTTAATTAGCCTTTATTTTATGTGGACAACATGAATAAAATGCAAAGTATATACTGCCTAAGTATTGCATTATCTTCCTACTATTCATGTTAATGCATTCTTGTCGTTCACTATTCTACATTTGACTGCTAAAAGCAGTGTTTTCTATTCATATATATATTTCTGCAGGACCACAGAGCAGGAATTAAGCAGAGCTTACAATCTTTGACCGAGAAAAGAAAACTGTGTTTCTCTGCAGTGTGTGCACTTTCTTCATCCTTGTAAAACTACAAATATTTTGGACCTGCTTCTGCAGAGCCTTGCTTTTGATGCGGTCATTCACAGCAGCACAAAGCTTGGATTTAGCCATCTTCTTAAGTTTGGTTCTTTTTTCAGTTTCAAGAAGTATGTCCAGTGCAGAGCAGTGGAGGATTAGGTCCTTTCTGTCCATTTAGAAGCAGGCACATCAAATAGTTATTTGCCTTTTTTCTGTCATCCTGATGACTCCTTTCTCTAGGTGCCAACTGTGAGTGAGAGAGAGTTAAGAGCCACCTCTTTGCACTCTGACAGAAAGACCCAGAGGTTCTAAAATCTAATATGGTCTCAAAAGCTGTTTCCAGGGAGCAGGTAGTCACTTTTATCAATCATATCATCAGAGATTATAATTACAAATAACAAGATAGAAGGAAGACTTTTGGTGGAGTAACTAAAAGGATTTGCAAGTTGTACCAAATTCTTTTTTCAGGCAAGTCATTGCAACCACAGTTTTGTAAACAGAGAAAAATTTGGCCCTTCATACATTATAAATATTAGCTTGTTTTGACTGCAATTACAGTCTTATTTTGGCAATAATATAATTACCAAAAACACAACTGACTTTTGCTCTAGTTCTTTGAGGGTTTGGCTGATTTTTTAAAACGGTGTCATCATTCTCATATTGCTGAATTTTACTCATGTATCACTTCCAAAAATATTTATTTTCACACTTCTAGTGTGGTAGTTGATGTGCATTTTCTTCATTTCACACTGCCATTTTTAGAGCACTTTTGAGAAGCAAGATAATTTTACTGGAAGTACAATGGAAACTGTTCTACTTATTTCTCTTTTGAAAGTGCAGTTGGGCATGTGCAGCATATTGGCTCTCCCACCTATGAAATAATTGATTTTCCTCTACAGTAGTTCAAGATGCTTTTTCCAGCTACACAAGAAGAATATCTTGCAAATGTTTGGATTCCTTTCCAGCCTTGGGCTCTTAATCATTGTGGTTATACGTCCTGATAATTTTAAAATATAATTATAATATCTAATAAGAGATCAAAACCCAAACAGAATAATTGTGAATGTGAATATGATATATAAATATGTAAGCACACAAAAATTTGGCATGTTCTTTGCTTGGTACATAGAAAACCTGAGAGCATCATGCAGTTTTCTCACCTCAGAATCACTATACAGAAAAACACATTTTAATTGAAATCTAGGTCTTTGTAGAAAATATTTTTCCATCTTTTTTTTTCTTAATTTCTTTTCAGTGAAGAAAATGAAGCAGTTTTTCCAAATTATATGCTTGTAGTGATTTCTTTATACATGATTTTATCCAAGTGTATGAATGTGAGTGACGATTCCTATACGAAAAATATTAGAGACAATTAAATTTTGTATTGACATTACAATTGACATGGCAAAAAGTGAAATATTCCTGCTAATATTTTTAAATTGCTGATATGAAACTTTAAAGTACTGTCACTTTCCACCCAAATGCCAAATAAAATGCAAGTATTTCTTCATAGGTGTAGAAAATCAGAACATTACCAGCTTTGCCAATGCATTTAAGCACCTCTGTAAAAGAGTGCAAAAAATTGCAAGGTGTTGAATGTATGCATTTCGAAAACATTCATTTCAGACTTTCTGCCTGAGTCTAGCTTTAACTACCATGCCACTCATACAAATATCTCTGCTTCCTGGGAGAAGATAGAGAATATCATGTGTGTGCCTGAGTGTGGGTGCATGCATATGCATGTATGCACGGGTGTTTGCCTGCGTATGTAAGGTGGTACTGTTCAGGTGCAAAGCATAGACAACCAGAAAGCTCTCCCTTGGCAGCTGATATCCATGTAGGTGATGGCTCAGGTGGCAGCAGTAGGCTGTCTCCAAACCATCTACATTAAATTGTGTTAAATATATCATTGTCCTCCTACCTATAGGCAAGTTTCAGCTAAAGGTTGCCCTCAGGCTAGGCAAGGTTTGCTTCATATCTGTGTGGCTGGTGGAAAGGATTTCGGTGGTAATGTCTGGGAAACTCCTCTGAAGAGGAATTAATATTCAGCAGCAGATCAGCTAGGCAACTCTGCTAGAAGACTAATCTTTCAATATCTGGAGCTGTAACCTAATGTGGGGATAGTCTGGCTGATATCTGCTGTTCTGCTTCAGAACAGCAGCCACTGGCCTGATTTCTTTAATGGCTAAACCCATTGTGTCAATATGCCTGTGAGTGCAGCCTTCCGCTTCTGAGCTGACAGTTTCCCACCTCAGTGTCCTACTTGGTCTTAGTTGAGGGCAGTGAATTTTGATGGTGTAGGGTGCTTGAGGAGCACTTTTGTGGATTTCCAGGCCAGGTGAAACAGTCAGATCTCTTAGGCAAACCTCCTGCAATAAAAATATTAACAATCAATAAAGCTTTGCTTTGATATTTCTGCTGTTAGTCTGTAGATGCACCAGAGCAGTTCGTAGTGACTAAGAATGGCTTAAGAAAACTTGGGTTCCTACTCAGTAATGTGGATGTGTCTTAAAAGGCCTAACCACACACAACCTCCTCCTTTCCTCTGTGCGTGATCATGTCTATGTTATTATTGTGCTAAATGACCAGCCTTAGCGGCCTTGATAACATTATGACTTTTTATCAAAGAATGGCAGCAGGAAGAACCAATCCTTTGCCCGGCATGGCTCACACAAAGCAGAGCAGAAAGTCTGATGGCTATGTGTCGCTCTGCATTACCAAGAGAGGCATTGCACTTTTGACTCCAGCGGCAGACCATGAACACATGGACCACAGCGCACTGCAAACAGCAGTGTCCTGGTGATCTCAGTCGGCCTCTTCGCAGGCCCGGTAAATGCACTAGGTAAATGCTGCTGTCAGAGAGCTCCTAAAAGACTGAGCAGACCTTGGGAGTGTGTTTTTAGGTGATGAATCATCTGAGTTTAAGCAAAGAACCTCCATTTGAGTAGGTAAGCACGAGCCCCTGCCTTCTTGGGGTGGCACACCCGAGTCAGTGCACTAAGTTGAATTTCTTGTAGAAACCTGTGACAATTCAAACTGCGTAAAAAATTGTTCTGATCTTGTGGCTGATTACAGTGGATGCAGGGCAACTGGGCAGTCAGTGCTTATGTTTCCTCCCATGCAGATGTTGTATGTCTGATACTCATCTGCTACAGGGTGTTTCATATCAAGATGTAGGAAGAAAAGTAAAGACCAACAGCTCCCCAAACTAATTAAAGAATCAGTGGGGGGCAATGTTGATTCAAAAGTAAAGTAGTGAATTAGAGACACTTGAAATAGCAACATTATAATTTCAGTTGAATATTTCACAGGAAAAATGTGATTGGTAACCTCTTAGCCTTTATGTTGCTGTAGGCAGAACAACTTAGGGTGTTGTTGCTGCTTCAGGAAAGATGTTTTGCAGGGAGTAAAAGCCTAAAGAACACGCACATCAATTTTCTTATAGAGGAAAATTTGGCCAACTAATTGTAATGAGAAGGAAAGGGTTCCTGTGAAAGTTGTTCAAGGCATCTGCTTGTCGGAGTTTGATTATCTTACAGATAAAAATATCTGAAATGCTCTTCATGGATAGGTTTTCAAAAATACCTAAATGAAGCAGTAACAAAAAAAAGGAACATAACCCACCTCCCCAAATTTCCCACAAGATGGCTGATCCACTAGTCATCACTAGTCATCCAGTGAAAGATCCCACCTGAAAGAATCAGCCATAAGTCTGTAAGGGCCCGAGGAAATTTATGTGGGGCAATTTCCATTATCATTTGCATCAAAGGAAACTGCAGAGGCTATCCCCATGTATGGGTACATTTGTAAGGCTGAATATATGTAACTGAATTGAGCAGACAACATTGAAAATTAGCTGCAAATGAATATTTTTCACGTTTTCCTCATATTAGATGTGCCTACGTAAAGTCAATGGATATTGCCTTTGAATGCATGTAGAGCACTTCAGGAACTGACTTTTGCTGCTCTAGCGGGACGTCTTTTCCCCTCCACCTTTACTCCATCCAAGCTCAAGAGGACCACCTGCAGTTTGGTGATGGTTTCATGTGAAGGTGTACTGGCTGAAGAAGTAACTGTATGCAGGAGATACATTTTCTCCAGCCCAGGCCAACGTCTACCTGGGCTGTAGCCAGTTCTCTGTATCTAAACCCTCTTGATTCATGTCTGTGGCTTCTACTTCTGGAATCAGGTTTCTGAAACATTCCAGAGTTGCAGTACAGAGTCCAATGTGCCTTTGTATGTCTTTGCCTCACTTTACACTTTGTGAGTCTTCTTCTTTTTAGCAAAAACAGAGTCTGTGTGTAAGTCACTTACTTACTGAAAAGCCTGAGGAAACTCAAAGTTTTTCTTATCACATTTAATTTGCTTTTCACCAGGCTTCAGTTAAAAGCACAGAAATGCTGGCATATATGGACTGCTTCTCAAGACATTTCATCTGAATCAGTTTTAGAGTATACCACAGCACTACAAGACACAGAATATAATGTGATTTCTTACTCTTCTTTCTTACATAAATGTGTGAGTATGCATGTCTCGATGTGTGCATGTGTGCTGGAAAGCTTTATAGGTACTGTTACTTGTTAGAACTGCAGTGACTATCAGAGCATTCACAAATTTGTTTTCACTTTAAGTGTGAGACAGTATGTAGCAATATGTTATCAAGCTAACATGCACAGTTTGCCCTTTGTAAAAGGGAAAAAGAAGTGCTTGACGGTCATGAATTAGTCATGGAAAATATTTTTAGTAACACATATATCATTCCTCCATGTTCTGCATCAAGAAACTCTTCTGGGAAAGCAGACTTTCTTTTCAATTTGTGGATTTGAAAGTGCATCTACAGAAATAAAGAATCATAGGACCATAGAATGAAGAAAGGAATAAATATTTTGGCTTAGAGTTTTGGAAGACGGTACCCCATGCTGTAATGACAGCAACATCTGCAAAATTTGGTACCACCACCATACAATGGAGGCACCTAAACAAGCAAAGATGCAAGTTTTATTTTATGCTTATTTTCTATATTTTTGCAGGTGCAGTCTGCATTTGCACAAAAAAAAAAAACCCAACCAAAAAAACCAAACCAAACCAAAACCAACAACAAAAAACATGACTGACAGTATGCTTGAAATGGGTACAACAGAGTAAAGATTCTTTTCCAGTTCTCTCCAGAAAAAAAGGAAATGTCCAGTGGCCAAGGGAGGAAAAGGTCCAACAGGTAAATTTTTTGCAGAGATTAAACTTAGCCAAAATCTTTATTAGTAAGACAAGCTCTGAAACAACACAAGTTCATCTTCGGTTTGACATGCAAATACATTTCCTTAGCTCAAACATGTAAAAAGTCTCAATGAGTTCAATATTCTGCAATTTATTGGTTAATGGTAAGTGCAAGATCTTAGCTTAGCTGAGCTGTGAGCCTGCTTGCAACTTCCAACTATGCCCTGGTACTAGTTTTCTTGAGTTTGCCTCTGTCTGTGTCTTTGTATTGAAGGGACACTGGCAGGTCACTTCACCATCCATACATCTGTTTCTTCTGCTTTTTTCTCTTGAAATACCATTGAATAACACATCACCTAGACATCTGAGGCCACCAAAAAGTGAGGGTTTAGGAACAGTAGAAACCAGAAAGCTAATTATTTTGAAGAACTAATCAGGTCCTCTGACTTGGCTGCTTGTAAGAGCATGGGACCAAACCTCCTGTTCCATATCTCACATTATTATATGCTTTTTGTTTAAATTATATATACTTTGGGAGGTATCTGCACCTGAGAGACATTGAGTATTTACATTCTTACAGACGTATTTTAACAAAATGTATTTTAAATATCACCACATAGACTGGTAGGGGCAGAAGTACTTCAGTGAGCTCAGCTGAGGAGATACCGCAAAGAGAACCATTCTCTGAAAACAAGGCACTTGGGACTGCTCAGGGTGACTACATGGGCGTGGGAGTTGATTTGGGCTTTATCATGTTTGAACACAAGACTTTTGGCAGTAGTGGCATGCCGTTGTGTTACTCCCACTCTGAAGGGACTTTGAGACAATGGTCCTTCTCTGTGTGTCAGGTACCTGATTTGGGAAAGTGGCTCTCTAATTCCCTGGGGTTAATGCTAAAAAGAAATTGAGGTGTCAAGAAGCAGAAGATCATGTTCTTGCTCCTGCCCATTTCTTGCTCTCCCTCTCAGATGGGCATGTGGTGCTTTTGCTGTCTCGGTGCCAGGTGGTCCAAAGAGTGAGTTGGGGCAGTTTCTAGTCCTCTCTGTACCCCTGTACACTCAGGGCACTGGGAAGTACATGTGAACAGCACAGGCTGTTCCTCCCACTCCCTGGGAGGGAGGAGGAACAGGAGTTGCCTAAAAAATTAGTGTTGGCTAGGCATTTATTTATGGGAATTTATGTCTCTTAACAAGAAAGGAATAGCTGAATCTTATCAGACACATCATTTATGAAGGGCGCAAAGCTGATCCCTTGGTTTGCAAAGTAACTGCAGGAGAAAAGGACTGCTTTTCTTCCTTGTTCCCCTGGCAACGCTCACTCGTGTATTCCGCACTGGTCCAGCAGCCTAGAGAGCATAATTGGATGAGGGAGGTGGTGGTGAGGATGGGTAGGGGACAGCACATCATGTAATTAATTCCGAGCATGGCTTGCTAGGGATGGCACATTTTCAATCTCTGCTGTAACACCTTCGTCCCCAGCTAAGGGAGCTTGTAAAAACCAAAGGGGCTTGGGGCAGGGGTGGGGGGAAGGGGGGGGCGGGGATGGGGGGACGACAGTGAGGATTAGCTAGGTTTCCAAAGAGAGAGCTGTGATTTCCAAAAATAACCCACTGATTGAGCTACAGATGTGTCACTATTTATCAGCAGACCAGGCAATCTGCTTGTGTTTCCCTGGAAACTTCTCGTCTTCTCCCCTCCCCGCCTCTCCCCCCTCCTCTTTTGCAGTCCTTTGCTATCAGAGTGGGCGAGTGCCCTCCCATGCACAAACCACGGAAGTGAAAAGAAAGTGGTTCCTAGTGACGTCATTGGCACTTTCTCACCCAGGGAATCCCGAAGCAGAAAGAAATCCTCTATAGCACCAGAAAAGTAGGAAATCTAGACCCATAAAAAATAGCAGGAAGAAAAGGAACTGCCACAGTCCACAAAGCAAGTTCTTCATCATTACTCCATTTTACAGATACTGCTCCCTTCTGCAGATTTTGCTTTGGGAAAAAAAATAAAAATTGAACTGATGTATGTAAATGCTTGCTGAGAGGCATTGCCTACTCTGTAGCTGACTGCTTTCATTTTTCATTGGCTGCTTCAGAAATGTGGAAAAAATGAAACAAAAATGCAGGGATTTTTTAGGTCCTCCACACTCCAGATAAGTTGCCAAAGACCAAAACCCCATCATGCAAGTGATCTTAATGCAGAGGTTTGCTCCAAGATTAAATTTTCTTTCCAATCCCAAGAATAGACAGAATCGCATTGATGTGTCTGTACTTGCCTTTCGCTTAGATATGTATTTTTGTAATGCCAAAATACCTACAAGCTGTGGCCCCATGGTGCTATATGGAAAGGAAAAATGCAAAAAAAAATACTTGTTCCCCTCAAGATTCTGTTTGGGCATGGGAGACATTAATTTTGTATTTATTGATTACATCTTAAGAGAAAAAACAAATCTAAAGGCAACAAATGTTCCCAGAATGACCTCTCATTATTCTGGATCCAATACAAGGATGAGGAAAAATCCCACAATATTGCTAGCCACCAGCTGGCTCTGCCAAAACTGCACCTTACTCACTGAAGAAGAAATGGGTTAAGTGTTGACTTGTCTTGTATACAGGCCCTTTACAATCTTTTAAGATAATTAGAGATTATTTTTTCAGACTGATCCAGAAAGTGTCAATTTGCCTGCCTCTCTCCCATACTAACTCAAAAAACCAGAAGAACCCATCTTAAAGTGTGTACTAATATTTACCATAACAAAGATTTGAAGGCTGGATTACATTTAATTTAGAATTTTAAAGGTGAACTGAATGTTACTCTGATCTACAGATATAATTTATTTTAAGATCAATGTCTTAATTTGGTCCTAATTGTATTTTTTCATTTAAATAATAGGAGAAAATTGTTTTACCCATTAAAGACCTTTATTCTAGCCATTGCTTCAGATTTTGGCCCTTTTCAACAAGCACCTCAAACTATTGTTCCAATTCAGTAAAAGCAAAATATAGCATCTGCAGAGATAAACTTAATTTTTTTATTACTTGGAATAGATCTTAATAGAATTTTCGATCCTACTCAAAATACAATCCAGAAATAGATTTACTCCTATTAGATTAGTCTGGAATTCTTGCAATCTTTTTTCTTTCTATTTTAACTCCTCAAAACCAGTATATTGATTTACCAATGTATTTTATTCGTTCGCCCTTATTTTTAGGTAATTACCAGTGAAAATTCAGATAACCAAATTCTTCAGTTTTATTGTTATAGAAATGTCTAACAATGCAATCCTATCCCCAGTACAAATAAAATACTTGATGATGACTTTGTTGCAAATCTTAAATAAGAAAATATTTCTCTTGTGGTGTCTAAGAGTATATCCTAAATAAACTGGCTTTTTTCTTTTTCTTTTTCTTTTTTTTTTTTTTTTTAATTAGTCATCAAACTGCTGATATGTTATTGGTCTAGTTTAAGTATGACGATATGCATACCTGGAAAGATCAAAACTGACTATGCGTTGCTCATGTTCTGTGTAATTTATGTTCCCCAAAGGATGTCATCTCTTTTTTGTGGTTTATTTTTTCATTTTTTTTATTTGCATGTTTGTTTTTTAATTAAGAAAGTTCAACAACTCAACACACAGCAAATTACAGATGTAATTAATGACTCAATGCTTGCTAGGTATGTGCTAGAAATGTACATTCAGGCACATTATCTACAGCTGTGATCGTGTCACATCCTTTCTTTGAAGAAGACTTCAGGTCCTGTATATTTTTGTTCCAGAATAGTAATTTAGCTTTCCATCTATATGCCATGTTTGATACTGGTTTTTTATATATTCCTTAATAATGTTGTATTTGAATCACTGTGGAAACCATAATCATGGTATTAGCAGTGCATAATGGACAATGTGGGGTACTCATAAACCACTCTGCATGAACACTTGAATGTTAGCCACTAGCGAATTTCAGACTATTGAGTGGGTTGTATAAATTGTGATATTGTACCATGGGTCCTCCAGGAATAACAAGCCTATCATTTATTACCAGTAAGCAGTGGGAAGTGTATGAGCCACACAAAGACAATATTGGCAACATAATGCTCACTGATAATTTGCAGAGTTGGACTCATCCACTGAACTGAGCTCTGGATTATTTGAAAGAACAAAATCAATGTGCCCTTGAAAAGAAATACAGGATGATTTGCTAAATAAGATAGCAAGGCAGGTCGTACAAGCAATACCACTTCTTTAACCACTGTTCCCATTTGGAAAAAAAAAAAAAAAAACAAAACCAAACAAACTTCTGGCCTTCAGGACACCTTCATTCAGTTTAACAAGATGTGACAAAATCCAAACTAACAAAGGGTAAGACATTAATTATTGCTCTTACTGTAATTTAATTTTGTTCATCTCTCCATTTGGAAATGTTTTTAATTAGCAATGTTTGGTGCAGAGTTGCTGCATAAATTCAAGCTTGCATGATGCTCAGATTTCTATTAAGTGAAAGGAACATTTATTTTGGTGCTCAGGCTCATATACTACACATAATTTGTAAATCTTCTTTAGGGCTGGGAATGAGAGTTGGACAAACTTTTGTTTAAGATGTTTTTATTTTCATAAGATCCTATGTTGAAGGCTATGTTGACCTGCTGTGTTCATTCACACTGGACTTCAGTGACAGAGCAGTTTGGATGAAGGCTTCTCAGGAGGGCTTCCATCAGGCCATGTCCTTGCCAGCCAGAAAACAGTAAACCTATTTGATTGTCCTGTTGCTGCACTGGGTGCAAGGCTAGCACTTGTGCAGTCATGGAGAGGACATATAAATCATCACATGACTTTGCAAAAGCAAACTCCTTACATCATAAATTCAGAGTCCTGGCAGATCATTGTCTTAAAACTGAGCAAGTCCATTCTTGGTACCGAGATGCTGCCTCCCACTTCAGGACTTTATTATAGAAATCCATCACACAAAGTGTAAAAAAATTGGTAACAGGTTGCCTTCTCACAGAGCAGATAATTTCTGAAATAGGTGGTCTAATTTCAGTTCTCTACTGTGCGTGGTAAGAATGGCAGTGTTCCCCAAACCAGGTTCAATGACGGTACGACCCGAACCTACAGTCAGTCCACAGCTGTTTAGCTATTGTCATGTTCATTTTTCAGGGAATAATGATGAGAAACTATTTTCTCTTGGACTTCTTTTTAGAAATGACGCTGTTACTTTCATCTTTAATGCTCTAACACTTTGCATATGGAACAGGACCCTGCTCTGCCAGTTTGCATTGCACCATGAATGATGGTGAGTTTGCAGCCTTTTGCAGCCAGGCTGGTCCTTAGGTCTTGCTTTCCCATTCGCTGGATTATTTATATTTAGCTGTATGAAGGCTCCCTCTAGCTATGCCTTAAGATATCAGTACCAAAAATTCAGGCTGCAACAGGTAGTCTTTAATATAAGTATGAAAAACTGTTATCTCAGACAGCTATCAAGTCTATAAATGAAATAAAGACCTTCTGAGAGTTTGAATCTGAGTTGAACCCCCCCATAGAAACATGGATAAGATGGCAAGCAAATATACAAACGGTCATAAGGAACAAGACTCGGCCTTGAGAGTACTGTAGGTGTCGCAGCAGGATTTTGTTGGAATGAGCGGGAAAAAAACGCTCCTTGAGATAAAGAAGTTACTGTAGGGGGTGGTGTTTCCTTTTTTTCTTTTTATCTTCTTCTAGTTTTTGTACCTGCTCACTAGCCAGGCATTCTTAGTAAAATACATTTGTCCTTCACTGCCACACAGCTCAGTGTGATGTGGAGTTGGCTGGCTCACCACAGCAGTTTCACTCCTAGAATCGTGGTTTACAGCTTCAGCAGCTACAACTTCACTTGCAACACTTCTGAAGAAGCCCACAAATACAAAAATGTAGCAGGTGCTTCTCAGCTGAAGTGCCAGGTTTTGGGTGGGACCTGCAAACTCGGTCTCTGCATTTTGGAAAGATGTTTCACTGTGATAGGTCTTAATAAGAACCTCTTGGGATGCAGCAGGACAGGCAGAAGAGTGCCTGCAGCTCCAAGATCTCCTCCACTGAGTGCCATAGCTACAAAAATTTCTATTACTTCCTTAGACCAATCCCAACAAGATTGATGCAATGTGAATAAAACATTTCTAAGGAGTTACATGGCTGTATATTTGAATATTTTTTCCATTTACTGTATGGTGGATTTAGTTTCATCTTCTGATTGCTTTACATAGTGTGGCATGTACGATATGCCAGACTTTCCTTGATTGCTGAACACCTTGTCTGCATTACTCAAAAAAGTTGCAAATAGCATTTTAATACACAGGTCTTGCATTACACAAATAGTCACGATATTGTAAGTAGCCTTCACATTACAAAGGAGTGGTGTTTCCATATTCAGTTGCAGTACAGTAATTTTTACTTTGCCGTTGAGTGTACTGTGCTTCCTTTCCACATTTCTTCATCATTCAAGCACTGAAACTAGTGTCAGCATGATTTTCCCGTGTTGTGAGCATGGCAAAGTGTACCGTTAATAGCAATACAAAGTTTGGATTTGAGTGGTTACACACCATCACATTTCAGAGGAATCTTGTAGGAGCAGTTTAAAGATTGCCCAGTCATTTATCTGTTCCTGCAAGGAAATTGTTTTTATCTCTGTGTCTGTGGAGCAAAAGGCAAGTTGAGTTTAGGTTGTTAAGCACTCATTTAACTTTAAAACCAGAACAACAGGTTTTAGTGCTAAAAGCAGCTATAAGATGGATCCACTTCTCTGGAATATTTCTTTGAAGATTCAGAGACTGGCAAGCAGACTTGAAAACCTCCTTGTCTGGCCTTTCACAGTCCACCTTACTGGGAGAGTTTGGCACAGGCAGTAACTGTTTTCTGTCACTAGCTGTTCAGGTGAGCACACAGTTTGCGTTCTAATTTTTTGTGCACAGGATCAAAGATCAGGGCACCTTAGCAGAGAGCAGGTAACATGCAAACACATGCAGTAAAAACTGCTTTATAAGAACACCCACGATGTCACCAACTGAATTAAGAACCTACACCCCGCTGTGTTAAACTACAGGGCCAGTGACATTCTTTGGTCATTGGTGTACGAGCAGACATAATCCAGTGGACTCACCTAGCCATCTCATCCTACAAAAAAATCTCACTTCCCACACAACCTGCCAGTAACAGACTGCCTACATGGTTCACCAGGACTGATCTAGTACTTGCCGGAGAGAAATATACATCAATCAGCTTTGAATCAGCACCCTCTAACACTTGGAGTGGCAGTGGAAGGGCTCATCTCTATAGCCTGCCCTCTGTTGCACAAAGATCTGGATCACATTAGCGCTGCAGAGGTGGAGGAAAGAGGTGTCTTTCTGATCAGTGACTAGCATGAGCTACATTGTGTCTCTGAAAATTCTTATGCACTGGAAGCTCCAAGACACTTATGAAAAAAATCCATTCTTACCTTCTGAAAGCCACTTTGCAAAAGTTACTACTGACTCTAATCATGATGACCTGGTGGCACACTAATAGCTGCTTTTGAAAGGTTTTTTTATTGTCTGAGTCTGTCACATAGATGAAGATAGGGCCAGGACATTCAAGGTACTGGATGGCTTTCTTCTAATAGATTAACAGGACTAAAATGTTTGTTACAATTCAGTGTAATGCATTGCCTGAGACTGCTCTATGAAGTCCTTAGTGCCATAGTCAGAGGTGCAAAAAGGCTAAGGATTGGTTCATTTTATTCCCAAGTTTTGCACAGCCAGCTGGGAAAAACAAGACATGATTTTAACTTACTGCTCCCTGAATTACTTGTTTCATCAGCTCAGTGGGCAGATTCTGTATACCCTGGGGCTGGAGAGGGTCAGCCAGGGAGGTGGAGTGACTCACCTCCTGACACATTCACCCTTTGTAGGATCAAAGGTAGCATTATCTGGCAGCAGCCAGCCAAGGTGAGCACATGCTGTATCATGCAGGAGAAGGAAGGGTTAGTGGTGAAGGGCATTCCTCATAGCCTCTGGTAAAACATTTTGCAGTCATCAAGCTTGCATTGGAAAAAAGGACTAGCAAATTTTGCTCTCTTAAGAGCAGCTCCTCAGAGTTAAGTCCTGCTATCCAGAAGCCTGTGAGATATCAGTCCTAACCTGGGCAAAGAGAGGTACAGTGCAGTCTGGGTCTGCTCATGTCTGCTTACGGTGTTTTTTTCTCATATTCTTTTTTTTCTTGGGGCTGTTCCTTCCTTAAATTTTATGTCAATACGTGTTTTGACCAGGAAAAGTCTTCCTGTAATGTTATGTTTCTCATTTCCAGAGGTGACTCACACTGAGTATTGGGGCTGTCAAAATGCCAGGATCCTTTTCCCCATGAAGTTTCTAGACAGAGTAGTTCAGAACTGTACTGCAAACCCACAGCATCCTGGAGGGATGCCTCTTCATCAGGGAGTTTAGCAAATTGCTTTGTAGCGTAATAGTATCATTTTTGGATAGCAAATCAGGGCTGACTCACAAATTTATCACAGGAATGTGCTTCCAGACCTATGTTACCTACAGAACAAGGGGAAAGGTCACTGTCAGCAAAAGTATCATAGGTTGGTGGAGGCACCTCACACATTTCATATGAAATCTTGCCATCCAGGCCCATATGGTAGAGATAAGGAGATAGATTTTCCAATGAGAAACAAACTAATAAGCTGAAAAGATAAATTTAAGCATTAGAACCAATAAGATAGGTATGGTATCAATCTGGTCAGGTCACAAAAAGATATTAATCCTGGCCCTGAAGGGAATGAGATATGCCTTTCATTTCAACCAAAGCAAGGTCATATGTGTATACATGTAAAGAGATGGATCAATAGGTAGATAAACGGATTATATATTTATACATTTAGATTTTATGTAATTCCAATTAGTCTCACCTCTGTCCCTGGAAAAGTAATGGAACAACTTGTTCTGGATGTCATCTCCAAACACATTGAAGATAAAGAAGTTATTAGAAGTGGTCAACATGGATTTCCCAAAGGTAAATCATGCTCGACCGATCTAATAGCCTTCTATGATGTTATAACTAGATGGCTGTATGAGGGGAGAGCAGCAGGTGTCATCTACTTTGACTTCAGCAAGGCTTTTGACACTGTCTCCCACAATACCCTCATTAGAAAATTAAGGAAGTATGGGCTAGATGAGGGGGCAGTGAGGTGGATTGAGTCCTGGCTGTGGGACAGAACTCAGAGGGTTGTCATTAATGGAGCAGGGTTGAGTTGGAGGCCTGTAACCAGCGGCATCCCCCAGGAGTCAATATTCAGCCCAATCCTGTTCAACATATTCATCAATGACCTAGATGAGAGGACAGAGTGTATCCTCAGCAAGTTTGCTGATGATACCAAACTGGGAGGGCTGGCCGAGACTCCAGAGGACTGTGCCACCATCCAGCATGATCTGGACAGGCTGATGAGCTGGGAAGGGAAGAACCTAATGAGGTTCAAAAGGGACAAATGTAGGGTCCTGCACCTGGGGAGGAAGAACCCCAGGCACCAATACAGGTTAGGGGTGGATCTTCTGGGAAGAACTTCTGAGGAAAAGGATCTGGGACTCCCAATGGATGGCAGGCTCTCCATGCGCCAGCAATGTGCCCTTGTTGCCAAGAGGGACAATGAAATCCTGGGCTGCATCAGTAGGTCGAGGGAGGTCATTCTGCCTCTCTACTCTGCTCTGGTGAGGCCACAACTGGAATACTGCGTGCAGTTCTGGGCTCCCCAGTTCAAGAGAGACAGGGAAGTACTGGAGAGGGTCCAGCCTAGGGCAACGAAGATGATTAAGGGATTGGAGCACCTCCCTTATGAGGAAAGGCTGAGAGAGCTGGGCCTCTTTAGCCTGGTGAAGAGAAGACTGAGGGGAGACCTTATCTAGGTTTACAAGTACCTAGAGGGTGAGTTGAAGGATGTTGGAGCCACACTCTTTTCAGTGGTTTCCAGCAATAGGACAAGGGGCAATGGGCTCAAGCTGGAAAATAGGAAGTTCTACTGAAATATGAGGAAAAACTTCTTTACGGTGAGGGTGACAGAGCCCAGGAACACGCTGCCCAGGGAGGTTGTGGAGTCCCCTTCTCTGGAGATTTTCAAGACCTGCCTGGATGCAGTCCTGAGTAACATGCTCTAAGCAATCCTGCTTTAGCAGGGGAGTTGGACTGGATGATCTCTAGAAGTCCCTTCCAACTCTGTCAAATCTTTGAATCCATAAAATTGCCAAGCAAAACCAATCAGCTAAACAGCACCAGTGTATCAGCTAAATATTGTGGACCAAGTCTCTGTCTAGAGAAAATTGTTATGGTTCCATTGACAACTGTCAACTTGATGGTATTACTAGTTACAAACTCTGTTGTTTCAGATTTCTATCAGAAAGGAGCACTGGATCCACTAGCCTGACGTAAGGAGCAAATATCATCACATGCCATTTCACACTCTAACCTCTCTTTAGAGACGTCCTACTTTGAGTAACAATTCAAAGCACAGCGTATCAACAGCATCCTTTCTGTTATTTGCCTTCAGTATTAAATTATAAATAACTACAATTTTGAAAATTCAACTTCTTTCTAGTCTGTGTCTGCCTTCAGTATCCAAGCTCTGCCTGGGTTTGGACCTTACTATGTTGTTTGTGTGTCTTTGTCAGCAATATTAGCTATGGAGTTTTTCATGCCCAGTCTGCTCTCAGCACCTTTTCTGCACCTCTTTTTTCTTTCAATTCACCAACAGTTGTCTAACACTAGACACTATAGCAGTTCAGGTTTTCCTTTGCAGGATGTTCTTGACCAAGATCTATTTATTGATTGAATTTTCAGCCCCATATACCGTCGGGTCATGCAACTGATGTGTGACGGGTGATGTGAGGGAAAGAACAGGGACTTTGGACTGAAGAAATGGAAAGGATCTGTATGTTGACAAGAACAATGGATGGGCCCACATCCTCACCTACTAAAAAGAGTTATCAATACTCATCCTTCCATGGACATAATTCAAATTGATTCACTTCTCACCTTTCTCTTTGTTAAGTTAAAAAACCTCAGTTTCAGTGCTTCCTGAGAAGCAGATTTTCCATACCTCAGGCATTATTTTAGATCATTTTCCTTGCATCCCCCAGTGTTCTTTTTGAAAGTGTGACTGGAAACAGACACTGACCTACATCAGTGGAAGAAAGAGGTTACCTCCCTTGTCATGAACTTTGCCATATTTCATATAGACATGGGCAGTATGGACTTGCTTTAGCCACCATACAGGACAACAAGCTCATCTCAGAAAATTGCTTACAGGCCCAGTGTTTTGTGGCCAGTGTTTCATTATGTCAATAGTGACTTGCTTTTTCACTCAGTTTTGGGAATAGTTTCTGCTATCTCCTCCAGCTCCCAGTCTTTCTGAAGCCTCTGCTGGTCACTAGGCCCGAAGTGGAAGGTTCAGTATTTTATTTCCCTACTTTTTACTCATTTTGGCTCTGAACCACAGATAAGCTCATGAACTCTGGAATTAAAACATCAAACAGCAGCCAAGCATGTCATAACAGTCAGGCAAGAGCCACTCATGGTTCTCTGCCCAAACTTGCATGGATGAGGGAGAGTGGGACCTCATTGTCATGCTCTGAGCCTTCTTAGCAAGGTGTGTCTCTCCCTTTTGCCTGAACTTGCAAAAGTGAAGGTTGCACTGCAGCACATTCAGTATACACGCAGCCTGCTGTTTTGCTTTAAAAGGGATGTCAGAGCAGGAATGGAGAAATGTGCCAGTGAAACATGGAAAAGTAAATACTTTTCAAATGCTGTTTGCCACTCACCAAGACTTAATTTATTTCTCTACATCAGCTTGCTGAATGCATCTATTTCTTAGAAAATTGAGAGGCAGGTAAGGATGCAATACCAAAGAAGCTGTTAAAATGTTGGTCTTGGCCAACCATTACCACATAGCTACCACAGACAAAGAGGAAAATAAATGAATTATTTGCATATTGCCAACAATATGATGAGTGATTTATGGATATTTCTGCATGATGTGAGACTCACCCTGTTTTCCTCTAGGTTAGGCTTCCAGTACTGGGGCACTGCTGATTGCAAAGGATATACGCTGGGGTGTTTATGAGATCAGACTGGATTGCAACTCTAGGGATGCGGTGTGTCCTCCAAGACACATGGAAAAAACTCTACATCAAAAGACATTGTACAATCTATACAGTGGGTTTTATAATGTTCATTAAGTCCAGCATACAAGATGGCTGCTGAATATTTTCTGAATAACAGATACGAACAGAGATGAGGATTTGCTCCTGAACTTACATATGAACCCCAGGAGACTCTTTAACAGACATGGATATCTTTAGGTTGGTTTATGAGCTGGCAGATCATTGTGTCAGTGATTTGCTTTCCATGTAAGCAGCCACTGTAGGTACCCTAAAGTCTTTATGTGTGTGCAGACAGGAGGTATGTACAAGGTAGTATCGTATGCAGAACCAGTCTGCTGGGGATCCAGGAAAGTTGGTCTGTGTTACCTTTTAAAACAAAGTAGCTAAGAGTGAGTAGTTTCTCTGAGAATTTATAAGGCAAGTATAAAAGTGTTCTGAAACAAAACAATATTATGCCCTTGTGAGTTCATGATACAGTGCCTCCAAATCCTCTAGTGAGGTAGACAAGATTCCGTTTGCACTTCCCGTGGTCTGTGTCTACTACCATCACATTTCAGGACTTTGTTCTCAGGTAGGATGCAAAGAGGACAGGGAAGAATAATGGCAGTAAGTTATGACTGCTCCAAAGAGTCCCTGGGAAAACAGACAAGATGACATACAGAGAAAAAAAAGGAAGGCTAGTAGAGGAGTGTGATTAAGAATTTTCCACAAGAAAGCCCATCCAGCCATCCTGTGTTTCTGGGGAAGGAATGTCCTATTGAGACTGTATCTACTTGTCTGATATTACATCAGAGCCAATACATTTCCTGCCTGTCTAGGTTGGTACTCAGCTACTGACTTGGAAAATGAGGATGTACTCACTTTAATTTTTATTATCTCTAAGCAGCAGAGTGAGCTCCACTACTGTTACACCATTACGCCTGGGATTTTTGGCAATACTCCTGTTATGGGGACAATGATGTGAGCAATGATGCAATATGTATCATGATGCTGTTGAAGAACACTTCATAAGTTATTACCAAGCATGTTTAAGTGGAGACTGCATCTTGTCACTTACTGGTTGCAGAGTCTTTGCATTCTCATCAGTACCGCCTTTGCTTTGGAAAAATTGCAAGTAAAATATCAGGCCTAATGTTAAGGAATTGTTTATGTTCTGTGCTCCAGAGTACATGGCAGTACCTGTAATGAACCTGTAATGATGTGCGAATGGCAAAGCAGATATTGCCCCTCACAGAGTATGACGGTGGAATACAACCAACTAAGGTCTTTGCATCCTATGTAGTCACATACAGCAGAATCCAACAAAAGTGCTGATGCACCACATCCTGGCGGAAGTAAGTTTAGGCTACTTCTTATCACTTATTATTGTAACTCAGTGCAACATCGTGCAAAGGAGCTGTACAAACACATTCTGAGAGATACAGAAGATGTGCATAGCAGGGTGGAGACAGGAGCCTGCTGAAGCTGATGTAAACCTCAGAGTTGTATCCTCAGCCCGGTGACTAGATTCATGCACCTCTGCTTGCACCCAGTTTCTGGGAGTAGATGATTTGTCTGAGGCATGTGCAGGGAACGACTGGCTTGTCTACCTGTAACAACTTTGTCCATTCAGCTGCTCCCTTTAGATTATAATGATGAAGCCAAAACAAGCTGGTGGACATAGCTGTGTTTCTAGAAGCTGTCTGTGCCATTATCTTTCTGCTCCTTGAACTCCCCTGTCAGTCATCAGCCTGAACTGAATCTCACAGCAGAACCAAAGAACTCTGCAAAGACTGAGTCATAAAACATTTCTAATCCCTCTTGGATTATTGCTTGAGCAGCTGCATGTGATAAAATTACAGAATCTTATATACTGTGGGAGCTGATGCCGTAATGCTGCGTGCAACAGGCAGTCTTTTGATCTTGTCTTTGAATTGGTGCCCACATGTTAATCTTATTAGTATCTAGTACCAACCCAAATGCAAAGACTAAAGTAAGGTGGCATGGCTTTGATTTTCCAAATCAGCCCTTACCTGTGATAACCGAAAAGTTGAACAAGTAAGCTTCCTTCCTTTTATTTTCCATTGTATTTAAGAAACACATGCATGCTCTCTTAACACAGCTGGTGGCCTGTCAGTCTTGAGAGTGGTTAGTGGGCCTTGGATAACCATTTTTTTACGTGGAAAATGCTGTGGAAAGCCACTTTGGGGCTAGATTCTGCACTCCAACTGCCCCTGGAGAAGCTAAAGGAAAAATGTACTGGCTAAGAGCTGAGTAGTGCTGGAGAGCCTGGGAGCCATTCCAGCCCTGTTCCCCATTGCTTGTCTGGTTAGTGAGATGACACATTTTAACTTTCTCAATGAGAGCATGAATTTTTGTCTTTACGAATTTGGTGGACAACACCAAACTCAGCGTCTGCCCCAGAGGACCCATGCTGCCTCTCTGCCTGTGTGTCTGTGTGTCACTCTGCAGCCTTAACCCAGACAGAGACCTGCAGAGGTGATTCAGAGCTGTGCAGGAATCAGCTCCATGGTAACATGCCTCCTAAATAATTCACTTAACCAGAAAAGAAAGCAAGGGATGTAGGCTGCTGCTGAAACAGAAGAAAAGTCTGGATGGTAAAATCAGAGTGCAGGAAAATAGGTATGTGAACAAGGTCCACATCCGTTCATAGGAGCTGTGTTGGTGTAACTGAGTATCTGTCTCTCAGACCCAAATTCAAACTTGCTGAGTCCACTGTCGGAAAGGTTCACCTGAAGAGTCTTTGACAGATCCCAGCCCAAGGCATTAGAGGCTGAGAGCATTGTCAGGAAGTAGTATCCAGCAAAAGTGCATGCGGGAAAATAGATGTTCTTGAAGAGCTGTCTCCTGCAGTCTCCCTACAACAATGCACTTTCACAGATAGCCCTGGTAAACTGCTATAAAAAGAGAAATCATGAAGGAAAAGCTGCAGGTAATGTTTAAAGAAGCAGTTTCATCTGGAAATATGTCAGAATAAAGCTTCTTGACCTGTACCTCCATGATTTCAGATGGAGAGGTCTCAATTACTTGGTAGTCTGCCTCACTTGAATACTGGGGGGGCGTTTCCGCAAAGTAACAGGTCAAATACCCTGGAAGAGAGGTGAATAAGCTGTATGTGCAAGATGTAGATTTCTATCCTATAATGGATTGCAAAAGAGCTAATGAATCATGGCAGAGGTCTAACTGAGCTGGGACCTCCAAAGCAGTGCCATAAGACAATCAGGACTCATACAGAATAGGGGAATGAACTAGGAGCAGGGAGAACATTTTGGCTTTGTGCAGCATTAGGCATCAAAAAAGATGTTACAAATTCACGAAGGGATTCAGAAAAGAACAGCAAAAATCATGTGAAGTCAATAAAACTCACTTTATTGTGAGGTTATTTGAGAAGCATGGTCTATTTCGTATGTTCAAGGGAATTGACTTGATGTGATTCTGTAGAGACTCACCTGGAGAAGGGATCACAGACCTTCCTTTTGTGTAGTAAAACAAGCTGAAGGAAGAAGGCAATGGCTCGGAGCCAGACCTAGAGTAATTCAGACCAGAAACAAAAGTGGAAAGGTTTATAGAGAGTGAGTCACAGTTCACTGAGCAACATAGCAGATCTTCCCGTATTTGCAGGCTTTAAAAAAATAGAAGAAATACCATCATTCATTTCAAATTTGTGAAATTCAGTGGCTACACATGAGATCAGAGTAGATGATCTTTGTGATGTGCTTAGGTCTTTAGGAATAACTTGTACTTGGATATTACGGTAAACATTACACTTTTTCAACTGTTTGCTAGTTAACCACTTAATCATTTGCGTAGAAATGAAGTTTATGTCTTCAGTACAAGTATTGTAAGGAGAAATAAGCTATATCTCCTATATTCTTTTCCGTTGTCGTAGTAAAAACTTACTTGTCTTCTAAAATGAATAAATAGTGAGGGAACGTAAGTTGCAGAGCTCCAAAGACATGATGAAGAAATGCATGGTGAAGAAATGATTCCCATACCTTCAGATATAGTTCTGAATGTATTTCTATGGAAAAATCAATCTACGTTCTGATAAAGTAACCAAAGTAGTACTGTTACGAAATTTAGGGCATGAGTTGGAAAACAAAATGGTTTCTCTTTTAATTCCCAATGCAGTACTTGACAATGTTAAATTGTAGCATTGAACATATGCACAAAAGGTTCCAACCTTTAGTAGTAGTAATGCTAGGAAAAGAATTCACTACACAATGAGCTAGGAAGTAAGAGGCCAACAGGTTTCCTTTCTTGCATCTCACACTAACATCATACATCTGAAAGAGTTGTACTGTCAGAGTGTACATGAGCCTGAAGCCTGGTTCTGGGAAAAGTGTGAAATGTTCTGAGCAGCTCAGATGTTTGTTGTGACGGTCCTCATACAGTGACTGGGATGGATCTTGAACCCGAAATTTCCCATCTCTCTCAAATACTGAGTGTGAGAAAGGCCATTTGTTCGTCCCTCTTCAAGGTTCACTCATAGTTTCTGCTGGTTTTTGATGACCAGTGTTGGCTATGTGACCCCAAAAACTAGCCAGCATCACAGCTTATGAAAAGAGGAGAAGCAGAGCTAGTTCCCAGCTAGTTCCCAGCGGGGAAACTGAGATATCTCAGCCTCTCCCCACAGTCCTGCTCTCTGTCAGCAGTCCCTGGCTTACACTTGCCAGCATGGCAGCAGAGAGGGTCAGAGATTCAGAAATTTCTCTGGACCCTCTTCCAGCATACTTTTAAAAAAAATTTTAGTATTTATGTCTCCGGTTACCTTTCCCTGTATGCAACAACTTCTATCATTAGTAAAGAAGAGAGATGGGTCTGTGAGCCAGGACCACAGGGCTCAGTATGTCTCTAGGTTCAGGGACTATCCTCCAGAGCAGTGGCATCATGGAACTCACTTCCAGCTAGAAAACAGAAAAGCAGAAGGTCAAGAACAAGTTAAAGTCAGCAGATCAGGCTGGAAGATACAGTGGAAGTTTTAAAAGCTTGTTTTCATAGCTGGGCTTAGGGAATAACTCACAAGCTGTGACTTGCAAAAGAGCTGTCTCTGTCTCTGCAGCATCACTGCCCTCTTCACCCAGCTACACTACGGTCATAATTTCATATCCTAAGGCCTCATCTTCCCAATGTGCTGAACGGGGATTTCCCAACTATCTCTTGCAAGGCACCTTAAAATTTTCAGAAACAGGAGGCTAAGTCAGAGATAGCAAGGATGAGTAAGGCAAACCAGCAGGCCAAAGAGGCCAGTAAAAGTGTGATGTTATCGTGGACCACTTTCTGTGTGATCATCCCATGCCTGCTTAACAGGCCTTTAGGCCATTAAGCCAAGGCCATGACCACCGGTTGGTTGAATTAAATGGGTTTTGGCTGAGGGGCTGTGCAAAAGAGATCACTCTCTGCAATAACATGCCAAGATGTCCAAGGTATGACACTTGCATAGGTGACTCTTCTCCTGCAGGTGTGCAACAGGTCAAGGAGAAAGACACCTTTTTCCTTATCTCCCGTATGGACCAATGTTCATGTGTTTTTCATTACAGCTGGACTGATAGACAGAAATTGCAAGTTGGCAGGGGACTGATTTCTCTGGGTAACCTGGAGGTGTGCTATGCCTTTAGTATTTATCAATGGGGGGGTGAGGAGAGCCCTAGTCCAGTTACAAAAACTGTGGTTGGCTTCTGTAATAGCACCACCACTGTGAAACAGGAGAGGAAAATGTTTGTGAGACTTTCATTTTCAGATTTCATTGTTCTGGTCTTAACCAGAACATCTTTTGGTAAATCACACCTTAGCCAGAGTCTGCTACAGGATCACTTATCCTCAAATAGCTAGGAGCCTTCTGCTCTCCTGTTTGATGAAAATTACTTTTCATGATAGAGCTGTCACTGCCTCCTGCTATTCACTAGGAGAATGCAGTTATGAATAATCTCTGTCTGAGCAGCACAGTGTACGTGTATCAGAAACTTGCCAGAGGCAGCAGATATTTGGAGAACACGTATTTTCCTACCACGCTGTCACATACTGCCTTCATCCAGCACAGCAATGGGCTGGTCAGGCTGCTAAGGCAGGGCTTTTTTCCACCCTTGTCTGGAAAGTCTTTCTCCCCTAGTCCCTCTCTTGAGCTTCTGTGCAATGACTGCTCAGTCCTCCTTCTTCACAGTGAGTTAGTCTTCTCAAGAAGGCAAAGACTAGGCAATACTTCACTCAAAGGCCAACCCTCAGCCACAAGCTGTACTACCATGGTGCAAAGTATGCAGCACATCCTTTGTAGACATGGGAGTCTAAAGAAAGAAACAGCTGAATTAAGGCTGCCAAAGGGTCATTTGTGTCTGCAGTGCGCACATGTTAGAATGCAGCATTTATTATACGAGCCTCACCTCCCATGTCTTCCCGTTCTCCAAGATGTCCCCTCTGCAGCCTGAAGCATTTCTACTCTGCCTTCTTGCTTTTCTCTGCCTGGTCCTCTATTTGTTTTCCAGTCAAGTTCTTTCTCCCAGGCCCATCTCAGAAAAAGAGAGCACACATTATATAAGCTCTTTACCAAAGCAGGGTCCTAATATGGGTATCAGTGGTAAAAAAGTTCTTTCACATCCGTGAAACCTGGGATCAGGTACCACACGCTGTTCATGAGGAAGTTTGTTATTTAAATGCATTAATTTCACTTAATTAATTTAAATGCATTTAAATATGTCTCAGTAGAACTAGTGAGAGCTAATGGATCTAACATGGAGTTTTATTTTTGCATGTTTATACTGATACAAGCATTTCAATACTCTGAAAAGACTGGTTTCTTGTAGTTGCTTGATGTGTTCCAGTAAGTTGTCTGTGTGCTAAGGAGAGACTACGTTATCATTACAATATTTTCAATTAAGCAGATTCTAAAATTTCCTGGCATTCCAGGGAAGGTTGGAGGCCCAGGCCCAGAAAGTTAAATAACTAACCATCTTTTCCTTTTGGATAAACTGAACAATAGTCAGTTGCAGGGAATGCCTCCGTTTCTTACTGTCTAATATAAGATATTTTAACAGCTCAGACTTACAGAAAATGCTAGCCCTCCTAAGTTGGCCACTTTTAAATTCCAGGGGAACCAAAAAGACTACTAGTCATGTAAATTCTTTTCTCAGCTGTTTACAGAAGAAGGGTTTCTCATGCAAGGAAAGGCATACTGGAATATAATACACAACCGTGGTCATTAAACAAATTGGATGCATAGCTGTTGGCTGTAATTTGAAAACGATAAATAATTGCAAGTTAAAATAGCCTTCAAATTTTGCCTATATGTTCATGTCACTGGTACAGTAACATCTTAAGTGCTGCAGTGCAATGCAATTACTGGTAGCCCACGCAATATTTTACAAGGATATTCCTGTTAAAATTGATTCCACACTTTGACGTCCTTGATTTTTTTGAGAAATATTTGACAAGGCTTCAATTTCTTTGTGCTTATTTTGCATGCTTTTGAGCTCTGCCATGTTACTAAAGAGCCATTTCAAGCAAGCCTCATCAGGAGGACATTTCCCTCAGCATTTTGTACATAAATATTGATGGTATTCTCTGTTTATGATATTATTAAGGACTAAGTTGGTATTGTTAGGCTGGGACATAATCAACATCTATTGTCCTTTTGATCAAAGACAGTTGGCAGTGCCTCTTAGTTGAAAATCCCCTTAATTTGCAATACTTCATTCAGATAAAATAAAAAAAAAAAATTAAATCTGCAGTTGCAAGCAAGCTCTCTTTCTGACCAAAAGGAAAAAAATGACAACTGTCCTGTGGCTTTGTCCAGACAAGTTAAAGCACAGACGTATTGACTTTCTCCGTGTTCTTTGCCCCCGAGTTCTGTTCCATGAACATGTTTGCTTTAACTTGACAATATTGTCACAGAGGCGAGAAGCAGAAGCAGTGCCAAAGAAGTAGGCTGGCAGTGGTGCTGCACAACTGGGATAATTTCCTTGTGAATCACCCATCTCATGAATGAAAGTATCCATTCCCAGCACAGAAGGTGGGGAGGCAGAAGGAAAGACAAGGAGTTCCCTACTACTGCCTCTCACACTGGAAACATTTTGTGAATTGTTTTAACTACTTGATCACTGTAGGAAAGGGGATTCATTTTGATCATATGGGTTTTGTATGCTATACCATTCTTGTAGTTCATTATGGACATTGGCATGGAGACAAGCTACACTTTCAGGACTTTGGAGGAGACTCCCTTGAGGAAATTACTGAGCTCCATGCACACATTTGTCTTACAATTGTTCAGTAAGGAGATGCCTCGGAAGGGCTGTTTCCTGCTTATACCTCTGATGGCCATGGTCCTGGGACAGCAGAAGAAGAGCAGATGCAGAGTACTTGGTGGATCTTTGATCTTGCCCTGCTTACCTCTTCCTGTGTGAGATCTCCTGGTGCCCTGGGATGATAACAATACTGAACTGAAAAGGCTGTGTTTTATCCATGTTTTGCCCTATTGTGAGTAACAGAATAAATTTTGGAGAAGTGGGGAATTGGTCTTGGAGACAACATTTCAACTCAAAGCCTTCAACTCATCAGTATGTTTTGGTGTAAGGCAGGAAAGGGTAGAAGGTGGTCCAGAAGCTGAAGTAGTAATTTTGGATACTTGTACAGTCCTGGCCCACAGCACAGGCCCTCTGCTGCAACTATCGCTTCATCATCAGCACAGCAGAGAGGGGATGAGGGATAAATGAATGAATTAATTCACCACAGACTATAAGCTGACAGCCAGGATCCCCTGTGCACAGCATCTGGATTTGAGTTTAGTACCAAACTGTTCTTCACCAGTGCCAGCGTCGAGTACTGCCAGACTACCACAAGCCCTTTGTGATTACGCTTACAGGAAGCAGAGAGAGTTGGAACTCCAGAATGCCAAACAAATATTTGCAAGTTTTCACTTGAACTGTATATCAGGGTTCACTGCATTAGGAAAAACTTATTTCATTATTACAGATGCATTTTTGTTAATACAAAATACGTACCACTGTAACAAAAATTATTTTCTTTCTCTCCCAAAAATGAGAAACCATTTTAAAAAAGCTTTCAGGAAGTTAGACATTTTGAGAATTGCATTTTTCATTTCAAGAATGTGAGGAATTACAGTCATTACTTTGGGAGCCCAGATAAAAGTAGAGGAAAGCTGAATTAAATTAGTGAGGAAGTCTTCATTTAAAAGTGCTAGTAAAACACAGAGGGGGACATAAATATCTATGCGTAATATTTTACAGTTTATGTTGCTAAGACTCTTGCTCAGTAAAAGGCTTAGTACTGCTTAGCTTTAGGCACAGAAACAAGGAAATAACAAAAATAATTTAAACCAAAATTAAAAGAAAAAACTCCTGCCAACAGTGATGAATATGGAATTGTATCCGAAGAAGATCTGGCTAGAGGCTTAGACTGACCAAAGGGAGTGAAAGAAATAGGGTAATGTAATATAATATAATATGAGAACAATACATCAGATGTTCTTGTGAATATCACACAAGGGTGGTGGTAATGTTTGCAAAATATTACAGAAACAAACTAATCTGTACTCCAAGGTAAACATGAAACAAGATTTTTGCTCTTTTCCTTAAAACAAGTATTGCTTACGTAGGAATTGAACTATCAGGAAAGAAATAAAAAAGTCCAGGAATATTCCAGGAACCAGCTTCTGGACTTCTTTTTGCAGATATTTTTTGAAGAATTCCTGTGTTGGATAGATATTTCAATTACAATATTTGGTTCACTGTGTTGAGATCAGATGTTCCTTTTTAAAAATTATATTGAGATGTGTCTTAAGACCAATTTCTTGCTTCTGTAATAATGTTTTCTAGCTTGAAACTGAAACATTTGTTTAATTTTTATGCACCCATGTAAGGGGATTTCTATCCCATAGTTTGTCAGGTTCAAAGGCATAACTAATGGGATTTTGTAGAAGCCTGATTTGGTTTTGTATTATACTTTTAGCAAAAGGATGAGTGAAAGTCAGCTTTAGTATGTAAGCTTTGCACATGCAAAAAGTCAGGAGAAACAGGAGACTATTAGCTGGATTGTGAAATCCAAAAAGCTAAAGATAAAAATTTGCCAGTGAAATTTTCTTTTGCAAATCATTTGATAAGAATTCTGTTGCAATACACAGATACTAAAGCTTCTGGCTTCAAAAAAATCTTGTCCTGAAGCAGCAGAGGGAGCTATACCAACATAATTAGCTGTATTCCCAGGCTCCTGCAACTGTGAATAGAGACTTTTGTGTGCTGCCTGTTCCTGGCGTTGGTAGAGGCCAGTATCTTGGAAATACACCAGACTGTGTGGTACCAGCCTCAGGGAAGGAGTAGAACATGTGTCTGAAAGGTAACCAACTTGAGGAAAGTCAAAACAAGATACAATGTTCAAATTCTCTTAGGCACTAAAAGGCCTGCAAGACTTGCAGGTTGGTGGGATGCATGCTTTTCAGGCGCCTTGACATTTTTTAAAATAGCATTTTTCGCTTCAAGAATGTGAGGAATTCCAGTCATTACTTTGGGAGACCAGAATGGCCTTCTTTTTTCATCATCTACATCTTCCTACATCTTCATCCTGACAATGGCACCAACTCACAAAGCTTTTTGCCATCTCTTCAAAACGTATGCATATACTCCACTGATACTCTGAGGTACAAGCATGCATTGACAGTAAGACACATGCTTAAACACGTGGTTGAATAAAGGAAGAGCTTAATTGCTTATACTTAAGCATATGTCAAAGCCTTTTATAGTTCTCCTTGAAGAGATTCACTTGTAGGCCTGTTAATGCTAAGTGGTAAATCCTTTGGGAGATAACTATATGGAAAATCTTGTCATTTCTACACATAGGCACACAAAAAAAAAAAAAAAAGAAAAAAAAGAAAAGAGCTAATTTTTCTTTGCTGTTCACAAATATAGGTTTGTCGGATGACTTTGTGTTTCTACGTGTATGGATATATACATGCATAAAAGTACTCATGAAGTGATGTAAAAACTTATATCTTTTTCTTCCTGTCTTCCTACCGTCCCATTTTGAGCCCAGCAACCATGAGAGAAAATATGCAAATGTGAACACAACCAGCATCTCAGAGATCACCACTGAGTTTTAATTATCAGTTCAGGGGACTGAAGTTGCCTAAGGCAAAGCAAAAACTAAAGAAAACATAGCCCTATGGAAGCTATAAACTTCAGTCTCCATTTCTAGCGCATCAGAAATCCTGAGCCAGCTCCTAAATAACCAAGTTTTCAAAATAATTAAGTTGGGGAAGGAGAGCATAGTCATCCACAGGCACCCGTTTGAGCCTAAAGCCTGTTCATGCTTGCAACTTTTTATTGCAGCCAGAAGATTAATATGCAGGGGAGTCGGGGAGAAGAGGTGTTGGGAAAAACTAAGTTTCTTCTTTACAGAATCACAGAATCACAGAATCACAGAATTGTGGTGGTTGGAAGGGACCTCAGAGATCATCGAGTCCAACCA
>JAOQGH010000019.1:50423367-50560252 GCA_025769975.1 Gallinago jamesoni | reverse complement strand
GCTTCAGCAGGGGAGTTGGACTAGATGACCTCTACGGTCCCTTCCAACTCTAATAATTCAGTGAAATTCAGTGAAATTCTTCTACTTTATGTCAGTCTTTATTGTCAGTCACAATAAACTCCATTTATTGTGACTAAACGCAACAGAATAAACATTCTCTTGCTCATTGACTTTTTAAATAATTTTTTTAAAAAAAATATTGCTATTTTTTCAGCATCAGGAATAAAAGAAAGGGAATTTCAAACAAGTCCATTGTAAAAGACTACAGCCTAAAGTCAGCAATAATACAGCATTAAGTAGAGAAGCTTTCTGGGAGAGCAATACAAAGGTGTGTGGCAGGAAGACTACGAGAAAGAGTCTAGGAGAAAGTCAAGGAGAAGTAAAAGCTGACTTCCTTTCTGCTATTTCTGCCCAGATTGTGGTTTTGCTGTAAGGACTATGCAAGGAGCAGTGATTTCACTCTGCTCCCCAGGCGATTTTTTTAAATTATTATTAATATTGTCCTTGATTTCTCCTGACCAGATGCTACTGACCAGTAAGTCTGTACTAACCTTGTCCTCTTGCAGAAACTTTCTTCCTCTCTTCTGCCCCATCCACTCTGTCTCTTGCTCTAGGAGGGGTAGTGTGTTCAGTCTGTGTCCATTCTCAAGCTACCTTGTCCTGGGAAGGATGAGAAGTCTGAGCAATCCTACAATAAAGTTTAAATTCCTGTGGTGAAAAAGGAAGATGTTGCTGCCTGTCTTTTGCATCAGTCTGAGTACATTTTAAAGATGGGTGCTATACTTTGGACAACATCAGAGCAGGGGATGAAGGTATCCATGCTGGTGGGACTGGTAGGGTCCCTTTGCATTTCTGGCTAGTCATATGTTTTTAACTTTGCAAATAAGCATGACTTCATTTTTATGAAGCGAACACCCATGAAAATTGCTGTGTTGTAACAAATGTTTTGTTTGTTGATTCCCTGATTTTTTGAGAAAATAGAAATGGTCTATGCAACAGAAGGACTGACCAATGTAGCTCACTTGAAACATGCCCTTCAGCTGTCCCTAACTTGTTACTGCTGTGGAAAATATCTGAAGCACTGACACAACTCTCTACAGCTGGGACTGAGTCCCCTCAAAATCTTTACTATCCAGTCAATAAACAAGAGATTAAAATCAACAGCAAATGTCAACAATGTATTTCCATTACAGAAATAGACAAAGAAGCAAAGTTAAGGTTGACATAGCTATGTAAACATTGTTTGTTAATCATGAGTGATAAAGGCTTATGGGGTTTTTGGGAAGTGGCTAAATTCCTTAACCATCCATGTCTAGACAGACTCACTAGTTCTGGGCATGAAATGGAGCTGGGAAGGAAGGGTTCCTTAGTCCACTGCAAAAAAATATCAGCAAAACCCATTTTGATGAGTACACATTTTTCATACGCAAAACACCATCTATGCTCATGGAGATCTGTATTTTCCATCTTGGGGTGAGGCAATCATTGGAGCTTGGAGCCATTCTGTTCTACAGGTCCTGTCAAAAGCTCTCAAATCTGGAAATCTGCTCTCTGAGTAAAATGATAGTTGCAATTTTCAAGTGGCAACTGAAACTTGTAGAACAAGGTTTAGCAGAAGCAGTGCATGTTCTCAACCCTGTGATGACGTTGCCAGCATTAGAAATACTGGCGTGTGAAAATGTCAGAAACCAAACCAGGAGTTTCTTCCCTCTGAAAAGTATATGTCCTTTGAGGAGTCCTGTGCTAGGACAGAGGTTAGTTATGCTAGGCAAAGAGCTCAGTTCCTCCTTCAGAGGGTGGAAAAACTAGTCTACAAATATGAATTATATATAATTAATTATATAGATATATATATCTTATATATATAATTATATATTAGGTACATATATGAATATGTGTACTTAGAACAATAGCACAAAGAAAAAAAATGGGCCAATTCTTCATAGTTTATACACAGCTTGTCTGATGTAAATGGCAGCATGAAGATAGATGTTTGCCTTAATGAACTTGAAGGATACTTTTTGCATGATGGAGATTGAGGCAGCATCCTTTGAAACTGCCGGAAACTTGTTGGCACAAATTTGTCCATATTCCTAAATTCTTAGTCACTGTGAATCATTGACTTCTTTTTACAAGCATCCAGCCTCACCTATAAAGAGATTTATTTGTAGGCTTTTAAAACAATGTGTGGATGGAGAAAGAGTTGCTTACTTTGGTTAACCACCAGACAGTTAGACTGCACTCACAATGCATAAGGAAGCAAAATGTTTGGTTATAAAGTTTGGCTATATTCTAATATAAACATCATCTATCCTCCAAGGCTGCCCTTTCAGGGGAAATTAGGATCATACCACACAGCATCCCCAATTATCATCTTCTCTTTATCTAGACTTCTTAGTTGGGAATAAATCATTTGCATTAAATCAGAGATTTGCCACTTTTATTAGAAAAACAATGAACTGTTCTGTGTCTTGCAACGTACAATGGTTTCCTAGCCCTGAATGTGAAATAAAAGCATTCTTCTTTGAATGGGTTATAAAAGGGTTATAAAATGTTGGAGTTGTTGATAGCAGTTAGGTGGGGGGATGTTTTCTGATTTTTGAGAGTATAGCCATTTTTATCCTCTATACTTCTCAACGACTGTGTCTACACTTCTTTTATAAATTGCAGGGTAGTGTTAAAGTACCAAACCAACTAAAAGCCACCTAACCAGAACCCCTTAGTTCTTCAACCATGGAAACACAATATAATGCAGGCAGACCTGAGAAACCAGAAAGATGCTCCTGCCTGCAGTTCAGGCTGCAATGGCTAGGTTGGGTAGATTCATACCACTGTGCACTAATCAGGATAGACCTATTTGTGTGCTTGTCAATCAAGATGCCACGTTTTGGAGGGAAAATGAGGATGCTCCTATTTAACGAATGTTGTCAGGGTTGCTGGGAGAAGTGGTCCCTAGCTTCCTCCTGGTCCCACTGAATTTGCCTCTCCTAAAGCTGTCACACAGTAATTTCCATGCTGGGACCAATTTTGGCTGATCTGTTGATGCGGACTATGTTATGCTTACCATGAGGCTGAGGCAGTGGGGAAAGCATGAGAAACTTTCAAAAGTAAATATAAAAGTGCCCAATGTTGCAAACACTTGGGAACACAATGGGGACACATCATTGCATGGTTTGTTTCTGTTCTCCATAAGTATTTGGTATGCAAGTAATTTCAAACTCATGAGCCCTCCTTTGCAAATCCTTCTTTTGCTTATAATTGAACTTAACTACTGATATACAGAGTCAGATCAAAAGTCCATTAAGCCAAGTAGATTTACTTTGGGTGACTATGTTTTAATGAAAGAAATGGTAAAATAATCCATATGTAACTTCCAGAATTAAAGTTAAAGCAATATCCCAAAGCATATGGGGTGAGGTATCCAGAACAGGGCTATGGCTGTTGATCCTGGAGACATCCTCAAAAGATGCAGTAATAGGGTAAACTACTCCCTTTAATGTTTTTGAAGGACTGCTCCTTTTTCTTTCCCCATTCCCTTTGCATCTGTCATTTACGGACAGCAGCATGGCTCAGCGGGTTTATCTCTTTCATGTGTCTTGAAGTTTTCATTGTGGCATCACCCTTGTGGCTAGGAGTTCTCTCAAACACTTTTGCCCCATCTAATGAGCTAATGAAAGTATAGGCAGTGGCACTGCAGTTTCACTTGATGAGCTTCCTCTTCTTCCCAGGTCCTCTTCAGTCACAAGCAGTTTCTTATCTACCCCAGAAAGCAACATAGACAGGCCAAGTAACCTGAGGATGAAGGAAGAACACTTTCAGGAGTGTTGACCAAGGCTGAATCAGCTCTGGAAGCAGGGATTCACATTTGCTGTCCCTGCTGGGTGAAAAAACAAAGTCAGAAAGAAACCATGCTTTCCTGGTTTAGAGGAGGAGGGAAGTTGAGTAGCGGGTTACACCTTTCCTTCCCAGGAGAGTACAATATTAATTTTGAGAGCTAGTAGTTTGTTTGGCGAGCGTGCTAAGTGCTTGGGAAATCACACTGAACTAGACCTGGATCACATAGCTCTTGTGATGCTAACTTCTATGATAAATCAGGTCTGACCTATTTTAAACAGCACAACTAAAATGTATTATTATTTCAGTGCCTTTCATCCTCCACTATGAGAATGGGATAATAGCCTCTTGTGTCATCATGGTGATAACTGCATGTTTCTGAAACTTTCAGATAATATAATAATGAAAGCCATAATAACTGAGGAAATTAATAGCAGTTAATTTTCATCAGACTTTAAATACTGAGTAGTACTGGAGACTGAAAGAAAAGTGGAGAAAGGGAACTGTAAAATATCAGAACGGGACAAATACACACTGTGGAACATGAGAAGGAAATATATATTCTTACTGCAAAGACTGTATTACTTCTGTCTTGAGCACTAAGTAAATTTGAGGTCAGACTGTTGAAACCTGAATCATGAGCCATCCACAAAAAACAACCAAACCGGGACTCAGGCATTATCTAACATTTCAGTGCTAAATATTGCAAACTTAATGTTCTTCTTGTGTAATTGGCCATGCAAAATATATACTGAGAGTAAGAGCTTAATCTTGCTCCTTTTGACTTTTGAGATACAGATCTTGATAATCTCCTTTTTGTAACTAATACAGCTGTAATTCTGTCAGGAAGTTTTAGTGGTAACAGAAACCCCAAGATGAAAACTCTTGATATGTTATCTCCAAGACGCATGTACCTAGGGAGGACCTTGCAAGAACTGAAAGTGGAAAATTTGTTGAAGTGAATCAGAGTGCCAATTTAATGTTAGTTTTACTGCTGTAGTCCTCTCTACGGACTTTAACTGCAGAAGCTGGGAGGTGTCCTTGAAGGGTGTGTGACACACTGGGCAATGATATTAGTTCATGTCTACCTGTGTGTGCTGTTTTGAACTCAGCTAGGATGACAGAAGCCAGTCCTCACTAATGTGTGTTGCAAGCTGGATCCTACCCTTCTTTTCAGCAATGCCAGCAGCAGCCCTTGCGGGAAAGATGGCAGTGAGTTAGGGGCTGTAGATGTGCCATCGCACATCTGACAGGAGACTGACTTCCTGTTTGTAAGATGGGGTGAGTTTGTTTCTTGCTGTGTTTATGTTCAAGGCATAAACAAACAAGGAGCTCTACCTTCTTGGGCACATTTCCCTTCTGCCTGTGACCTGAATCATCACCTCTGTGGAAAGCACCGACGGGCAGTGGAGAGGGGTGTTCCACCTGACCTGTAATGTGCCCTAGGGAATTTTTAGGGAGGCCGAATGCTCTCTACATCCTGCCAGGCACAGCTTGGTCACTACAGTGATCTTCACTGTGACTAACACTGTTCAGAGCCAGACAAAACCAAAAGCTGAAAAGAGAGACATTTTCCTGCTTCATCATAGCACGCCAGGTGTTCCCTCTGCACCCTGGGACTAGTCACTTCTCGCTGTCCGCTCCCCTGCTGCGTATACCTTGGCAGGAGCTTCCCAGGTCCTGTCCCTACAGGTGAATGCTGTCCCTGGGGAGGAGATTTCAGGGAAACATCTACAGATGACATTTCCCTGAAATTCCTGAACCTGACTGAGCAAATCATCCTTTCTCAGGTACTTTGCTGCTGCACACAGTTGTAGCAAGGGGGTTCCTCAACTGCTTATTTTAAACCTGAGTTTAAATCTGAGTGAAATGAGAATAGACCAGGTAGTCTTTTTCAGTAGACCAGACCCCAAAATCCTCTCAGAGCCCCCTACAAGTTCACAATAATTTTGGTTTACATTAGTTATTTTATTTCCTCTGGAAGAAGAACAAAATTACCCAGCCTTTATGGTATTTCTGGCCACATCAGAAGGAAAAATTCTGCAAAGTTTTGGAAAATGAGGTCTTTGGTTATTGCTTAAGTACAGCCTCAGATTGTAAAGGCGTTGCATTAACATAGAAAGAAGCAGTCTTGCTCTTCCTAAGGGCTCAAGACACATATTATAGCTACACCAGGAGTATTTTACTGGCACCAAAGTATGAGGATCCTGCCTATTCATCCCATTGCTACAAATGGCAAAAACTATTATCATTCTGTTAGCGAGGACTATCCTCCTTCATACCTCTTGCTGAAACAGTGGTAAATGAGACCTGAAGAGCACAGCTGGTCCTTGTTGAGTGTTATGCATCCCCCACAGCTGCCTCAAGGAGCTTCAGCATTTCTAAGTATCACTGACTGAGCTGTCTGCAGGGCTTGTTTCTCTTCTGTGTTACAATTTCATGCAGGAATTCAAGAAAGTGGGCAATCATTTTTGACTGAGATTTCTCATTCATAGTTTATGAACAGGATGGGAAAGAGGCAGGGAAAGGATCTGATCCAAATTGAGCTTCTGCACTCTTTGAGTTTTCCCTGTCCTTGTTCAAAGTCTGTGCTTAGCACAGCTTGTATCTCTAAGATAAGGAATAACCTAGATTGCCATGACTTCACGTTCTCCCTATTAGGAACTGTTCGCTGTGTCCAAATGCTGCTTCATAAAAGGCACCTAGCATAAAAGAGGTCCTGTCTGCCAGATGTGAAGGTTTATTCACTAGTATCCATGGAAGACGTGACAGCACCTAGGGGTTTTACAGGCTGAGTCATTGGACAGTGACTAAGAATGGTTATTCATTGGTAGCTGACAACTAAACAATCTTCGAGTCTTGTGGGACAGCATCCTTCAAAGTTTTGCAGAGAGTTGACTTAGTTGAGAGATTTTAGGTTGCATGTCATGAATAACATTAATATGTCTCAGAGATGTTCAGAAACCTCTTGCCAGAAGAGCTCCTTGTCGTAATTATTAATCACAACATTCCGAGAAGCAGGTCCTCCCATGCACCATGACTGCTGAATGCAGGTTCTGGAAAGCAGCTTTCCTGATCCATGTCCTACATAGGAAACAGAGAGAAAAATAGCTGCTTCCTGTGAAGAGGAGTAGAGGTAGTTACTCAGGACTACTTGCTGTGCCATGCAGCAAGTATATTAATTTTTCATAACCCTGATCCTTGTCAAGGCCAAACAAAGCTCAGATTCAGAAGACTTAGATCTATTTCCATTGACTCAATATCAACCTCCACTTATGATTTCCTACTGGTTGGGATTTAAAAGGTTGCTGAACCAAGATCAGATTCTCAAGCAGTTGCAGAATTTTATGGTTTTTTGCATAAAGTGAGAATTATATCTTGTTTACACATAGCTCAGCTTTGTTAGATCAAGCTGGAAAGACAACTGGGCAATCAGCTTACTTTCTTTTTTCACACCTGACAAGTTTTATGAGAATATAAGAAACCAAAAATGAGACCTCTGTGTTTGACTTCTACAGTGCTCTGGGTGGTCTCGCACACATCATATCCTCTTTAAACAGAGAAACATTCTTTGTATTTCCACAACAGCAGGGTCATAACCCTTAGAAAGTGAGGGGGTATCCCTGTCCATTTTTTGCTCATTTTTACATTGTTCAGATTTTCTTGCTTGTTTTCCTCTTGCTTCATACCTTCTCTAGATCTTTGCTGTTTGGCCATTTGTAAGGTATTACTGAGGCTGGTTTCTGTCCTGTTTCTTTTCTTTGTAGTTTAATCTTGTCTCTAACTACCTTTCCCTCCATTGACAGTGAAATTTGAAGGGAGGAATTTTGAAACTAGAAACTGGTGGCTTCCTGTGCAGCAACCAACTAAGTAGTTTTAAATGGCAGAGATGCAGGTCTTGTGTGTTGATTGTGTGTAGGATCTAGATCCTACAGATATGTGGTGGTTTATACAGTGGGTTTCTCATGTGTACCTTATATTCCTGTACAACCCAGATATTCCCAACAGAAGAAAGTAATCTGTGCAAGAAGAAATGGATATTCTTGCTACGGAGCAGGCAGTCCACGTGACAAGGTTGAGGTCTGCTTTTTGTGGCACTAATAATTAATTATAACTGTACAATGGGACAGCAGTGCTTGCTGACTTTACTTACTGGGCTTTTCCTAAGAATCCTTCCATTCAGTTTAACTTTTTGACTGTACCTGAGTGTTGAATTGACATTGACAATAAGATTGCCATGACCCTGATAACTTTCCCCCAAGTGACAATATTTAGTGTTTTGACATGTTGTTGCGTCTGTAAAGTCATGGCTGTTATTTTCTGCCTGCAGTGACATTTAGCACCCACACACTTGGGATCAGCCTTTGCTTTTGTTGCCATTTATCATCAACACAGAGTACCGGAGCCATCGATCACTTCATGTCCACATTCTTTTCTTGATCACTGATAAATATATTGAACATCACAGGTGCTAGCACAGAGTTTCACAGAACTACACAAATAGTTGTGAAAGCTAAGCATCTGTTTGCACCCTTTTGTTCTTTGTCTTTCAGCCAGCTCCTGGCCCCTGGTAGGATCTCTGAAAATACATTAATTTCTTTCAAACCTTTAGTGAGGACTTGTCAAAAGCTTTCTGGGAATCAAACTGTTCCATCACCCTTAGCCATGTATTTCATAACTCCTTAGACAAAATCCTATCCTTAAATGTCACATTATTCTTGCAAGTGCAAGAACCTTCCTGTGGCTTGGCACCTGAAAAGAGTTAAAAAGTTTTATAAAACACATACTATTATCCAGACTGTATGTGCAAATACATTTTGTGTGCTGCAGTGGACACACATGTGTTACTGTCCAAGTTGGAAATATGGTTGACGCAAAAATCTATTGACATAAAATAGACAAACCATGCAGTATCACCTTCTAATTTATCTCACTTACAGCCTTACCCTTGTAAGTTCATCCTGAACTATACAATTTTCCTAAAAAAATGATTGTCCCATTACATGTACTTGCCTGCAGCTTTGAATAAAAATATGTCTATTATTAAGACTCATTTGCAGCATATCACAAACATAAAAAGGACAGCCTGCCATTATTCAGAAATCCTGGTGCACAATATATAAGCTACTCTTCTAGGAAGACTGGGAGGGAAGGAAATCCATAGCACACAGAAGAGACTGACCTGTCCTAGATGACCAGCTCTGACCCTATGGCCAGAGTTGCCATAAACAATATTGCTGTGTCACAGCCATTGCTATCCTCTACCAGTGCTAGAGTCACAAGTGTGGGAAGAAAGACTGCTTTTGAACTGGTCAAATACTAATTACTCCACCAGCAGGGATGGTATGTCAGGCGCTCTTGAGTAAATGGGAATCTTGCCACCAAGCAGCAAGTGGTGATGATTAGTGGTGAAAGTGGCACTGGTTTCTAAGACTTCATGGTGGTGAAAAATGTTACAGCTTTTCTTCTGTTATCTTGGCAACAGCTCTGCAGTTGCGGTACTGTTAAAAAACTGAGCATTGAGTCCAAGCATGAAAAAATATCTCATCAGGAAGCAATATTCACTGGAAACTAAACACCACTGAAACTGGGGGTTCGGAATGGACATCAAATCCTGAACAGTAACATCAACATAGCTGAGCTTCTGCTGGAGAATGCTGGTTTTGTTGTCCTCATTTTAAGTTAGGGTGATCTTCCTTTTGCTGTCTCTGGAGTTTGTCATGCTGGTGGAAGAGCTCTCTCCATATCTCTGAGTGGATCCCAATGCACAAATCCTTCCCCTTCTACATACCTGAGGGGTTTCAAGAGAACTGGTCACAGGGGTGGTTCTGCTATGCAGAGCAGCAGAAACATGAGGATATGCAAAGGAAATTCCCTCCCTTGCAACTACCTGCTGTGCATGATCCAGCTCATCCAAGCACACTTTGAGGGACAAGGACAGAGGTCCTGCAGGAAGGTCACTGGGAATATAAAAGCAACTTCACAGAAAAGTACCACTGCTATAGCCTAAAAGGCATGTTTTTTGCATCCGTATGCATCTGCTGCACCAGCACCCAAAGTGTACTCAGTCTGAGTGGGAAGTGGTCAGTGGATGTTTAACCCAAATAGAGCTCGTGCTGGACCTTTAGCAAGTATTTATTTTCAGGGACAATAAATAAAGAAGGAAAGTTGCCAACAATTTAATTCCATGTAGAAAAATACATTGTTAAAATTTAATCTTCATCTCTTCCAACTCTAGTGAAGAATTTTTCAATAGTTTGAAACTAGAAACTCAAGCGTTTGTCTAAAGCAAAGCCCTTACTATTGCATGTTTTTTAAATCTCATCCTATTTGAAATCTGAAAACCTCCTAAAATTACTGTCACGTGCATACGAGAAATACCTAAAATGCCAAATATTTGTGGGATAATTGCTGTTTACTTGACATTTGTTGCTGCCCTGAATTTCAGCAGACATACGCTTTCACAGTTCAACCATTAAGCTTAACATCAGCCACTTTGCAAAGTTAAATAATTCAGCTGTTTGCATTTGCCTACTAATTGCTGAGAGCAGCCATCCACACAAAGGATTAAGTGACTGAAAAATTGAACTATTATTCTGCAGGAAGAAGTCTAAAAACTGTTGTTTGTTAATTTCATATATAGCATCTCTAGGAATAAGTTAATGGAGTTCAGCAAGCTAAAAATGTGTTTGGGCCTGTGTATCAAATTCCATTCTGATATGCTTTTACTTTAGAAAAACATTTTAGAACAGAAGTAGAAATTGGTTCTTAACTTACATCTACCACTAGTGAACTGCTGTGTTACTACTAGAACGAAACAGTTCATTAAAAAAAAAAAAACAACAACCAAACAAATAAGCCATCAAGTCCAAAAGCATCTGAAAGCTTGCAGTAGGCATTAATGAAGACGGCAGACTCTTCTGCAATTGGGGTGCTGAAAACAACACAGCAATATATAATCAAATGAATACTTTATGACTCATTGTAAATCTGTCTTGTGATAGTGCCTAGAAACTAGAATTACATTCTTCTCCTAAACACTTTTAACTTAGTGGAGGTTTTTGTGGAATTTTTTACAAGCAACTGTGACTTTTAAAATACTCCCTCCCCCTTGCATTGATAACTCCTTCATAGAGTTCATCGGTAAGAAATCAAGGGATAAGGCTCAGGGCATTAATTTTCAGAGTGTTCTGTTCAGTTTGACTAATCTGCTATGTATACATCTCAAGGGTTCTTTCCCTGGTTAAATAAATAGAGAGGCTTTCACTAACTCTGCACTTGCTGCTCTGCCAGTAGCAATGACACTCTAATTTAGCAAAGGAGAAATAGCTGCACTGGATTTGGCTATGAAATATAAGATGGTATCTCTGCATCAATAACAGCAATTTTATTTCCTTTGTAGCCATCACTCAGGGATGTTGTCTGAGATAGATTGTGGTTCTTTGGTGAATCGTCCTGACGTCCATGATGGCTCATAAGGAAGGGGGTGTGTCTCCTCAGCACGGTGTGATGTTGTGCAGAGACGGTGGTGTGGATAGCTGAACGAGTGCAGTGTCATAGCTCTGTGGGTGACTTGGACTTGGAGTCATTACCTCTCCAGCAGGACAGGCCCATGTGCAGCAGCTGCAGCCAGCTCAGAGCTGGCTTTGGGAATGTCACTTGGCAACTCTCACTGTTCTCAGGGATGCTTTCAGGAAGATTTCTGCTTCTGAAGCTGAGTCTCCCAACTTTAGCCAGTACGTGCATTCCTGGGCATGTTTTCCAGAAAGGTACAGAGCTCAGTGTGTGACTGAAGTGTGAGTGCATCGTGATCTCTGACCCTGCTGCCTGTGCCAACACCTTTGATGCCAGATGACACTGGCTAGTGCTACTGGAGGAAGGATGGATCCAGATGAATGGCTTAGGGGCATGGAAACTCCAAGAAGCAGCCACCTCTGCCCTTACTGGCAGGAATACCAGTCTCCAGCCCAGTTTTGCAATTTCAGCAGTTGCTTTGCTTCCTGTGGCAGTAGCAGCATTGCCTTGGTGTAGCACCTGCTGCTTACCTTCAGGCAAAATTCAGTGTTGTCCCAACACCTGAGAAAACCCTCCACAAATGTCCCAGGCTTGTACTGTTCTGCGGTACTCATGGACCTTGCTTGTCGAGTTAGTTACCTCTGCACATCTCTCAGAAATACCTTGTAGACCCTCATAGTTTGGAATGTCTGCTGCAGTGCTGCAGGGGCTACATATGCTGCTTGTAATTACTGCAATCTAGGTGATGCTGGGAAAAGTCCCACTTCAGTGAAGTGATCAAATTTTACTCTTGTTTTGCTCTTGCCTGTAAAATCTACTGAGCTTCCGTTCTTCCAAGAAAAGGTCTTTAGACTGCTCACTGTTGTGTAATCTTTGGGCCACAAAGAATATTTCTCAGTTTCACATCACTGTTTGTCTATATCCCTATGTCATCTGCAAAACTTGCCATTTGGTGTTCTAGTAACAAACCTGTTATATGGTTTGTGATCCATACTGGTAGTCTTTAAACAGCATTTAAAACCATTTCAATCCAGACACTACCTACATTTCAGTATTGTGCTGTGTAGGAGCCATCTTCTGACTTCAGGGGCATCTTTGCTTGCAGAACTGAACAGGGAAAGAACTGGCCAGGCTTTATTTTAAGGTTACATTCTTACAAGAGCAGTATGTGATTAATGAAGGCTTTGAGCTTGTTATAGGCAGGGGCAGTCTATGCTGTAAATGGCTATAAACACAGCAGGAGAAGGTAATGTAGCTAATTCTAAGCCAATGTTTATAAACAAGTTGTCAAACTTTATCACTGTTGGTTAATGTCTATTAATAATGTATTAATGCTTTATAAACTATTTATAAATGGAACCTTAATATAGGAGGAAACTTATGCAACTCAGTTTTATGCCTGTGGTTAAGTACAGAATCTTCTTAGCTCCAGACTGCATGGGTATTTCTTCTAAAGTCCAAAGATGTATTACTACACCAAGACAAAATGGTTTTGGTCTTGCTAAATGCAAAGCTGATAAGCTGACAGAAAAAAAAAGCACACTACTCAGGAGGTTTTGATTTGGTACCCACTTATTCCTAGTTGGCTTCCCTCTGATGCTCTACTCTGATTGCTCTCCCCATGACTGAACACTGAAGGTTTGCAATATTTGGTTATTGGTCCCAAGTCTCACGTCAGATAAATGTGCAGAGGACAACTTTGCTGTGTGATCATGAGACCAGATCACACTACGTTTGATCTCCCTATCTGAAGAAAGGGAAGTGCTGCTAAAGAGGAAGTAATTCTCTGGCCTGAAGTAAAGAGATGAGTTGACAACCCTCTGGAGTTGCCACCAGGAAATGTTAGCCTCAGCTATTTCAGTTGAACTCTGTTCAGATGAATGTATCTCCTTGCTCCCTACCTTCCACAGGTTACCTGCAGGGACAAAATAAAAAATAAATGGTCGATGTCACTTCTTCCTAGAGCTCAACACTGCACAGTTGAGACTACTGAATGTGTCATAGGAATGTGAAATTTTGTAAAAACATATTTGCTCCAAGGTTGATTTTAAAAGATTGGAATACTGCTGTGATAAATACTTTAGGACAATAAGAAATAATAAATGTTCTTCAAAATGTCATATAAACAAATTTTTCACATTTCTCTTTTACAGCCGAATCTCCATTATCCATGAGTGGATTATACAGTAATATAGTAAATTAAATAAACCATGCTAAAAAATAAAACAAATACAACTTTTTTTTTCTCTTTACATTTATGAGTCATGCTACATCTTCTTTTTCAAAGATAAGCAAGGTGTGTTATGCTAGCCTAATTTACATACAGTGTAAACTGTTTGTAGAGGCCTTTTTCCTCCCACCCTCTACTTTGTCTACACTATACATCATTTGCCCTGGATATCTGACAGTTGTCAATGCATCCACCCTAGCTCACCAGCCCATGGTCCTAAAGAGTCACTGTAATGAAGCAGAACAAAGAGAAAACACACTTGTAACTTAGCAATGGAGCTTTCTTGTGGCATGAGTCCCCACAGGCTCTAGCCAACCCCACACTTAGTCCCAGCCTCCTTTCCTAGCCTCCATCTACACCCAGCATCCGATAATCTGGGAAGGGAAAGCCAAGATGAAAGTGAATGAATTCCATGAAACATGTTTTACATTTTCTTGGGTTTTTTCCCATTTGGATACAAAGTGTATTTTGTGGAGGCTGGCAAACAAGGCAGCATTGCTGTGCATTGACAATGCAAGCTCTCAACACATGTTCAGGGTTAGTTTGAAATTAATAAATGAGGGGCTGTATGAACCACTGAGTTGTTTCTGATGATGCAGTGTCACCTGTGATGTTTGTCTCCATCTGACAAACATAGTCATTAATGTTAGAACAAGCCACTGTAGCTCTTCTAGACTGTAATGCAGTTTCTTCAAAAGTGATCTGAGCATGGCATTTTACAGAGCTGCTCCTGGGTGAGGGACTCAAACGATTAGGAACAAGCAATATTTTAGCACTGGTGAAGCTAAAGCAGAAAAAGGTGAGATCTTCCAAAAACATATTGTAGAAAAAGCCCAAACTTGTGTGTAATTTGTTTCCATTAAAGGTCTGTCAGAGGAACTTGCAAATTCACTGGCTGTGCTGAAAGAGCAAGCTGCATCAGCCACACAAGGCAGGGAAATCAATGATATATTTCATAAACCATCTCAGTGATTTAAGAGTTATTGCCAACATTTGGAGAATTATAGGCTTACGAGACTCTAAATCTTGTCTGTCAAGAGACACAGGCTTCTAAGTCCCTAGAGACACTTGTCTGCATAAAGTTAGGAGCAAGTGCCTGCTGATGGGACAGAGTACGAGACACTGGGATGTTGGCAGGCCACAAGCCTGGACCCAGCTTTCTTCCACCTGCCGTATGTCACCCTGGGTCAAAGGCAGATTTCAGGTAACTGTGCAAAAAATTGCCAGAGTTTGCCATAAAAGGCTGCAAAATGTAATGGGCTTAGCAGGTGAACATTTGAGTTCTCTTAGAGATTTCCACGGGCCAAAGCAGATGGTTTTTGTGAAGTATGGAGAGTAAGCTCTCATTGCCTTCCTGTGTTACCTCATGGCCTGTCTAGCCCCTTGGGATAAAGTATCATACATGCCAGTTTCTGTAGTTTTTATTATCTACGCTGCAAAGAAAAAAAAAAAAAGTAAAATATTTAAGTTATGCCAAAGATAATCACTTACAGCACAGTCTCTTGCTTCCTCTTTAATGTCTGTGTTGGTTGTGTCTCCCATTAACAAATCACACTACTCGACAATTGAGACAGCCCTGTTTAACAATACCCCACTCTGGCTTTATGGAAGATGTGCTAGCAACTGACACCTGAAAACAACTGGTCAGACAATTACTCTCACTTCAGAATCAATAAAAGCATAAAGAGTGATGGCAAATTGTCCATCACACCACACCACACCACTTCATTCATTTTTCCCACTGATTTGAGAGATTGACCAGTAACATCTGCTCATCAGTTCACATTCTCCTGTCGTGAACTTTTTGGTGGGCTCCAATTGATGTGAGAACAAGACTTACAGGTTACCTCCTTAATAAGTTTTATTTTAGGCCTTCTGCTGCTATGAAAATGCAGAGCTTCACTGAGCCATTCAGGTCTTCTCTCTGCACTGTGCTCTCCTGCTAGTCTAAGTGGCAAACTGAGAAGTGTCTTCACAGCAGTGTTGTGACTGGGGTCAAGAACATTTTCATTTCAAACAGGCAGTCTTCAGACAGTTGTAAAACTTGGCTGTTGTGTTCTCAGTGCAGTGGATGGGTTTGAAAACTGTTGATTCAGAGCTACAAGTGAGGCTTTTTGACACCTTTCCCACTAACATAGGCAAAGTTATTCACTCCTAGTAGCAGCCTGGCAGTCAGTGAGGAGGTGATAGAAACAATGCTAGCACTTCTTCTTAGGGAGACTGCAAAAGCAGCTCTCTGTCACATCACTACGGTCACCAGGTTCACATTGAAACAGAGGACGAAGTTGTGTTGGAGATCAAGTACTGCTTTCCCCATACAGCTGAGGAAGAGGTAGCATTGTCAAATAATGCTCAGTGCCATGTGCAGAGCACACACTTTGACAACCAGCTATTCTGGTTCTTAAATATGCTTAGAGGGGGCTTCAATGTAAATAAAAATAAGTGGAGAAGTCAAATTATCAAATAATCCAGAATATAAAGCACATCTATCCTAAAGTCAGGGACCAAAGTCTGGATGCCCGGAAATTTCTCCGTTTCTCAACTAGGTAAAAAGGACTTCTGCCCTTCTGTCTATTTTTTGTTAACTGCAAAAAAGAACTGACAGGATAGCTCTTTACCCAGGTATTTTTCTGTTCTGTATCTAATTCAAGTGTATCTTGCAAGGCCTGTATCTTTTGTTCCAGGCTGTTTTTTCTAAACCAGCAAATTACAGAAACATTAGTTCAAACAGAAAGCTACATGATCACAATTCTTGAAACTTTCTGATGAAAGCAGGTGGACTTACAACATGTCTGTGCACTTAAGGAATGCTGCTTATATTTAAGTAAAAAGCAAAAAATTCCTATAGCAAACACTGAGAAATTTTAGTCATAGTATTACTGAGAGAAACATCTGTTCTTGTATTTCATGAGTTCTCATATGTCCTTTGCTGAAGCTCCCTCTTCATCTGCTGCAAAGGCTAAAGCAAAGCTGTAGCAGGTGGGATTTCTATCTTTTTAGAGTAATGTGGCACTTTAAGGGCAGTGGGGAGGAGACAGGAGCTATATAAGTCACATAACTGCATCCTACTTAATGGGCAATGCAACGGAAAAGAAGAGCTGTCTTTCCTTTGTACCACCTACACCTTCCTGTGATAAGTAGTCAGCACACGCAGAGATCTGCCACAGGCTGTCCATCATAGGTGTAAATCGGAAGTCCCATGCAATGTTAGAAAGATAAGGGCTTGCTCCTTTGCTCAGTTGCGGAAATGGTCATCTACCTGCTCTGAGTCTGATGGCACAGCCTAAGGAACAGTCTTTGAATCAGGATTTTTCTCAGAATTTAGAGGTCTCTACCCAAAATTCCTTCCCTTCTTCTAGAAGCCAATGGTAGTATACATATAAACTGCTAGGAAATTAATTTCAAAGTAAAAGAGAACCCCAGCTTCCCTACACAGCCCTTGGCTGTCTCACTGGGGAAGCTGTCACTCTGTCACACAATGAAATAAAGGGGATGCCGGCTCCATCCATCCTTCAGTTCAGTCTGTTGAGAAATTCTTGGTTTCATTTCTCTGGGACAGTGTGTACAAGGAAATAACACTGGTGCCTCTTGGATGACTAACTTTACTAAGTAGAAGAAATGAGGCAATGCAACCATTTAGTGCATCTTGCACTTCAGTTTGGTAAATTCAGCCAAAGGAGATTCAGCAATATTTTGCCTGGATTTTTCCAATTTCATTCAAACCAGGTGACATTTTCTTCCAAATTTGTGACTTAAATTTATGCTTATGTGTTTGATTCTTCTTGCTATCATTTATGCTCAAGTTCCACTGCCATGGCTTCTAGGGTTGAACCTTGCCTTTGAGTAAATCTCCAGTTAGTTAGTACTAACTTCAAATTTGTAAGTCTACTGCCGAGGCACTTGTTCCAAAAATCTTAGAGCTTTCTGAATCTTTGTTCCTGAGCTAGCAAAATGCTTAGGTTCTTCAATTTAAGTCCTCAGCTAATACTTACCCAGAGAAGAATGTGTGCAGTTGCATTACTGATCTCAGTTAAGGAGTAGAAATGATAGCTGATTTGGAAATGATAGCTGGTTTGTATATTGTCTTGTTCAATTGGAGTGGGACATGCAGCTAAAATACATCAGCAAGAGGCTACCCCAGAACACTGTGAAATGATCATTCTGGACTTGGTTAAGCTGGTACAGCATTAGCGCTAATCACTGCAAAACTCACCTTCAAGCCAAAGTTCTGTAAGCCCGAAGTTACTTATGTGTGGTTGTGTCTTGCACCACACTCATGTCTTCCACAGAGATATTGATGGTTTTTCATTTTTCTCTGAAAGTTGGAAGCTCACTTGCTGTAACCAGAAATGATTCAAGTACAAGAAAACTTTGCAGACCCTGTAGGAGTTGTGACCCACGAAGAGCACACTCTATAAAAATGATAGTCATTTATCTTTGTTAATAGTTCTAAGGATGTTGCACAAACTTGTAGGAAATTCCCATCCAGAGTGAAGAACAGCACTCCTCCCCCATTTTGCATCTTTATTGTAGCTCTTACAGGACACAAACTGTTTGAAAAAGACCCAGAGCTGCATCACAGCAGTGCGGCCAATGCACATGATGCCTCTTCATGGAATTCCAGCTCCCCTGGCCTTCTTACTAAGTGAGGGTCGCAGCTTTGATGCAAAGAAAGAATTAGCTCATAGCTGTGATTTGGAGAAAAATATTTAAAATACAATCCATTAAAAAAACAGAAAGCCATTAAAAAAACCTCAAGAGCATTTTGTAGTTTTGTGGTTTCTCAACCTAATTTCAAAACAGAAGGGGATAAAGGACATGGGCAAGGGAGTAGCTGACTCAATTTTTGATTTTTGAACTCCTGGAATTAAAAAAAAAAAAAAAATTTAAAAAAAAAAGAAATAACCCATGGCATGTTTTCCAAGGAGCTCAACCCCTACCCACCATCCACTATGAAAAAAAAACAGACTCATTTTTGAAATTGCTCCATTCTCACTCTGAGGCATGTTCTTTGAAGAGGAAGAAAATGGGTATTTTCTACCAGTTTTTCTTGATACAAGGAATAAATCTGAACACTTTAGTTTTAAGCAATGAAATGGGAATTGAATAATGTGGGATACACAAAGAAACATAGTATTCTATAGACTCAGTTGGGATTTTTGTTTCTGTGCTTCCCATTACCTAGTGATACAGAAACTGATAAGAGAAACGCACTTTCTGCCAGTGAAAAACAAAATTCTTACCTGCAAAAATTCCTGTTAGGATTTTTTTGCTATCCTGGCAGCAGTTCTGGTTGCTTGTTATGACTGTAAGGCCGCATGTCACTACAGCTGACACAGTCAACTGATGAAGGGTTGTTTTCCATTCCATCAACAATTGATTTATCTCTGAGCTGTTTGTGTTTATTTTTCTGGAAATTTGATAACATGTATAACTCACGAAACTGGTACATACTGTTGTTCAAAGAATTCTCATTCTAAAATTCTTCCTCTTCTTTAAATTGACATCCATTTCAATTCTTAACTTCATGTCAGACCCCCATCAGCACTCTGCTCTGTTCCAGCAAGGTTTTTTTGGTATCCCATGCAGAAAGTTGGAATTGTTTTGTTGGTCACAACAGTGAGACAGAATTAACCTCCTCATAATTCAGCTTTTTTTCATAAAAGTTGAATCAACTTGCCACTGCCTACCAGAAAGGCCACCAACGATCCCCAGGGACAGCAACAGTTTTGGTCCTGGGCAGAGGAGAGATGAGTACATGGTGCCCATCCCTTGCATTGTGTCTGGCCCCAGTGGGACAAGAGGATGCCATTTCTAATAATATACAGGCAATAAAACCCTGAAGGCCAAGTTTCACTAGATCCCCCAAATGAAGTAGATACCTACTTTACTGAACTGAGACCCAAGGAAGAGGTCACAGGTGTTAGCTGTTGACTCTGTTGTATAGAAAACAGCATCTTTCCTTGGACTGTGATTCACAATCCCCCACACAGACCTGCCTTTCACCCGCTGTCTCTGTGTTGCCTTCCTGTCCACTTTTTCTCAGACAGTGTAAGTGTCTCCGAGATATTTGGCATCTCTAGAAAGGGCAGGATTGTTTCACTCCTGCTGGCCTGCCTGGTGGGAGAGAGGAACTGGTGGGAGGTCTGTACTGGAGTACCACAGTGAGTCCATTGTCTCTATTTCATTGTGCTTTAAGATTTCTGAAGGGCACCCAAAGGGAAATTGCCCTGCCTAATGCATGGTCTTGTCAAAGTGGGAAGCAAAATGGCTTATTACATGCTCATGGTGGAGGGCTTCAGTCCTGGAGAAGAGCTGTACTGGTACATTGCAAGCCTGAGAAAAAGTTCTCCAAGAGAACCATGCTCCTCCTTTACATCTTGCTGCATAAATTTAGTACTAAAGTACTGGGTCTATGTGATGGAAAATTGAGTTAAATCCTGGACCTCTGCTAGTTTACTTTGGTAACTGTGATCAAGTATTTAAAAATAAATTTATGAAGAAATAGAGATCTCCCAACTACTGTCTTCCATCTGAAAATAGAGTTAATTTTGCATCCCTTCCAGTTGGTTTTGGTTGGGGTTTTTTTTGCCAGCATTTCAGAGCTCAGATTGACTCTTGCTTTGGTTTTTCAAACAGCTCCCAGTATTATTGGAAGTTAATTTCTGGCTCAGGCCTCACATTTATAGTGGTGCAAAGAAATGAGTCATTGATATCAAGTTTCAGAATTGCTTTAAGCCAGTAAAGGTCCATACAGAAGATAAAGGGTTGGTCCTGTGCCTCTCACCCTTACCTCCCTGTCCCCAGCTATGCATTGGCATCTCTAGTGCCTATGTACATCTGACCAGAAATTAGGGAGATGATCTGCCTTAAAAATAAAAACTTTTTGTGTCAGAGCATAATTTTTCAGGGATAGTTTTCTGTCATATGATTTCCCTTGTCCCTTGTTGCCAACACAAGAAATAGAAGAAGAACAAGAGCAGAAAAGCAAGACAATCTCTTTGGGGAATAGATTGCTGTGTATCAGTCATAACCTTCACAAGTAGAATAACTTTAAACTCCTTCATGCCAAGAAACATAAACAATTCCTGATATAGGAAATCCATTTTCTTTTCTTAGCTACTTTTATACAGAAAATTCATGATTGGTTGGTATGATTTTGGTTTTAAGCCTCTCTTTTGAGCAACAGGAGTGAGTGTGTATTGTTATAGGTAGTTCAATCCTTGATTTATCCAAAGATGTACCCTGTCTTGTCAGACCTGTATTATTTTTTCAATGTCTGCTTGGAAAAGATAGTAGCATTGTCATACTCCTAAACACAGCACAATAATCTGCCCCACAGCTCCAAAGTAGAAGCACAGTGGAAGATTCTACTGGCTGATAAAGATTATCTGCTGTTTCCTGTTCTAGGGATGAAAAATGAGCAAAAATAAAGGTCATCTGTGTTTATATTAACAATACAACAGTTCCACTATGTTTCGTAACAAAGTTGGGTCATTATTTATCCACTTGTCCTTTGTATCATCGCTTTGAACTCTCTGGGTTTGCTTATAATGATATTTCTAAAATCTGTAAACAGTCAGGGAGAAGCATTTCTAGTTTTCTAAATAGAGCATTAGGTCATTTTATTATCAGAGAAATATAACACTGCCCATCTGTTGTTGTTCCACATGTGGAACAGCAGGCAGCCTCCTCCTAACGATTAGTTATTTCAAGGAAGTCACTACACCAACTTTGCCATACAGGCCCAGTTTCTTTTCTGCTCTTCAGAACAGTTTTCCCAACAGCTATCCGTGAAGTACAGGCAGTGCTGTGCTAAGAAAACACACCCATCTATGTAAATCCCGAGCTTCTCTTGACACAATTTGCTGCAAGTGTTTTAGATTTTTTTTTTGTGGAGCAAAGGTAGAGTTTCATTTTCACTTTAGAAAAAAATCAGGTTTGCATCCTTGAAACCTCTGGAAAAGGTGAGATTCTCTGTTCCCAAACTCTGGGGTACTGCTGCCTGTTAGAGCACCGTGCTGCTTCCTACAGCAAGCCATCTCTCTTGTTACTCCCATACACCGTATGGTACAGGAGGACAGTAAAGAGGACAACAGGAATAATAGTTAAGTAGATTTGAAAATCCTAGGTCCCTTTGTGGTATGTTCTTCTATGATGAGGAAAATGTTGTGGTAAATGGGTTCGGTCCTAAAATAAACAGAAGACCACTGATTACAAGCTACTCTAGGTAGGTATTACATTTCTCCAGAGTATCTGTGCAGTACTTAAGAAACTTTGCTAGTCCGTACAAGTGCCACAGTAGTGCAGAAACACATTATTTTGTATGGATAAATTAAACTAAGGAGTTACCACAGTGTTGTGATCCCCTTTCAAGTGTAGAGAACAGAGCAAATTACATGTGCAACCTCTCACCTCCCAGTATACCACTGCTCCTGGTTCCCACCACCTCCCCTCTGCAGTGCCACCTCATGTAGGCACATCCTGTGCCCTGAGGACTCAAAAGTAAATACACAACACTGTGCATCCAAGTGTGGTGCTTGTGTCTCTGTTTAAGGCTCATAGAGATCTACATTGAAAACATCTGGCAAAATTCAATGATCAGCGTACTCCTAATGAAAGCGTAATTTAAGAAATGGCTTGGTGGCACCAGTTTGGTCTTTGTGAGCTATCTTTCTTTCTCAGGATGGCTCAGAGCACAGTATGCTCTGCAACACACTGAGGCTAGCCTGGACCATGGGGATTTTCTGAATGACCTGAAGTTTCTCTTTCCTCAGAAGACTATGTTGGGTTGCAAGCTGCTTGTTTTGCTTTGTTTTAAGGAGGAATAATTTCTATGGTTTTATTTTGGAGGTTATTTTTTCCTTGCTGGCATTATGCAACACAAAGCATACTGCCTGTGGGCGCATTGCAATGTAGAGAAGGCCCAGGCATTCTTCATAATAAGAGATGTCTCCTTCACAGAGACTGAATCTCAGCAACACCTTCTACACCTGTTAACAGCTTCTTCTCCAGCTTCTCACCTTGATCAAGACCATTGTATCCACCTTTCCTTCATCAGGCATTGCATAACATTCTCCATGCAAAACTGTGACCTTCTTCTAGGGAAGTGTGGCATTCAAGATGTCCCAACCTTGTTTTAGGTGTCTTCTAATAGATTTGTCAGCATAAGGTAGTAAGCATGGGAAAGAAAGACTGAAAACATTTGATGGGCCAGCAACATTCCCTAGACCAGATTATGAGAAAGCTTGCATTAGACTGCTTCTGTAGATATTATATGGACTTCAGAAGAGTGGATGGACGTATGTGGACCAGTGGGATTAGGGGATCTCTTTCTTTAGGAAGCAGCTGGATGAGAACATGAAGAATATTCGCAGTTTATTTCAAAAAATCTGACAGCTCTATACCTATATCAGGATATATATCTTTGTTTATTTTCATGCAGTAGAGATAACATTCTTTGTTGTTTTATACACACACATTCACAAGGAACATGAGAAATTAGGTACGTGAAAAATGCGTTAGAAGGAGCTTAGAAGACAGCACTTGCTGGAAAACTACCCTTATGCTCCCATGAGGAAATGAACAGGACTCAAACGGGAGGACACACAGTGTGAGGAGTCAGTCCCAGGAAATGGATGTACCATCTTCCCCCTTCCTGCAAAAGGAAGAGTGTGTTCCTGGCTTGAGGGGAAGGCAGTGTGAAAGTGCAAAGTACTGTAAGACTTGGCCTTATCCAAGTACCAGTTTGTTGCTCAGAGAGGTTAGTCTGGGGTAGCTCCTCACTCATACTGCTGATGCCCTATCTACCATGGAGGAAATCCAAGCTAGATGCTGGCTTGGTCCATAAAGATCCCCCCATGACTCCACTGAGATATTTTCGGAACCCTATCCTAGTCACAGGGAATTTTATCACCAGGGATCTGAACAAAGAGGATTTTTTATTGAGAAAACTATTTTCTTCTTTGGGATCTGTCTTACTGCAGGTAACTGTTATATCTCTGTCAGTCGAGATAGATAGTTTTCAAAGTGAAGACTACATGGGGGCTATTTTACATCCTGGATGTTCTTATTATTTATTTAATTCCCAATGATCTATAGCTGTCTGCATGGGCTTGGACTACTTTTAATACATTAAAGAACCCATGATAATGTACAAATTAATTGCAAGTGTAGGTTAAATTTGTTTTATTTTGTTTTCACATTTTTTCAGTGTGGGCTTTTGTGTGCATATGCATGTGATTAGGACTTCACATGAACCAGGCAGGGTGACTTCTAAGCATGTTGGTACCATTAAGCATATTCCATCCTTGAGTATAATGCCCCCATAAACGTTGGCCACACATTCGATATAGCAGCAGGAATGACCACAAAATGTGTGCTAGACTCAGATCAGTGCTTTACTTTAAACTGGGTGCTGTTGCAAACACGGTTAATCTCTCTTGCTTGTTTTCTTCTCCTTTTCTCAGGTTTGTGTATCCTTATCCAAACAGCTTGTTACATGCTAAGGAAGTCCCTTGGTGTAAATCATGATTCTACCTTATTTACGTCAGGAGTGTTGGTTGTGCTTGTTCCCATACTGACTGTACATTACATAATTTAATAATGAAAGGTTAGCCTAAGAACTTTGGTGTGTCTCTTAAAGATGATATTTTCTCCTGCTTATGAGGCTGGCAACTGTTGTTGCACAAATCAATAGATGTAGCTGTGTCCGCTTAATGAAGACCAGCTTGCCTTTTTGAATGCTTCCCCCAAAGGGGTTGAATCCAGGCAGAGGAACCCACTAATAGTACCATGGTTTTCCACCAGAAAATGTCTGCATGTAACCCTATTTTGTACCTATATCCACGTTATCTGTATCAGCACCAACTTTATTTCCAAAGATGGAAGCACTGCTAAAGGCTTTTCCAGCACTTTTACATTTCTGCCTGCAAATATTCTAAGTGGACATTATGAAACACATAGAAAGTACATAATTAAAAAAATATAAAACAATACAGCATCAATAGAGTAAACTACAGTAAGGGTGTGTTAGGCGGGGGGGGCACGAGCAAAGATACTATAAAGAGAAGGGAAAAGAGTGAAGGTCACCTGTTTTCTATCAGAAATCTAGTTCAGAGCTTGAAATCCATTCCCACAAGGACAAAAAGATGTGTGTGACACGTGAGGAAGTGAACCCTCCAGGATGTGCCTTGGGAGTGCTCTAGGACAGAGGCATTTTGGAAAGAGGAGATAATGGCCTTAAAGGGCAGTCATGAGATTGTGGAACTCCTGTGTACGGGTTCTGGAAAAAAACACTATATTTGAAAAACCCCCCAAAACAAAAGCCCCTGGAAAATACGAGCAGCTGGGCTAATTGTAGCACTTGGAAAACTGAAAGACATTTCCTTTTTTTTTTTTTTTTAACAGTATCTTTTGTAATCTCACTTCTGGTCAAGGCATAATGAAAAATGTCTTGATTTCTGTCTTTGTTATGTTCACTTTTCACAACCACAGTCTGCAAACCTAAAATAAAGAAAATCACCAAAGGCTAAACCCCAAATATTCCACCATACTGCATTAGGAAGTGGCCTATTTTCATTCATGGGTTGGTATTTCCACTTTTACCCATCCATCAAATAAGAATTTAGGACATACTTGTGTATCATCTAATGGACAGATGTATCAGCCAATAAACTTAAGTTGCAATTTCTGATAGTACTAACCTAAATTATATAAATGATGGGGAAATTGTAAAAAGATAGCTCTAGAGCCCATGACCAGCTCCAATGCACCTGTGGCGACAACTATTTTTTTGCTGCTGATGCTTATTAGTTGCTTGGTATCATTGTGGCTGAGATTATAACATTTGTCTTATGGTAAGCATGGACAGATTTATGTCAGACTGTGTGTCTGATCAGACTGCCTCTGAAATCCATGTTTACACTCATCTTGCAGTAGCTACTCTGTGAAAATAGTGTTGAATGGTAGGTTTTCAGAGATACTTCCTTAGACAAATCAGCTTCAGGAATCCTGTCTTTGTTTCATATTCTCTTTCAAGGACTCAAATTAAAATGTTGAAGGCTGTGACCCTGCTGTGAAATATCTCTAGACTGTGGTTCACTAGGGGCTGCAGCAAGGCCCAAACTTTTTGCCAAGGCTGCTGAAAAACTAGACAAAGATAGAGTGTTTAAACTAAAATCAGAAACTTGTCTGCTTCTGCTCTTCAGTTGGGGTGTTTTTGCAGTGCTTCATGATTTCCTATTATCTTTGTTGCAGAATTGCCTGCTGTTGATAACTGTGCCAGTTTTGTCTAAAGTGTTAATCTGGTAGTCTGTTGTTCTTGCTGTTTCGTGAACCTTAATGATATGCTAGGCTGAGTATTGTTTTATAATCTATTTGTATTTGCTACTTAGTGCTGGAGAGCATGATGTGGAAAGTTAGAGACTTGAAATTCTATTCAAGGACATGAGATGAATCCTGTGCAAGGTACACCATCTTTCCATAATCTCCATGTCTCACAGCCCGTTATGCCCTTGGGAGTGCATCTTGATGTGAACTGTTCTGATGCATAACGGACTTCAATCCAGTCCCACAAGCATACAGTAAACAGCAACATGGAGTAGGATTTTGGAGGTACTACAGTGCTGTTGTTGAAATCTGCCACCCAGCATCTCACCAGTCCAGGAGCTGTCACTCATAAACCATTTGTCTCTTCCCTTAATTATGTCCTTTCTGGGCTTTAGCAGTTCTGGAGAGACTTGGTAAAAGCACTGTAAATTACTGAAAAATCCAGTAGAAATCTACAACACTGAGTCTTGAGCTGATTTTTTGTATCACGTTTAAAAACTGCAGTTCAGTCAGCAAAAGATCTAACTTGGTGCACAAGCTGCATCCTTTTCTCTCTTTTCCTTGGATTAAGCCAACAATTAATCATGGCACAAGAGGTAAATGAGTGGGGGATTTCAGTGTAAACTGTGCTGGTGGATTGGTAAACATTTCTGGTATCATTGCAAGTAACCAACACAAGTGTAAGGAATGGAAGTTTAGTTTTAGGCCTCTATGTTTACCGTTATGACCTTAAACTGTTTATAAGAAGAAGAGTACTTTAAATGTTCCTGAGGAGATGGGCAAAACCACATGGCTACTAAGGGTTTAACTGAGATAAAGTGTTTGCCTTAAAATTCAGAGAAACATGGTCACTTTGCAGCCGTGGTTTGTCATTTAAAACATTGCTGTTGATATTGTGCTATGACGCCAGCCTAAAACATTTATGGTTACTCCATAAATGAGGTGTATTAGAAACTGGGAGGCAACATCTGGACTCCTCCTTATCACTGTGTTCTCAAACAGAGCTAATTCAGAGTTATCCACATAAAACAACAGTGCAAAAACCGCCTGTTCCTACTGGTTTTATTAGAGTCATTAAGATGAGGAGTTAAATGTCTTTCAATAAACCCTAGGTCCAGGATGCATGGTAGTAGGTGAAGGTGTCAGTTTTCATGGTGACCAGTAAAACATTAATTGGAATTTTCCACTAGCTAAGCCACTGGCTAAAAGCTTGGGAGAGCTGGGTGCTCTTCTCTGGGGGTTTGTGAATTGGACATCCTACACAGATGGCTGCCAGAAAGCCTGATCTGGCAGCTCCCTCCATGGTGGGGAGCTTGGGGTCAGTCTGTGTGACTTCTTCTGGGTGAGAGGGGTCAACCACTCTTTCCCACCATCAAGAGGTTCTCCAAGGTAGCAGTAGAGTGTTCTGGTTTGAAGTTATTTTTTTAGCCTGTTAAAGCTGTTTTATCCTGAAGACAAAACTAGGAATTAAGAGGAAGGAAGAATAGCTCTCTAACCAGATCACACAGCACTAGGATGAGACAGCAAAGCCCCTGGTTCCAGCCACTGTTCCAATGTCTTTTTAAACATCCTGTGAGGTTTGGCGCCCTGACTCAGGATCTGTAAACACATAGCGTTGGCAAGTAAGAAACTGAGATGTTGCTGCCAGTACAGGTGGGGAAGGACATCAGACTGAGAAAGTCCCTCACCTTGGTGAAAGGGCTTTCTGCAGCTCTGGCAAAACTCCACTCAGCAGCAGTTCACAATAGCCCAGTGCCACCTGAGGAGTTTTGCTCTTGGGACCATCCAGAGGAAAAGGAAAAATACGTATCTTGCCACAGGTGTGACCATGACAGCCCAAAGTTAAAAACAACAAAAATGTTTTTGCTATTTTTTTAAAGTGAGGGCTCCAAGAGTGGATTTCAGGCTGACATCAGTACACATCAGCAAGAGATACAGAAGGACAGATGTAAACAACATTGCTATGCTCACCCGAGAGCTCTCTGTTCCCCTTATTAACATCCTTAGCTGATTTCTTTTTCGTTCGGGTCATACCAAGAAGGCTGCTTGACCATGGTGGACTCTACAGCACTGAGCTGGTAAGAAGCAGCATGCTCCCTTGAGGAATCTTTAATTTAAATAGAATCATTAGTCCTGCTATTATTTCCCTTGTTTTCACTCAAAGATCAGAATACCAAAAAAGATTTATTTGATCAGACATTTATATATGCAATTGAGTTGCTGAAGAACATATTCTAGTTTATATACTCATACTTTTTATACAGATATGTATCCATTTATGCATGCATTTATGTGCATATACAAATATAAGTGTGTTTGTACACTTACACATATACAAAGACTTATATACATATATAATATATATAAACATGTGTGGCCCTGCACTACTACCCTGATGTCCATAGTAGTCATCCATCTGCTAAGAGAAACTACATGATGGATTATTTTACTGACATTCATCTTGCAAAAACACTCTCTATCACACTACAGCAGTAGGTTAGTGGAAGGATGGACAAGCAGATCTTTTGTTTTGTGAATGAGCTATTGCAGTGCCATGCTCTTCATGAGGACATTTGGCCTCTGAGGTCTGTCCATTGTCAAGCCTGAAAAAGGAAAGTTGCATCAGCAGTACTGCATTGAAGCTGCAGGTGAGCCTATGACAATGGCAGGGAAGAAGAAAGAGTGTTCCGAGTGTGTTTCAGATTACAGGTCACAGCAAGAAAGCAGAAGAACACTTGGAATATTTCTAAAGGAATGATCATGTAAGTTATTTTGGAACAGAGTCAGACGACAAGGCACAAGCCTATGGAGAATGTATGAGGTTCGTCAGTTTTAGCTTCTGGTAGTTTTCTGTAATGTAATCCCTCTGCAGTGTTGCCTCAATAATGAAAAATGATGCAGCACAGCTTTTCTCCAAATGTACATTGCTGTGGGAATCCTTATAATAGGGTCTTCAGTTTCCTAAGAAACTATATTTAGACAAGCTCTGAAACCTAGGAGGCCATGTTCCAAACTTGTTCACACTTAGACACATGAGTCCTGATTCATGAAGACTTTAATACTCCCTGACTCTTCTTGATTTCTAACTAGTGCAAGTGCTTATAATTAAGCATGTGTGTCTCTAAGTGCTTTGTTGAATCCATTAATAACAGCTTATATTCTCAGCGCAGCCTCTCACCTCAGTTCCTGTTCAGGTTAATCATGTTTAGGAAGTTCATCAGAAATATAAAACTAGTCATGGGTCAACCAGCCATGAATAATCAAATATATTAAAATATGAATTGCGCTAGTGGAAATCACATTGTGTCAGTTGGCATTCTATTCACAGAGTGGTTAAAACTCACAGAATAAGTTACTAATTGTAAAATATTCACTTATTTGTAATAACCAAGTAGTTTTCACCAGAAATCTTGAACTGTTCTGCTAAGCAAAGCAGAGATATAAACTGAAAATGGGAAAGAATCTGTTAAATGGGTTTTGTTGAGGCACTGTTTTCTATGTCATCCAGAATTGTAACTAAACATTTTAAAAAGGTTTTATTAGATGCTAAAACCCAACAACAAAGGACTGGATTGACTCTGGAGACCAAATCTCTGATTTGGACCTAGTGTTAGTCTTGTTTGGCTGCTTTTACAGAAGAGGAAGTAAACTACGTATACATGAATTCATGAATAGAAAGGTTTTGGAAAGATTTGAGCAAATAGATAAGGAACAGTAGTTATACAGCTAGGTCATAATAGAGATTAAAAAGCACTTAAACAAGGTTTATTTAGGAAAAATGGGAGCCATGTCAATCTCATATCCAAGGGCAGAATTTATTCAAAAGGCATAGGTCTGAAATGGGCAGAGGAAACCAAGTTAAAGAGAAATATGTTATGTGATCAAGCATCTGATTCCCAAAGCTCAGTCACCAGGGATCCTTTTTATATCTTGGCTGGGTCCCATATGCAGTTGCTGGAAGGTTCCACTGTTTCTGAGGAATGATAACCTGAAAGGAACATAAAAAAAAGGCAAAAAAAATTACTATCTGTAAGAACCAAGATAGGCGTTGGTAAGTGGTACAGAATGGCCTTACTTACAAAATGCAAGTTTATGGCATTGGTCATACTCTGCTCTGTAGGAGTCACCCAAAACAGCTGGGTTGGCTTATGTCTCTTCAGAGTCCTTTAGTGGTGTTCTGTAGTTGGGTAAAACCTTAATAAATTAATTGAAATGTGTCACTGATCTGTCTTGGTAGGATAAGCTTGTCAAAATTAGTCCCTTCCCTTGCCTTCTTTCTGCAGTGTTACTCTGAAATGTCTGTGCAACCTAAAAGAATAATAGGTAAACCCAAGAAAAAACTGGGAAGTGAATGTAATAAAATGAAGACAATTCAATCCCATATTTCAGAGAGTGATGATGAGCCTAAGTGCTGAACTTCAAGACATATAAAGTATCTGTAGAGTACAAAGATCTGAGAGCTGTTGTCTGTGCAGTATGAAGATCTGGGAACAGAATGTAGGCACAGGGAAAAACCTTGGGATGGTTAACCTCAGTGAAATCTGTTTCTGAGTTTCAAGAGCTTTTGGCTATCCATGTGTATGTGTGAGCATACGCAAAAAGTATTTTGCATATGGAATTCAGAATTAAGAATGGAATTAAATGGCGCCCTATTCTGCAAGAGACTTGAGGCTTAGATTCTTAGAGGTATTGTCGTTGTTGACTAAGTGCCTGAATAATGGATGTACACTTTATACTCTGCATCAGAAATGCCAGAACCACACTGTCAGAGTGGTTCCCCAATGTGCTGCAGGCAAAAACAGCTGACATAACACAAACCTGAGCCATGTAGTTTAAGTGTGTAAACCAACCCAGCTGAGTTTCCCTGAGGTGGTGATGAGCATCTTGGGGATGGAAACATCATCATCTGGCTTTGCTCCGTGCAGTGTCAGAATCTGTCTGTAGCTGTAAGGCATAGTACCAGCACCACCACACTTACTGTAATGACTTGCCTGCACCTGGGCTTCATGCTCCAAGTTGGAAAAAATGTGCAAGCAAAACTGGTATCCTGAAAATGTTGAAGGAGAAATGAAAAAAGAAAGGAATCTATAATAAGACAGCTAAGAAATGGTAAATAAAGTGAAAACTCTCTCAAGATAGGGTAGAGCCTTCCTTTATTTCAGCTTGGTTTAATCTCACCTTAGGTCTGTCTTTATAAACATTCAGAAAACACAGTGGAGCCTTTTCAGGTTTGGGGACTATGGTATGCTTTTCTTTTCACAGGGCAGCTTAGTTTCCTAGGATCTTTATTGTAAGAGCTTTCCCATTCCCTGACACATGCAGGCTCCCTCCCTCCCTCATAATACTAATTGCTGTTCATACCATAATGACAACTTTTCCTAAGAGATTGGACAGAGCGATTTGACACTGACAGAGCATGGTTGTACAGTCTGACAGGCAGAGCACAGAAACTTGTAGATGATATGGGAATGTGTCTGCAGGAGGGCTAGTAAGAGGAACAGAGCTAGTGTGCATTAGGACCCACTCTCAAACAGCCTGCAGAGATCTATACCTGCAGTTTTAGGCCAGTGCGTGGACTGAGGTGGTGGTGATGATTTTCATTTTCATCCTCATCCACCTCCAACATTTGTATTTGATTTCCTGGTGATTTTTACTCTTTAGTTGAAGCTAAAGTTGAAAAAGAAGTGTGCCTATTTTGGTGCAATTCTCGGAGTTTGGGACTGCAAAATTCAAAATTGCCAAAATACAATAAATGTGGAGTTTTCACTGGAACCAGGCAAAATGTCAGCAGTATGACCCATTCTGCAATTTCAAGTAATGTAACATGAAAGCAAAATACAACCAGAAAACAAAAAAGAGAAAGATCCAGAAACAGTCTGGCTACCAGTGATTGTCCACTCCCTAAAATTTACTAAATTGTAGCTTCAGGCTAGCATTTATCTTTTCTCTCAATAGCCTTTTTTCCAGGTGTCCACATATAGCTACATCTATGGACTTGGGATTGCAGAGAGATCTTCTCTTATAGATCAAAAAGTCATGGAAAATGGCTTTTCTCCATTACCAACAGGAATCAAACAGGAAAAAAGTTTTCTGCATTAATGGTTTAAAAGAAACTGGTGTTTCCCAGTAGAGAGCTTTCCATTGTCAGCTCTGTTACTCCAAGTCCCCGTGTATTCCAGACTTGATGGCAAAGGCAGCCAACTTCCATATGGACTGAGAGATCATTTTATTCCCAGGCAAGTGGCAGACCACTGAAGTTGCCACCCCTTCCAGCCTTCTCCTGCAGGTGCACATATAATCATACATGACCTGCCCACAGTGCATTTGCTGAGCGACACTCCCAGGATGCCCGGCACACTGGCCAGCTGGTATCCCACAGACTGGGGAGAGTTGCTGGGTCCTTGCATTGCAAACCCATTGTTCCTGCTGTATGGGAAGCTAAGAGCCTGATATATTGCTATCTTCCAACCCCATATGATTCTATGATTCTATTCAGCTTCAGTACACAACTGTCTTTAGATAGTGTGACTCATCAGTGGTCTGCTCTGACTTCTGTCCAAATTCTATTTGGCGTCCTTTTATTTAAGAAAATAACATCTCCAACCTTGAAGACTGATTTGATTTCTTGAAAACATTATAATGTTGTATAGTTTTTCTGCCCTCCTGCTCGTATTTGCTGCTATAATGCACCTGCAATGTAAAAGTGGTATCTTAGAGCAGATACTGAGCTACAATGCAGTGGAATAAAACTGTCTCCATAGCACCTTTCAGTCTTTCTAATATTCACAAATTTACCTGAGTAACATCTTGGTCAAGAGCTCATTGGTTTTTCTTTTATCCAGTCGCTCTGTAGGGCTCTGGGCCTTCAAATAGCATGTCAAAAAAGAAATGGGCACAAAACCTGGAGCTGAATGATGAATAGATCTGATTCAGTCTTACACTCAGCACTCCAAGCCATGAGCTCTGACATCTTTACCTGCAACAGATCAAACTGTTACTGCTCCCAGCTGTCTACCTTGCTTCTCTTCCAGAAGACACTACTTCTATGGTGGGTTGAGAGAAGCACACATGACTACAGAACAGCCCAGTGTACTACCTCAGAGCGCTAATCACAACTGAGTGGAAAGGCAGTGGGTGGTTACACCTTAACCTACAGAAAGGTGGAACCACCAGTGCTCATGATTCAAAGCCGCCATATCCCAATCACACCACGCAGGTAGTGCAAAATGATTTTCAAGGCTTTATATAATTACAGGAGCTGTGCCTCAGTGCATAGGAGATTCCAGGTCCATGTAGAAATATGCTCAGCTTTATAGATTCACAAAGAAAACTACTTACACGGTCACTGAAGCTGCTCCAGTTATGCAGGGAATTCATACCCACCTCACATGAGACTGTTGAAAGAATCTGGAGGAAACCAAGAACTTTTTTGAGTATTTCTAAGTTACAAGACATAATTGAATTGGATATATTTTCTATAAAATTTGCCAAATATATAGTGCATTTCCTCACTTCACTTTCTGAAGAAAGAACTTAAAATCAATTCTCCACAGTTTTGCTGTGTTTTCAAGGAAGAGCTGCTTTGTTTTCCCCAGAGTCTCTTGAAGCTTTTATAAATATCTACCTGCTTGATGTCAGAAGAAAACTCATATGGTCCCCTTTCTACAAAAGTGGTTGACTACTTCAAGTGGATAATTGATTGGACAGCTGACTTAGCAGTCAATTGGCCACTCCAGTATCCAGTATGACTCATTATTTTTCCTTTCTTTCCCAGTGAAGTGAAGCATACAAGCGTCTCTTTCGGTGTTGTGACAACACTGAGGTCTGATGCAGCTTTTTAGCTAGGTCGTTTCACCTTTGAGGCAGGAAAAATGGGCCTTTTGCAGTCTATGGGTCCAAGTCAAAGCAAACTGGAGAAAAGTGTTTCATATGGTGGGAAACTGAATATAGGCTGGAGGATAGATGACTGTGAATCGGGTTGAGCTCATTTTGTCGCAGGCAGACCATCCACATACTTCTGTGTTCCTGCAGCTTCCTGCTTATGTAACATTTGAGAGGACAGGAGTGTTGATCATCTTCTGTGAAGCTTAAGAAATCAGTTACCAGTGTTTCCAAGAAAGGGAGAAGTCCTTCTGTGTGCTTGGAGCACCATATTCATAAGTGACTTTGAACTCACAAGTTTATCTGGATACATCTCAGTAGTTTTTTTAGGACCTGATACCAAGACTTGTTGTCCATGCAGACTTCAGATTGGAAATGAAGGCCCAAGGAGCAGGCAGAGACTGACCTTTGAAGTTCAGGATATCCTCTGTGCCTGAATACAGCCAGTGGCTGAGTATGTTGATGACATTGTGTTTGGTACCTACAGAAGAGCAAAGCACACCTATGACGAGCTGCCAAATGGTGGAAAGATACGCAGCCAACTTTTAAGGACTGTGTAATCATATTCTCCTTTATACCAAAATATATTTTAAAAATGTAGCTGAAGTCACTGGATCCCTTGGATGCTTTTAAAAAGTGTATCCAGAAGCAAACCAGCTTTCTGTGCAGTTAATGTTGAGCTGGAGCAGAAGTTATAATGAATATTACATTCTCTCAGTATGTAGAACATTCAGGTTCTCATTTCTGTTTGCATTGTTGCAGAAGTGCTAAGTGGGTGTAAATATAATGTGCAGCCAATATAAAGCTATAATTTGCTGCCAGAGTGATGTGAAAGGGTCTTTTAGCAGAATAAATAGCTGCCCTGAGATTTCATTAGTGTCCACACAGTAGCAATACAGCCAAAGGATTATAAAGTATTCTGAGTTGCTTTTCCTTTTGGCTGAAGGTGATTCAGCATTCAGAAAAAAAGCTCCATGGAAATCTGGATATCGTGGTCCATGTGCCACAGCAGACCCTATTTCTATCCTGTGCATTTCCAAGCAGGTTTCCACACTGAATGGCTCAAACATATTCCTAATTCCATGATTTCTTAGTTGAGATTCATACACCTAGAAGTTTCCATCCCATTGGGAAAAAGAGGGGGTGAAGTCTACCCCCTGAGGTGCAGCTTTGCTGGGGAGACAGATATGGAAGAGAAAGTGTGTTCAAACTGAAGGTATTCTTTTAGATAGTGTTTCAAAGTTTGGCCTGATGGATCCTTTCTCTACTTTCACTTTGACAGGACCCATGACACCCTGACAGATCTCCATTTTACATGGAGCGCTTGTTTAACTGTTTAGCTTAATCTTCAATTCAGGAGACATGGCATGGTGGAAGAGGCCTTTAACTGTCTCAGAGACACATGTAAAGGGCTTTGAGATACATAGTAGAAAAACAAAAGCAATGCTACTTGCAGAATTTTTTGTTCATCACCACTTGTACATGTTTAGATGTTGGACTGCTTCAGCCTCCTTCCCCACTGCAGCACAGTTTTCCCATTAAGGTAGATCATTGGGAGATTTACCACATAATCCCAACAGGGCAGGCTCCAGAGAAGAGCTGGGAAGGGGAAGCCCTTTGAATCTTTGAGACACCACACCATAAATCTCAGCTGCAGCACCCAGACCTCACTGCCGCGTAGTAGCTATTTGCCTGGGGAACAAGGACATGGCCCTTTTTAAGCAAAACAGAGTGACAGTTGAAGCCTCTGATGACAGGAAGCAGGTTTTATTTTTTTAAATGTATTTTTTTTTCCCCTTCTTGGTTTAAGAGAGTAGGACGAAGTGATTGAAAGTGAAGCCTGGAAACAGCTGGCTTCTCTTTTTGGGTCACAGAATTATCCAAACTGTTTGCAAACTCAGGTCTGTAAAGCTAACAAATTGGAAGTCACTACATCCACCGTATACTTTAGGTTTCGTTTGACGCCCACATGCTGAAACTACCTCACTTACATCTGCTAATCCAGAGAGATCCATGCTGGAGTGAAGTATCACCCCTACACTGCTTGTCTGAGCCTGCAGATTCTCAGTTCTGGGAGAGTTTCCTTCAGCTTTGGGACGTGTCAGCACAATGACATCTGTAGCTCCTTCTCCCACTTGCTTGAGCATGAGTGAAGTCACCTGCAAGTTCCCTCCACATGTTTCTGTAACAAAGGTGTTATCTTTTTGAGACAGACTTAGTGGAGTGAGATGTGTGGAAAAGAAAGCAGGCAGTATGGCTACATGTTTCCATGACCTCCAGCACTGCTGCTTCAGTCAACATAATCTTTGCCTTAGGGGAAAGGAAATCCAGGAGGAGGAAAAATATGCTTTATGTTAGGAAAAACCAGTGGGGTACATATGTGGTTGTCTCACTCCTCCAGCTGCTCGTTCTCCCTGTGCATGGTAGTGCACAGTGCATGTTAAAATTAAATACATAATAGACTTATAGTAGGCGTTGGAGGCATCCATTGTAACGCCAGATAAGTTAGACTGGCTAATTGCTTTCAAATACCTTAACTAATGCAACTTCCTTAACAGAGTTTTTTATCTGTATTACTTTTACAATTGTAGTATGAAAGTTCTGCAAGCCTATCAACACCTGTGCTGTTATGCTCTAGGCATTGTACAGGAGAATGTTGTAGAAATACATCCCACAGCTTCATTGACTTCAAGATGTACTACTGATCCCAATGTTGCAGCTTGGGAGGAACAAAGCCCTCCAGTCCAGGACCTGAATCAGTCCGCAGCCTGAAAGACAAGACATAGCAGTTGGATTTCAACAATCTTATGAGCAGAAAAAAAAAGGGTAACACAAATAAAGTGAGTTTACAATGGCCAGGCCCATGTACACTGCTTGCTTAATCTTTGTGATGTCTTTGGTAACATTTTTTGTAAAAGGAAGTATCAATATGGAAAAGCTGTCCCTGGTGCACTTTCAGCAGTCAAGGAGACTCTCAAGTCTGTTCTTCTTAGGTTTCATTTGTTAAGCTGTCAGCTGCTATTCAGCAACAACTGCCATTTTACAAAGAAATTCTCATGGGGAGGAGGAAAAAGTGCCTCTCTGGACTGTGTGATATCCACTTCTAATCACAAGCAGATCAGCAAGGACATCAGTGTTAAAAGAGTCCCTTATCTCTCTCTGAAGTAGTTGTTTGTTAGGATGTGGTCTCAGAAGAGTTACCAGATGTCCCATAAACCTACATAGAAGAAACCAGTGCTTCTCTGTTTGACTCTTTTTTTTTCAAAATCACACCTAAGTTAGCCAAGATTTGTAGGTTGGTTTATAAATCCCTTGCTTTTCATGCATTTGGTGGGGGTTTTGTTGGGTTTGGGTTTTTTTCTGGGATTGTTTTTTTTGATGTGTGCCTCAATATATTCAATTAGCTCAACAGCACCGTTTGTAATTATATTCTACCAAAAGGATCAGGGCCTAAGCACTTTAGGTAGAGACAATCAGGCCATAACTTAGGTTCATTGACAGCTAATGGTGGAAGGTGGCCCCACTGGGGACATCTGGTTTTCTTTTGCTTTCTTTAGGGGAAAGGGAGATGTATCTGTTTGGGCAGCATATACTTCCCAAAAAGGTGATCTCCACAAAAGCTTTTGTTTCTCACTCTTGGAGGCACTCACAAATTTGCCCACCCCTCATGGATAGCATGCAACTATTGCAGCTGCAAGTATTTGTGCATAATGTATTCAAATTAATCTGTTAACTAAAGAAATAGGGATTTATTTTTTGTAATCATGTGATACTAAAACTTCATGTAGCCAAAATTGAAACTCATATGTTTTACAAAATAAAACATCGTTATGACTTTCGTTGTTTTGACCTGATTTTATTTACAAAAGTCCAAGCAAGACAATAAAAAAAAAATTGTTAAATTCCTTTATTGAAATTAAATCTTTTACTTGTGTTCATTAAATATTTTGACTAACAATTTTAAATGTTGGTCAAAATACTTAGCTTTGCTATCGCTGAACACTAATTATCCTTGAAGGTTTCTAAATTTTTCTTATCCCCAGAAATTATTAGCAACAGTTGCATCCAGAAATGGCTGCTATTAAACACTTACAGATTTTTCAATATATTGAGAGGCAGAGTTACAGAAGAGCAATTCAATTCATTAACAAGTCTAAGGAAACACAGGAGTTTACAGGAAAGGCCTGTAAGCCATAGTCCTGGACAATAGGTTGAACAATATTTGCAGGCTTGGTGTGATTGAAATACGCAAAAAATCAACAGAGTTTTCTTGATGTGCACTGACAGAAGAGCTGAGCAAACACCCACTAGTGCTTTGTTCATCCAACAGTTCTACCCATTGCAGCTAAGAGTCAAATACACAATTATTGGTATTTAGCCCCTTCTCTTCCTTTTTTCCTCAGTGTCTGATGGGGACAGAGCAGAGGACATGCTTGTGTCATTGAAAACTCATGTGGACAGATTAAGTTCTGCATATGTCATTATCCAAATTTCCCAAAGAAAGGGAAAGCTCATTGCAGTGTCATCATCTTCTGTGCACCTCCATCACATGCTTAGTGTGAGGGACCTTACTCTGTTGCCCAGGTTGAGTTTTTTGTCTTTCAAAGGTAAATAAATAAGTGATGCTGCCTCTGAAAAGCCACCAAACTGAGATGTCACTATGACCGACACAGGCTTCTGATTTCCATCAGTTTTCAATTAATGATAAAGCTGAGCCTGTTATTTTAATTCAGTTCTTCAAGCCCTATCTTGGCCATCTGCTGCATGAATAAATGCAGCAATCACTCAGATCACGGAAAAATGTGTCTGCTGTGGTTGTTTCTTCCTCCAACAGGTCATATTCAGATAACAACACTGGTCTGAATTAAAGGCATCTCAGTGACCTTTATGTGTCAGTGACTTACACCTAGGGTGTGCAGTCATGACACAAAGAGCCTTGACAATGGCTCCCATGTTTCAGCATGGTGGTCCATGACAAATTTAAAAATCAGTCTACAAATAATTCTTCAGTCTATTTAATTGACATACAGTTTCTATGGATTAGTCAAATCTTTAATTAGAGTAGTTGGTATATGAGAAAATACAGTCAAACTTTTAGCACACTATTCCTTCATCAGCTCTTCAGTTTTTTTCAACTGTATCAGTTTTTTCAATTAATAGACATTACCTCTCCTTTCAAGCCTTGGCCCACTTCTACCCCAAATCATCAGAGTTACAACACAATCCCACCCATTTGTCTATCTGGTGCTCAGAAATATTTCTAACATGATCTACATATTCTGGTTGTGATGTGAATTGGCTTTTTAAGATTATTATTTTATCAGCTTACATTTAAAAATTGTGTTGAAGGATCTTTAAGATTATAAAGTAAAAACCTAGGAAGTACTTTCATGAATATATCTTCTCTGTACAGACCAAGCTCAGCTTCCTAGAAAATGACCTTCACAGTAGAGTCAGAAATCATACTTTTTTCCCTTGTAAGTTCTTCATCCAGTGCAGCTTTTGACTTTTAGACTGCTTGGGTTGGATGACCTTTAGAAATCTACACCTCAAGAATGTGCTAATGCTTTTCTTGAAAAGAATATCACAGTTTCATCCTAGTGCAATGGTCCTAAGGTGTCTTCAAAAGTTTAATCCTCACTCCTGGTGGGATGGAATTAAACTTCACTCGTAAGAGACTTTGAGTATCAAAAATTGGCTTAGCCAATTTTTTTGATACTTTGATACTTGGAATATCAGAAATTGACTTAGCCTGGTGGATGTTGCTTAAAGGACTAGGCAAGTTTTCCATCCCGTGATGTAAACAGAAACGTCAATTCTTAACATCAAAGGTAGAGTAGTGGTGAGTGGGAAACCACATAATAGAAGGTAGGGTACGCTGTGTAAATAGAAATTGAATTGATTATGTTCTCTACACTGTAGCCAGAGCTTAAAAAAATTGGATGTGACACAACCTTGCTTTTAATTCCCACTCTACTTTTTTTTTCAAAATATTAGTCTATATTTTAGTGTAGATTTTAGTCAACCACATTTCAAGCAGAGATGCGTTGTTTTCCTCAAGGCTCAAAGGCTTCCAGGGTTATAGACTAGGTAGTATTTTGTCCTATGATGCAAAGGGGTGAATTTCACTGATTATGTATTCATTATCTTTTAAGACATTAAAAATACTTCTACCATTTGTTGGCTGCCCAAGCAAGAATACAAAATGACATCTCGAGCCTGGTTCTAGGTGCCATTCTACATTCACATCATGTATGTGGATTTTCAGCTATGTCTGTGAACAATCACACAAAATAAGCAGAGAGTGATATGAGTTCATATATGATATATAAGCTTGTCAGGTAATTCAGAAGTGGTTAGTTGGGTTATAATCAGAGACTTTTCAAAATAACACCAAAAACATGTTTAAAGAGAAAGAAGTACTGTTATTTTTCATACTTGTGGAGACTATTGGCCCAACTATTTGCAGTGAGCTTCAGAAGGTGTTTGTCCCTGCTAACCCTATGCATGTAAGTCAGAATAGCCCAGAGCCACTTTAAATTGCTGCAGCTGCCAAGGGCCTCTCTGAAACGATACAGCCACTGAGAAGTGGTGAAATACGGATAACCCTAAAAGACTTCTCTTGTTTTCCTCCCCTCTAGGGCAGGGGTGGGTGGGAGGATGGGCAGGAAAGCTGTGCTAGTTGTGCCTTTAACCCACTGCAAATTCCCCTGCCCATGGTGGGGTCTCAGCTAGCACTGCTGGGGCATGAAATGGGGAGCTTGTCCTTCCTATCTGCTCCCCGACTGTCAAAACAAATCAGGTAATACCCCCACTATGAATGCCTGCTTCCTACTGGACTTCAATTGCAGAGTGCATACATACAGGAAAAATGCTTTATCCCTGGGGCATGCACATCTGAGAGGATTTTCTCTTAATACGTGTATTTATTTTCCTTCAAAGTAGATATAAACAGTGATTTTTCTACCCTGAACAAGTATCAACTGTCTGACACAGAAAAGTAAAGAAAAAGAAAGATTTCTCTCTGGAGCTAATTAAAAATAAATGCTTAAAGTTTGTGTGTAACTAGGTGATCATGAAGCTGAAGTGGTCATCAAATGTTTTGCCTTTGTTCTGAAAATGAGTAAGTGTATGGCTTTCACTCCTCTCTTCTGTTCCCCAAGACCAGAAAAAAACTGTTTGCCAGCTCTCTGCCTATTTCATCAACATGGATGCTACAGAAGACAGGGGGCAGTGCCTGAAAGTCCCAGCACTCACTGTGAGACCATTGGTCATAAGGATTTAGCAGGGCTTGAGTTCAGCTTTGCTGGGTTTTTTGGGGCTATGAGAGACAGGCTATGAGATCAAACATCTCTGGCCACCTTCTTCTGGACAGGTAGAGAGAAAAAGAAGATATAAAAAGCACAATTTCACAGACCAGTAACACATCCTTAGGAGCAGTATTAACAAGTTTTTTCCTAAGGGACTGCAGTCAACCTTGGTCGACTCTCTTATATTAAAAAATAAATGATCAGAAATGATTAGATCTCCATAGTTTATAAAAGAGGATGGTAAAGGGTAAAGGGAAAGTGTATGACTTATGACAGATTCAAGCCTGGTCAGCTTAGTATCTGCAAAACCAGAAGATGATGAAGACAGGCTGAGAGAGTTTGTGTTGTTCAGCCTGGAGAAAAGAAGGCTCCAGGGAGACCTTACAATGTCCTTCCAGTACCTGAAGGGGGCTTATAGGATAGATGGGGAGGAAGACTTTATCAGGAAATAAGGGTTAATGGTTTTAAATTGAAAGAAGGGACATTTAGATTAGATACTACAATGAAATTCTTTACTGTGAAGGTGGTGAGACACTGGAACAGGTTGCCCAGAGAAATTGTGGCTGCCCCATCCCTGGAAGTGTTCAAGGCAGGCTGGATGAGGTTTAGAGCAACCCGGTCTAGTGGGAGGTGTCCCTGCCTAGGGCAGCGGGGTTGGAACTCAATGATCTTTAAGGTCCCTTCCAACTCTAACCATTCTATGATCCTATGATTAGGGTCCAGGCACGTGGCATGAGTTGAAGCAGTTCTATGTAGAAAGAGCTTGGGTTGCAGAAAAGTGGTCAAAATGCCTCTTTTTGTCTTCAAAACACACATCCATCCAGGAGAAAAAGATTCTTCTTCCTAGCCATGCATCAGGCAAATGTTTTTTCATTATTCAGTTAGTCTGATCTTTTCTGTTCAGGTTGCTTGATGTAGTGCTATGAAACACTGTAAGGACTCTTCAGCAGAGCTGGAAGATAGAAGCAGTGCAAAATTCCTCCCACATGAGGTCAAGAGAAGACTTGGCTTCTGGAGATCATGACTAAGAAGCTTCCTCACCTGGTGCTTGGGCCCACAAAGCTGTTTGTGGCTAGTTCCTACTTTTTAATTTCCTTGTCCAGTTGGTCCAGCCAGGAGAGAGTCCCTGAGCTGAATCAGTGGATTTGCACACACCGCAAAGCAGCTTGAATGGAGGTGATAGTAAAAGCTGCTCCCAATGTAGGAGAGATGTTCTTTGCTCTTCATAACATGGTATTAAAAATTGTGTGGCCCAGGAGTCTCTTGGAAAGTGGTGTGATCCAGGTAACTCCCGTGCCTGATGAGATTGCTACAAGGTGCCAACTGGCCCCAGCATGCACCCCACAGTGTGCTGTACAGGAAGGGTGTGCGCTTGTTTGGGGTGAAAGGAGTTCCACCAGGAAATGCTGGCACTTCCAAGAAATGACTCGGGATATTTATTGCCTGTGAAATGAATGCCAGGCTTGGATGAACAGCATCACATCTGACTGAGCCAAACTGAATAGCCTCCATCCTCTTTGGTAGTGGGGGCTAAAGTAAAACTGCTAAAACTTGAAACACGTTTGTACAATTTGCATATTTCTGTGATGCTTAAACAGTGACCCTATCTTGCTGTCATTATCCACTAGGAAGATACCTAGCAGGACTATAAATCAGGAATAAGGTGGACATATAACACACTAAAAAGAAAAAGAAGACAGTAAACGTTAGTGCAATATTTTACAAGTCTCTTCACATGTCATTCCATAAGATCTATGATTCAAAAGAACAGCATTGATGACATGCAGCCTGCATCTGAGAGCTTTGTTGTTCAAATCAGGGAACTAAAAACACGTCTTCACTCCAGTTTCCTGTCCTCCAGGATGACAAAAATCGTGGTATATTTCCCATTTAGTAACATGTATGGCAAATGAGGCACCCAGGCCATGGAGTGACCCAACAAAATTTTCTACACTTTTTGAAATATTCCATCACATTAAAAAATTAGAAAATTCTCTCTTGTGGTGGTGGACCAGCTCAAAAAACTCTGATGTATTGCACATTCTTTTACTTTCCTGCTTCTTTTTCCTTCCTTCTCTGCAATGATTGTGTACTCTTCGTTTGCCTGGCCTACGCTTTTGTCTTTCAGTCCTTCATTCCTCTTACTTTCCAAAGGCTTGTGGCTGTAAAAGGGATAATGTGAAGGTGTTTAAATTATGCCTGGAGCAGCAATGTACAAATTTAAGCATGATCAGGTATTTGTGGCCTGCCTGGAGAACCCTTTCTCCTGATGAGTAGCGCTTCAGTGAGTAGTTCCACTGACTTAAATGGGATGACTCAAGTAAGCAATGTGCTTTGCAGTTAAGAGGTTGAACACAGGTAGAAAACCAAAAGGTGTACGGAAATTCTTCTCTGCTGAGTGTGTGTACCCAGTTCCTGAACAGCATGAACAACCAGTGCATGTATTCACAGGTCCCTCTGTGGCAATGCACTCTCACCCATTTGAGTGTATGCTGGGAATGAGGAAAAATGCCTTTCATTACTTCACAGTGCCTATTGGTCAATATCTGCATTTTAAAATGGGATTTTTGGAAGGGGAGGAAGGAGAAACTGCATAACAAAGCTGGATACAGAGTCCTTAAGAAATCACACTCCAGAACATTGCTTTGCTGGGTGGCTGTGACGTGTTACAGCTGGAAGCTTTTTTCTCAGAGGAAGTTGGCTTGAAGACTCAAAAACCTGTTCAACATTGCAACCTTGTTGGTGGAGGGCAGGATCCAGCTCTTCATCTGAGCACAGCTGTTACTGCCAGCCAGGATATTGCCCCCTTTCTACTCAAACTAGAGAACACAAATTGAATGCTCCATTGCCTGCATTTTCTGCATCCTCACTTTGTTTTGGGAAAAAAAGAGAAAACAAAACAGGTGTCAGGTGATGCTTTATTTTAGATGTGGATAGCAAGTGGAGTTCTCAAGCAAAGGGATGCTGATAAGGTCTAAAGTAAGCACAAGCATCATTTAGGCCCACGGGGGAGACCAAAGCTAGTTTAATGCCTGACCTGCTGGTAGGTTTTTTGCTATGTTTTGATATATATATATATCAGCATTACGCTGCCCCTGTAGCAAATGGAGGCATTAATCAGCTCGTTACTCTGGGCTGTTCCAATACAGAGCAGGATGGATGTTTGGAGTTAACAAATCCTGTGCAAAGGCCATTGCTCTTTAAAAAATATGTTTCTGTGGGCAGAAAGTGCTCTAGGAAAGGGAAGCTGTGCAGCCACGCCAGTGCCCCATTGTCAGTCAGAAGACAGCTCTGTAGTGTGCTGTTTAGGATCCCGCATCACGGCCGCTGATAGAGCAGTGCCTGCGCCCTGCTGCCCACCCAGCAGCGCTCTCAAAAGGAAAAAGGGGCCTTGTCAGCTCTGCAAGAGGAAGAGGAAGCAGCCCCCTCTTCCTCCCCCGTGTGTGCGGGTGTGAGAGGTCTGGCTTGTCTCCCTGCTGGCATGAGCAAGATTGTGCAACCTGCGCATCCCCTCCTCTCCCCGGGAGCACAAGCACGTCCTTGTGCGCAGGCAAAGCAGCTTTCCCTGCCCATCATCTATCTCAAGCAGCCTGCTGCTGATGTGCTACAGCCGGGTGGCCTTCCTGCCCTGACATGCTGCAGTTGGGTGGCCCTCTTGACCATGTAGTGGCACTAAGGGGGAAGGTGATGGGCTGACTTTCCAAGTGTGTGGGGGGCAGTTATTCAGCGGGTACAACTCAGGTCAGCCTGTTGATTTCAGTAGTGCTGTGCTGACTTACACCAGCTGAAAACTTGTTCTCTGCTTTTGCCAGAGTTAATGTAATGTCCCTTCTTAGGACATGGACAGAGAGGTCTAATGGTAATTATTGTTTTGCAGGAAGTTGAAGTTAATCTCTGTTTTTGCATGAGTATAAATGCTACAGCCTGCATACATACATTTTAGAAGGAAAAAGAGAAATTCCACACTGAACTGATGGCATTTCATTAGCATTTATATTATCTTTGGGCCCAGAGGGCTCAGTGGAAATGGAGAGTCTTCTGCACAAGGAACTTTACCCAGGGTTTATAAGGGCTTTTTTCACTGGGTCTTGAAAACCTCCAAGGACAGACAAGGCTCAGCCTCTCTGAGCATCCCGCTGCACTGCCTGGTTGTCATCATGGGGAAGAAACATGTCTTTATCTCCAGCCTGAACCTCTCTAGCTTCAGTTTATACCTCTTCTTGGTCCCCTTCCCACCAGGCACTGCCAGGGTGCTGTCAGATGCCCCAAATCCATCCCTGTTTCAGGCTGAACCAGCCCATCCTCACAAGACAGTGCTCCAGTCCCACCAATCCAGCGGTTTCCTGGAGACCTTCTGGTTGTCAGTGTCTCTCTTCCCTGGGGCTGCAAACAGGACATAGTGCCTGGATGAGGCCTGACAGGCCCTGAGCCAAGGGGATGACCTCTCTCCCACATATATCTGCCCTGTAGAACTTACAAACTAAAAAAAAAAAAAAAAAAAAAAACCAAAGAGCTTGCTTATCTGAGACCAGAAGACCATGCTCACTATCCTGTCTCTGAGACTAGCCAACAGCCCATAATAACGGACATGGGAGGTATGCAGAGGGTGGTTTTGGGGAATGATTTCCCAGCTTCCAAGAACTTAAGTCTTATGGGTGGTGACTTTATATTTAATAGCTCCTGAGTGAGTTTTTGTCCATGAGTTTATCAGATTGTTTTTGAACTCCACCTAAACCTTTACCATCCCTAATGTCCTGTGGCAAGGAGGACCACAATGCAATTGTGAGATGTTGTGAGAATGCATGTTGTGAGAAAAAGTACTCTTTTTCAGGTTTGAAAATAATAGGGGTTGAATTTGAAACTACTGCTTTCTGTTTTTACTGATGGTCCTTTCTTCAGTAATTTCCTATTCAGCTTTTCTGTTCCACTTACATGGAGCAGGAGGGGCTCCACCACATCCACCAGATTGCATGCTTTCAACCATATGTCTTGGTCTTATCTCTACTTAACCAAAAGCAGATGCAGGGACAAGGAATGCACAGGGTTTTAAAAAATGTGGCTGCAAACCAACTTTGGCAAAGATATGTTCTCTCTTTTCTTCTCTTTTCCATTCCCAAAAGTTCCTTGCATGGAGTTTGCTGTTTGGTGGAGCACCAGTCCTGCTGTTTGCAGAGCTATCTATTTGAAACTCAGGATCCTGAGTGGGGATAATCCATTGGAACCTTGCCCCTGCACCAGTAAAGGTCAGGGAGAGTTTTACTTCTGTAATCTTCCAACCTCTTTACCTCCACTACAGTGCCCTGTCTGCTAAGCTAAGATGGCTTCCACAAATACTCCACTGGGGTAGTATATTTCTGCTCTCATGTCATTTCAGTCTTGCCTGACGCTCTCCAAACTTTCTCCCTCATTTTCCATGATACAGTGATAGTACACCAAGACTGTGCCCTAATAAAATTCTTACATATTTTCCTATTGGACTGAAAGCTTTTATGGCATCTCTGTAGACCTTTCTTTCTGCAGGCCCACTGATTGTTTAGGGCCTTATATTTACCACAAACACCTCAAATGTCATTTTTCAGAGTAAACTCCTTCAGCATGTCCAGTCTCAAGGAAGGTGAGAGGCATTGAAGGGATGTAAGAGAGAGACTGCATGTGAAGAAAAGGAAAGAGCCATCCCTGCTGTGCATACAGTCTATGGATATGACAGGATTATGGCAGCAGTCAACCTCCACCGGCACTGTTACAGGGACAATAATCTGGCTATAGCATGAGCTATGAGTCCATTTACTGGTGTTGCTGTTACATTGGGTGTCATCTGGTGCCATCCCAGGGCAGAATGTGCTCCTACAGGTGTTACTGGGAGTTTAGTACCAGCAGGGTCAAATTGATGGTGTACTGAATCTACCTGTGAAAAGGGACCAAAACCTATTTTCACTCTTTTACCTATCCCAGAGAGCACTAACTGTTCTGAAAGTGAGGCATGATTAGTCTAGCACAGTATTAAATGCCCACCCTGCCTGTTTTTTCCTTCCTATCAATGACTGTCTGGTGCGATGCCCAGATCTCTCACTGATTTCTGTGAGCAGTAGATCTGCCCCTTTAGGATTAGATTGGTGTGGCCAGCCTTCCTCAAAAAGATTATGGTCTGTGGCCTGTAATATTATGTGCAGGACCACTCGGTGAGACACCCTGTCACCACAGCCTGGCAAAAAGACCAGAGCAAGTCTAGTGTGTCCTGCACCCTGTCTCAGGCTGGGATCACCTGACTTCACCAGCAACACAGCCTGAAAGGGGCAGCAGACAACATTTTGTGTCCTGACTAAAGATCTCGGAGAAGATGGTGCTCTGCAGATTGCTGGAACAACATTTGAAGATCTGACATCTTTATGGTTCTGCCACAGCTTTGATATGCTTCCCTGTACAAAATGCTTGATTGCCTCATGCTTGAGTTTCCACCTCTGTCCAAGAGGGAGTCATTATAGGGACCCCCTAAAAGCTAGGATTTATTCCAATTAAATCAAGAGAATGGTGGTGTTGACAATCTTTTCAAGAACTGATGACATTTCTTGGAGGTGAACACATTCATTTGCTTGGTGGTTACCAGAAGGCATTCATGGATGTTAGAGCTAATAGTAATTAATTGACCATGTAAAAGCACTGATGACTGAGGAGGCTGACTCAGATCCTACCTCTTTGTTTAAACTTGTCTGTAAATTCTTCACATTTTTATTTGGTAAGAACAAAGATAAACTGCTCTAAATGTAACCACAACCTGTAAACATAACATGCAACTTCTGAAGGATGGGTCAGATTTTCTGTTGGGTGAATGGGTGTAGCTTGCAGACAGAGGTTGAGAGATTGGTTCAGCAGTTTCCAAGCCTTGAGCATTTCCTCTCTGAAAGAGAAATGGGGTTTTCTGCAGAATGAGGAAGACCAAAACAGCTGCCTTAAGGCCAATGGCACAAGCTGACAAACTGGAAGAAACAGACATGCAAATATGGGCATTTGCTGGAGGAATATTCAAGTTCTTAAAGAAAATAGAGTATGTGGGGCAAAAAAGAAGTTTCACCATGGCCTTCAGTCCAAAATGCAGACAATTAAAAGTTTTGAAAATATCACCCTGAACAAATGCATAAAAGACAATAAACACATGGGAGTAGGAAAGCTCTCCCCCTCTTAAGCAAATTTAGCATTGGTACAGAGGCACACCAGAGCCACAGGAGACTGTGCCCTCCTCCCCAAACAAATCAGACACCAAGAGTTGCTAAATGTTGGTACTTCTATCCTCTACCAGTCTCCTCATTGCATCCACTCCAACCAGATCCTAAGGCAGCTCAGGCCACACTATGTGGGGTCAGCCTGGGTGCTAGGGCGCTCACTTTGCTGCCCCAAGGGAAGTCACAGCACAGTTTCTTTCACTGAATCACATTTCAGCTGGTCACAGCCATTAGCTTACCTGAGAAACTACAGTAAATTTGGAAAAATGACATTCCAAAACTGGGCCTGCCTTCCCCAGTTGTTCACAGAGAACAGCATTTGCATGTGATTGCTTTGCTGATCCTTAACTATTTGAATTTCAATAAAGCAAAGCAACTCTTGCTAGCAATTATTCTCTCCAAACTAGTTCAGCTTATCCTCAAGTTCTCAGCGCTTTACTCAGGGCAGTCACTCGCTTATTTATGTTTGCCAGAACACTGGGATCTGTATCAACATGACTTATTATTTTCTTGAGGTGTCCCTGACCATCAGACACTTCATCAGATTCTTTAATATCTTTTGCATCCTGTTGCTGTAGACAAGTCATGCACCTGCTGGACCATCTGCTGTTGCAGACTGCAATTCAACCCCTCCCCCCCCCAAAAGATTTCTTTATCCATTACTTTGTACTTTGTTAAATGGTATCTGTCTGTATGGAGAGGCTCTAGTGAGGTTTAGGACAAGGGCCAGCCCAAGGTGTTCCAGATGCACAGTCAAAACCTGTTTTTTCTCCTGCTGTTAACTCCAAAGGACTCCAGTTCTACCTCCAGAAGTTGGAAGGAGCACACGTGGAAGCCTGCAGGGAAGAGTTGCACTGAGCACTGTTCAGTCTGTGCCCGGGTAAATGGGAGGTCTGAGACCCTGCAGTGGCACCAGCCAGCCTAGCTTTTCAGCACTCAAGCACAGAGTGGGGAAATGCTGGGGCTTTTGTTCCTTTCCTTCCAATTTCCTTGCCTGTTTCTGCCTTTGTCTCATGCTTCATTTCTCACTCATATTTATGGGATGGCACTATAAAACCTTGCTGTAATCACCCAATGTTTGCATGATTTTTTTTGTTATGCTGTTTTGGTTTTTTTCTTTCTTTCTTTTTGGCTGTCACAAGTCAGCCTGTTGAGTTGTTCTGTAGGTTTATTAAGTATTCTGGCAAATAGCTAGATTTTCATCACTATCCCAGAGCTTTGCATTCACGGCAATATTTTCTTTCCCAGTTTCCTTGCAGTATGGGCTGAAAGTAGAATCTCTCTGGCTTGTTTCGTTGAATACATGACCCTGAATCATTGAAAACCATACACCTGAGTTTAGTGTTTGCAAGGAAGTCGATGCCTTCTTTAATTCCTTCACACTGTGTTCTGTCTCTGTGGATACATCTCTGTGAATGTTGTTTCACTGCCTGCTAACAGGACATTGACAGCATTGGAAATATTGGCAATAACAGCATAGTGGCAATATTGAAAGACAAAGCTTCTGTTACTTGCCATAGCTTGAGAGAAGGCAACTACCGATGGTGTTCTGGTAAGTCTTAATGTACCCTATTGAAAGCGTGCATTCCCCAGGCATACTTGTCTTGGATGACTTGTTCAGTCTCAAAAGGTGCTTTGGAATTGGTTATTTTGGTCAGTGTCCCTGGGCAACTGACACCTGGTGAAGAAACTTGACAAAAAAAGTCTTCTCTTTTTTTTCTCTGTGCAATATTTTGTTACCACTAGCACTGCTGTACAATCACATGGTGTGAACACATCAGTTACTGGTGCACTCCAGAATATTTCAAGGCACTCTTAACCCCTCCCAGGTTTTACTGACAGGTTCTCACCAAATCATCATGATTTGGTCAACAGTATTCTCTTTGCTTTTTCTCTAGAGACTTTTTTTATCTGGAGACACCACACAATTAAAATGACAGACTTAAGGAATGCTAATAGAAGGCTAACCATCACTTACCTGATGCAGAATGAAACCCGGCAAAAGAAGGAATAGTTGATACCCATTGATAGAGAATAGAGGTCAGTGTGCAGTGGAAATAATGGTCACCTGGCATAATGGGCTACACGTAGCAATCAAATTATCAAATAGCACTTTCATATTCTCCCTTATAACTGGCATATCTGCAGTCTTTCTGTGGGTTAATCATGAACAGACAAAGGTCTGTGCTTGCAGAATAGTACATTCATTGTCAATTTTGACTCATGAATAAACTTGCAGGAGGAATTGCCATTAAAATACATTCTTTCTCTGCTCAGTGAGGTGATCCCACAACTTCCAGTGCTTTGCTAGCAAGCTGTATAAGACTAGTACATTTAGGGTAATAGGATTCCAGTGTTGGCTCAGTTTTGAATGTTTTATGAGTCAATTAAAACCACTTGAAAGAAATTTCGTGACACAGGAACCACACATTTTATGCCCTGACAACTGAGTTCCGCATTGTTCTCATAGGGGTAGGATTAATGAAGGTTTTTAAAAAACTTTGCCCCAGAAGGAAGTACCCAGATCCCAGACATTTGTGTTTTTAACAAGGAAATCTGGCAGCCAGGGTAGAAATTTTTCACTGAGACAAAAGAATCCTAAATATACATATATTTAGGTCTTCAAGCGTGCTAAAATACTCTGTTTACTGGGATCTGTGTGGGCCCACAGTACCTCCTGAGTTGTATTTTATAATTGTGTGTGTGTGCATGTGTGTGTATGACTGAGGATCTGGAGAAAATTCTGTCTAAAGAGTTTTCACAAAAATTTTTATCCACAGAGGAAGTCACACCAGCTTGATTACATCAGGGCACTTGCAGTGCTGAGGGTCTCCAGATCAACTGCCTGTTCACACTGCCTTTAAAAGGGGAGGAATTAGTCAGCAAAAAGCAATGCTATTTGCTATCTATATGTTTTAAACTAGGGCTCATCTGGAAATAGTCATGAAGGGCCAAATTTTCAGGCATGCAAATCACTATTTCCATGGACTTCAAAGGAACCATGCTAATTTTCCACCCGCAGGGATCTGACCTCTGGATTTTTCTTCAACTTTCACACTACATTCACTGCCTTCCTTACAACACCTTTTGCCAAACAAAGTAATATTTAGCCCTTTGTCTGATATTTTATGATTAATTCAAATATTCCACCACCACTAAACAACCCATAATACCTACATTCATGATTTTGCAAAGTTATGAAAAGAAAAATTATGACCTTTTTAAAATGTAGTTTTAACTTCCCCTTGGGGATCTTTTACTACATGTATAGCTTAGTAATTTCTGATGCCCCAAAATGCGGAAGTGAGATAGTGACTATGGGAGTCCGGTCACCCTAACCATGGCAGAAAGATAGGGCAACAGAACTTCACACCATGTCTCTACACTTGTGGAAAAAATGGAAAGTAATTAGTCTGGGGAGAAGGAACAAGTTCCAATAAACAGCTCTGAACCAGTGCTGACTTACAGAGCTCTGAAGTCACCTCTTGCTTTGAGAAATGTGTTGAAGCCTCATGATGACCTGAAACCTTAGTCACTTGTTAAATTGCATGCAAAGCAAAAGAACACAGAACTCGTCATACTGGGTCAAACTATCTGTCTTACTATCCATTTTCTAACAATGGTCAGGAGCAGGGTCCTAAAGGAGATTACAAGAACTGGGCATGTAGCAAGCAATTTTCCAGATATAGGCTCCCAGCTCCTGAACGTCAGCCAGGTCCTCTGTTCTTAGGATAACTGTGTAGCACCCAGGTGCAGTTGGGGTGCATTTCCCCCACCCTCCACCCCCAATGGTTGGCATGACTCAAAACAGACAAATACACATTTTTTGCTCTGGTCTGTCTGCAGGTAACACCTCACCTCCACCCCACCCACCAGTGCACTGTATTTAACACAATTTCAAAACATTAATTTTTGAGGCTTGAAATAACTGGATTTCCCCAGGCTTTAATTTACCACTTGACTAGTTTCCTATTTAACCTTTCACTTCAATCCTTATTTCACAGCATGAAATGATACCCCTGCACACCATATTTCTCTTTTTGAGGCAAGTCTACCAAAATTATCGTCTGCTTGGATGTGATGGGAAGCGCATGCAACTTTCTGAAACAACTCGGTGACAACAACGTATTACTCATAGAAAATTCTCAGTGAAGGTTGCAGCTGAGAAACTTTGATAGGAGGAATGGCATATCAGACATATTTTACCAGAAGTTCCACTTATTTAGAAAGGAAAGGGCATGAAAACTTTCTGAAAGAACAATCCTTACCAAACCCCAGTTCTGAAACGTATCTAAGTCTGTGCCTGGCTTTAAGAAAAGAAGTTGCCATAGAAATACTCCTGTGCTTAACATGACGACTGCTAAATCAAATATTTAACCAGGAACACTGTCATTAATAACAGAAATTTTTACAACCTGAGCTAAACAGTCAAGGCTTGCTAGCTATAGATATATATTACTTACACAGATAAAGCACAGCAGGGAATCTTACCACTGGTTTGGGCTTTAATTAGACACAACTTAATTATCTTGCTGGGTGAAAGACCTTAAAACAAAGCTGGAGTGACTGTATATCCTCTCTAGCACTGTATTTATTCATTTTTGCTTAGGATTTAAATAAGAAGAGCTATGCAGAAGACAAAGCCCACACAGTGAGACTCCTCTCCCACATACAATATATTTTTGTTTACTGCTGCTCATCTAACTGATTTTCCTGGGCAGCAAAACCTCCGGTTGGATCACAGCAGTAATGAATCAGCTGTGAATGTATGTGTGTGCGTGTATAGACATGTGGGGAGGTACCTGCATGGGGGAACTCTCATCCTTCATTTTGTACATTAATCACAAAGTGGATCCAAACAATTTCTATATTAAAAGTAGGCCATTTATCTGAGGTCTCAGTGAAATCCACATGAAAAATGTACATCTGCATGTCTGGTCTACGAGGCTAGGCTTGTTGGAATGCTCAGGTAAGACAGAATGCCCCCAGTTGCAATTGTCCCACCACATACTGAGCCAGAGACAAAGAAAGTATAGCACTTATGTGAAAGAGTCGTCTCAGTTGTGGTTCCTGTTCTCCTAAGTATTTCACTAGTTCAAAATTTTTTGTCTAGTTGCCTAAGAACCCCTCATCTCCTGAGACATGGGCACTTGCATCTCTTCAGACAGATAAAGGAATCAAGCTCAGGTTTCTCCTTCTTGTGGAGAGGACATTTTCCAACACTGGGCTGTTAGCACAGAGAGGAAGGAGGCAGTCTGTCCTTCTTGCACTCATTTTCAAGAAGCATCTCCTTTTTTTTTTCTGGTGTTTTTGTTTCACTTTGGGGCTGTGAATGCACTTCCCTGCAGCATGGAATTGAAAACCTCCTAAGCTTCAATGAGAAATCTTGTCTTACTGTTAACACTTGGGTATTTTCTTGCTTAGCAGACATGGTAGTTGTGAATCACACCAACATGCACTGAACTCTCCTCAGACACTGATTGTGGAGCCTGTGTGCCTTTTGATGCTCTTTTGATGACTAGATCATTAAGAGTTTGGAGCTACAAAGCTGAGAACTGATGGGTCTAAATCCCCTCTCAGTTCTAACTCCTTTTCCCCTTCTGTAAAGAAAGAGGCTAGTAGCTTTGCTACACAGCCACAGGGATGTTTTGAAGATGAGGTATCTTGGAGACTGATGACATGACATTGAGACAATCTCATAAAGAAGGCATGACATTGAGACAATCTCATGAAGAAGGCTGTAACAACCTTGGGTGGCAGTGCAGGCAAAACATATTCCAGAGTGCTTGTGCTGCACTGATTGACTCCAAAGGGGAGCTATTTTCTTCACAGAGCCTGTGAGGTAGAGCCCTTGAGGACCCATCAGACAAGCCAAGTGATTTATTCAGGGACACTGGGAAAATAACACACTTTTTTTAATCGCACCCCACCAGGAGCATCATTTTTGCTCCCACAATAGGGCAGGGATGCAGGCTGGTGCCTATGCTCTCTGTCAGGCCAGCTTGCTGTTGCAGATGAGGGGATCTACAGGGAAGCAGAGGCCACAACTCCACTGCTCTTGCGGCAGAGAAGAGCACACAAGATACAGAACTACCTGTGTGACTTGAAGGCCTAGAGACACAAATAGCTTTACCAAACCCACCAGGCAGAGCACAGTTTGAAACTGTTGACCATGTGGGTGCAGGTTTGGAAGGAACAACATGCTTTCTGAGATGCATCACCACAGAGGAATGAGTGCTGACTGCAATGGGTCACAGATTAACCATGGAGTTATACCCAGAGTATGCCAGTCTAGTGTGGCAGGCCTGCTGGTCCCTTGTGAGTGCACCAGGACAATGTGGATCATCATGCTTGGCCACTAAATTCTTACCCACAGTAAGAAAAATCAATCTGGATCCAAAATAGCTACGCATTTAATGTGAATTTGTTAAACCACATTAAAGATCTGTTTTGGCATTTTTAATCAAAGGTGCTGTTAATATGATTAGACCTCATTACCCTACCAAGTGAATTGGTCTGAACTTAATTTCAGAACTTTTTAGTCCTGAATTAGAATATCCACCCAGAAATTGAATGCAGTTTCAATATACACATAATAAATTATTTTGGATTCATTTTCATGAGACCAAATGTGTGGACTGAACACTGTTTAGTGGAGTTACACCAGTGAAGTGAGAGTGCTGCCAGTACTGCTGGTGCTGGAGGAGTTTGGATTCAAACAGGGGCTGCCAAAATTATTCCTTTAATACATTTTCACCTTCCATACATTTTCACTTAGCTTCTTTTCAGAGGCCATACCCTTGATTATAACTAGTGATGTTTTTCAGGAGTGTAATAACCTGTAGAAATTTTGGCCTGTTATCTTTTTGAGGAAAATAAAGCTTATGCCCATTAACTACACAAAAATATCTTTTCATTCATCCTATGCCAAATGGCATCAATGTCTTGCACATTAATGAGGCTAGCAGTTGTGATTAGATGATCTAAAAAGTTCTGAAATAGTAAATGTTAAAGTATCTCTTTCCCCTGTTGTGACAGTTTCCTGAACTTTCACAAATAGAGTCTGGTAAATTGGAGGCTATCAAGTCTTGTTTGTAGCGACATATATACAGACACATGTACAAACAACTCTGAAATGTGCCATTTCCTGAAAAGAGACGTTAATAGACGTCATCACCTGTCACGATTGCTGCTGTTACCAAAGATGTTGGTCTCAGCTTGACCTTTAAACCACTGTTAGGATACTTCTGTGTAATCAAGATTTGCATCTTCAAAATGTCAGTAGAACAAAAGCTACTGTTGTCCTGACTCAGCTGCGTAGATATCAAAGACTTGGTACTTAGCTGCTGACAAAATTTAAGTCCAACTTAAAATTAGAGTAGGTTTTATTCACAGCTATGGTTAGGATACATCTTTACCATTTAATTCTGTTTATGCTGATGTTTCTTACTTTTTTCTTGACACCAATATAGTGACAAGAAGCAGTTTTGATGTTTACGCAGATTGTCTTCCCACATGTTGACATGGATTTTAAAGGAACACCAAATGAAGAAAAAGAGAAATTGGCAGATATCAGTTTAAGAGAAGACTGAGAATGGAATTAAGCCACAAACTTTACTAATTCAGAAACTGATTCTGTTAAATTACATTTTCTGTAGGGAAAAAAAAAAGTCTTGAAACACTTTATAGTCTCTTGATAAGGCATTGGAGTCTCAAAGTATTTGTAATTATATGGCCTTTTATGTGGCCAGTGTATTTGAAAAGTGAACCTAGAAGCAAAAGAAAATCAGATTGTGGAAGTTTCATTCAACTGTTAGTTACTCTAGAGCACTTTCTATTTATTTTTGTTTTCTGATCTGTCTCTTTTGCTCTGCATTGCATTTTGCAGAGATGTTTATATGAGTAAAAAATCAGACTTAGCAGCATTCTGCATTCACTTCATGTGATGTAAATAGTTGCACAGAGTGCGGAGGTCCAGAGTAGCCAGACTACCAATAGCTAGATGAACTTGGGCATAGGCAGACCTTAATTTTTATACTGAAGAAGTTGACATGGAGAGAGCAAGGAGATGTACAAGTAAAAGCTCCATACAGTCTCTACCTTTGTGTTGGTGATAAGTGAACAGCTCTACTCTACCTGCCCTATGATGAACTAATGCACCTGGAAGTTTGACTTCTGTTCCCCAAGTAACTGCAATTTTTATGAGGTTGTGGAACATGACAAAGCTATGGTTCCCACTCCACTCAAATGATGTAAATGGTTGCATGCCTCTATTTCAAGAACTCCAAAGTGGCCTTTGGATGTGCTTTGAGATAAAGTAAATTGGACTGTGCTGTAGCAGCTCAAAGGATTGTTGTACATAGTGCCTTTTCTGTCTGGTCTCTGACAAGCCCACTCTCTACCACAGTACAGCAATTGAGGGGGGAAAACAGCTCTTTTAACATGTTGTTAAATCAGCTGCTACCCACTTTGTTGAAGTACCTTGCAGTTAGTGACAGAAAAGGAGAGACAGTCTTATGTGCTATAAGCGATACCTGCTTCTTCCTCATTGGTGTATACAGGAGTAAATCACACGCTTCTGCTGCAGATCTATGACCCATTGTTTAAAACAAATTGTAGTCTTTCTTCTGGGAAGAAATAGGCTTAGTTCTGGGGCAGGTTTCATGTATGTTTTCCCAAGAAATTTCCGATTTCTGACAGACAAGGTGCCAGGGAGTCAGGAATCTGGCGTTTTCCATCTTAGACATTAATTTTGAATGGATTCTCCGGCTTCTGGGGTCTTCACATAGTTAAGCACCCTCAAAAAGAAAGGGTCTTTGGTGGAGATCTGTGTGTGTCCTGCTCACAGCGCCTCAATGCTGATAACTCCCTGGAATGATGGTCCGATAATAATGAACACGCCGTGAAGGTAATGTTTACCTTGAACATTTAGATTTTGCAGAGTACAGAAAACTAGGTGTTATCGAGATTATTTAAAAGTACAGTCCCTTACATTTTGCAGGCGTAGGCTCCCTCCTTGCTGAGTAGTGACCCCTTAAGGAAAAACCTAGCTACTGCTGCCAGTAATATCTCCCCATCTCCAGCTGTTCTTCCGTGAGATGAGCTTTCTCTCCCTGCCCTGCCTGGGGCTTCTTCCCTCATTTACGGTTCAGCACATTTGAGAATGGATGTCATAACGCCGTGTACCAAAAAAATCCAAAATGTTGCTCAAATGCGCCGTGCAGCAGGCACCTTCTGTAACTTTTTCTGTCAAGAATTGTACCCGTGTCTTCTCCCCCTCTGACCCTGGTGTGGTTTGTTCACTGGTGCTGTATCACCAGACCACTTAGGAAGACTATTTTGTTGCCATATTGTTTTGCAGTCGATGTTGTTCATTCAGTCCTCTAATTTTACCATAGAGATAGAACTTAAGCCTTCGGGTTTTCCTGTTTGTTTCAAAGTTCAAATGCTGAAAAACCAGCATCACTGCTTAGCCACTGCTTTCCTCAGAAGCTCTTGCTCCAAGACAGTATCTTGAAAAAAATTGAACCCTAAAATTAAGGCGTAAAACTACAGAAGATGAAGACCTAGGTAAATGTTAAGGTTTGGAGTGTTTTATCTTTTTCAGGCCTGACTAAGGAAGAATTTTTGAATGCTTTCAATTATACAACACTGGAAAACAATTCTATAGCATCTTTTGTGCATGGTGATCATTGTAAATGCTTTTGCAGCCTACAGGACATGCAGATTAGTCTCTTCAAGAGAAGGAGAAATCACTGAGAACTGCAAAGTAGCACTTCTAGGTTTACACTCTGATCGTACCTATTTTTCCACGTTGCATGACCTCTCCAAGTATACAGGGAAAACCTGCCATTGTGACATTTTAAGTAGGTTGTGCAGATCTTTTCTGTGACTTCTCATAGTACTGTGTTTCCCACCTAAGGGTGTAAGTGCATCTCCTACTTATAATGGTTGTCTGCACTAGCAGGGAACATGGCTCAGGTTCGCTGAATAGCTATAGAGAGAGTTTCTTGAAGTTTTCCAGATGAAGGTAGAGTTCCGTTTGGTGTATTTACACTGTGACCAGTTACTTTAAAGTTGTCTTGGCTGTATTGGGTCCAGTTTCTTGTACGAACTGCAGCAAGGCTTTACCTGATCAACTCTCGGTTGTGAGAACCGGTGGTTCTGGGATGAGCCCCGTGAGAGGATACAAAAGCAGGAGCGGAACTATACTGAGGATATGGACTGTAACTGCGACCTCCCCGGGGGTAGGATCCCCTCGCAAACCACCAGATGCGGGAGCGCACCACGCTAGCCTTGCAAATCCCCCATCCCTTGAGCATCCGCCACTGTTGGGGAGATGGCATCGCCGGTAACCCCGCAGGAAGCCTCAGCTTAAGCAGGTGCCTTAAGTGGTAGCACGTAAGCCCTCGGAGGAGCCACTGCAGCCGCACCCGCCTCTCGCTTTCTTTCCCATCCCGCCTCCGCAACGAGCCGCGGGGTTTGCCGATCGGCGGGGCGGCACCGTGCTGCAACACCCGCCCCGTCCCGCCCCGCCGGGGCCGCCGGGGCAGCCTGCGCCCTCCCCGGGGCTGGGGCTGGGGCCGGGGCCGGGGCCGGGGCCGCCGCCACCGCCCCACACCCCGGGGCCGTGCAGGCTCCTCCCGAGAGCAAGCGTGTGGTGCCCGGGGCGGGTATTAGTGAGGCGTGTGCCGAGGGGGTGTGGATGTGGGCTGGAGTTTATTATTATTAGGAAAAAAAAAGGAAAAAGAAAAAAAAAGGGGGGGGGGGGGGAAGGGGAGGAGGAGGAGGACGGGGAGGAGGGAGGGGGTGAAGGGAAAAAAAAGGCCCGGAGAGGAGTTTCCCAAAACTTGCAAGGAGCTCGCTGCTCCAAGTCCCTGGCGGCAGCGGCAGGCAAGAGCGATGCTGGAGCCGCGGGCGCTTCGAGAGCCGACAGCGGCGGCGGTGGAGGAGGTGGCCGCGGGGACGGCGGCGGGGAGCGCTGTGCCGGCCGGAGCCGGGATGGCCGAGAAGAAAAAAGAGGGCAGCGGCAGGAAGGGGAGGAAAGGCAAAGGGTCCGGCAAGAAGCCTGCTCCGCCGGAGGAGGGCGAGGCGCCCGGGTCCGCCTCAGGTAAGCCCGTCGGCAGGTGCGGAGGCCGTCTTGCGCGGACACACCGCGCTCATCCCGCATCCCCGGCGCCCGTCCCGCCGCCGCATGCCCGGCCTGGCCCGGCGGGGTTACGCGCCCCTCGGCGGCGGCGGCGGCGGCTCGCCGAGCTGCTCAGCCCCGCGGAGCGGCGGAGGCGGCGGCGCTGTCGGGAGACCCTCGGAGGTCCGACCGCGGGCCGGTCTACCGCGCTCCCTCTCACCCTGAGCGGCTCTCAGGCAGCTGTTGCTTTTTTTCTTTTTTTTTTTTTTTTTCCCCTTCATGTTTTGGAGGGCGTGGGGCTGACTTCCCTGTTACAAAACACGTTTTCTATCCTTTTCCCAGAAATCACTTAGCCGAGCTGAACAGATGGCAAACTTTCGTGTGGGGTATTTTGTCTAAACTTGCAGCTATTTACTCAGGGATTATCAGAGAGGACCTTTCCCTTGCTCAGCAGCACGTGTTGTTTCTCCTGTGTCTCCCCAATTAAGCGCAAGGATTCCTGCCAGTGATACCCTCGTCCTTTGTAGGTGTCCACAGAGGCAGGACTGCCTTGATCAATCCAAAAGTAGGGTTGCAACTGAGCATGCTGCCTCACTCGACACAGTTACTTATTTCTATCAGCCAAACGCCCCAATCAAGATCAAGACTCCTAGTGCTGTACAAACACATACGAGCACATGATGCTTTTGCTAGACAGCTTGTGTTACACCACACAGTTTATCAGAAAGTCTGGCGTACAGATGCATTTAGCTTTTTGCAAAAGCAATGTGTAACTGGAGTTCTTAGAGTTTTGTCTATTTGAATTCTTTGTTGTTTGTGGGAAATTGTTTTAAAAGAAGCACACGAAAAGCAGGAAGTTGCCTGATTTGGGCTTCTTTTTTTCTTTTTTTTTTCTTGTTTTGTTTTCCTCCCTCTAAACAGCCAAATAAATAGCAAGCCCCAAAAGGTAAAACTTTCTACCTGTATCTGAGTTAATTTTGCTTAGTGCATCATGGCCAGTGTGATGTTGCTCTAGACTTTAATCATCATCCCTCAGGGAGGGGGTGTGTGATTCAGCTGCAGCAGGTATCCCTTTGGGCTAACAATCTTTACAAACTAGCACTGCCCAATGCATCGCCTTCTGTATGTCTCTTGGAGACACAGCTCACCCAGTTTCTGCTCAGCAGTGGGTGTAAATTGAGTTTCAGGTACAGCAGGGGAGGTCGTCCTAGCTTGTTACGCCAAGCTAGAGACAAACTCTCCATTTGACCTTCTTTCTCTCACTGGGTTTTTAGAACGCTGCTTGCTGCTACACTAGGCAAGACTTGTGAGCATGCCCTGCTAAAACTAACTGCCTCTTGGAACCTCTGGCAAACTTATCTGTGACAGCTGGGCTGTTTGAAGTGTTTGGGGTGTTTTTTGTTTGTTTTTGTGATTGACATAGAAAACAGGAGGACCAACATGTTGGAGGATTTGTGACAGGAAAGTTCTGTCAAGGAAACATAAAGGAGACACACGTTTTCTGTGCGCCTCAGAGTCCCATCCCATTCTTGTAGGAGAACTTTCTCCTCCTCTGTGGACAGTTTTCTGTCTCCACTGGAGCAGGGCTGCTGCACTAGAGGAGCTGGGACAGTCTGAGGAAGCTGGGGCCAGCTCTGTGCAGAGCACAGGAGACATTGCATGCCTTGGTGTGGGCACTTGGGCCAACACTGAGGGTGCAGAGAACAGAGCTGTGAAGCACAGGGGGTATTTTTTGAGTAGTCCAACCAAGTCAACTCTGAATTAGGCTGAGACTTTTGGGAAGAGGGTCTTCTTTCCCTGGTAGGGGGAGCCAGAATAACAGTCTGGAGGATTCAAACAGGCATATATCACCTAAAATTTAGATATCCATGTGTATTTAATTCCCAGTTCTGGTTCTATGGTCTGATCGTGCCTGCTATGGTGACAGTTTTGTCTGAAAATCTGAAAGGTAGCCAATGTAGACCGAGGTTCATCACAGCAGGGTTCACATCATGCATAGCTCCTAAGGCTTTGCTAAAAATCCAGAGGGCTCATGTCCATCCAAAACCAAAATATGTCAGTATTTAAATAAGAAAAAGTCCATTTTTCCAGCAAGTGCTTACCTCAGTTCTCCAAAGTGTCAGTATGTTTTTGTTGGTATGAAAAGGTAACGCCTTCATCCGTACCTGACATTACTAGTCAAAAGTTTCCTGTGTGGGCAAGAACTAAGCATTCTTCTATCTTATGTAATTAAAATCCCACTCCTTCCGAGATGATTGTATGTGGCAGGGTAATTCACATGTGCAGCTGATCTGTGTAGTGTTTGCAGGTATGGTGTCTAATAGGAGAATGAAATACAGCATAAGACATCACTGCACACTTGATTCACAATCAAATAGTGCCATGCTGGCAATGTTACGTTTATGAATTTTATCTAATATGTTACTTTGGGGTATTTTCTGTTCTGAGGGCATGTAGAACAAGAACTGATATTTTAGAAGAGCAGAAAAATTGGTTAATATCAAGTATAGCAAGACAGCAGTTTTACATTTCATGCAATGGGGTTTTTATTCTCTTTGTTCAAACATATTAGAGCTTGAATTGATGACTAGACTATACGTGTTGATTAACAGTACTTACTAGAGATGATACGAAGGCCTTCAGACTGGGACCATGATCTCTCCTTTTCACTAATACAGTTTTGCCGTTGTACCTGATGATCAGTTAGTGTGTTTTGGTTGTGCAGTCTGAGAGATCATAAAACAGTTTTGCTTTCTAGTTACCTGCCTTCTTAAATAGTATTATGTCAGGAATTGTCATCATCTTTGCTGTGCTTTCCTCCTGCCAGTAGTTTACATCTGTTCATGGTCTTTCTTCTGTGCAAAAAACCAGCAGCTTGCAACCAGTCCTCAGCTTTAAGAACTGTGCATTTGCATGAAAGTCCTTAGCCGATCTTAATTTTTGTTTTGTTTAGTTCTGTTTTTTCTGATCATAGTTTCTCTCAGCTTAGTTTGCTTTTGGCTGTCAAAGTATACCGCATAACCCTTCAATCTCGGATCTGGAAGGATTGTCTTATTGGTAACTTGTCACCAGGTTGAGAATCAGCTTTATTACTTGGAAAAAAAGTGTATAAGAAAATGTTTCCCAATTCACTCCAGAATTACTGTTGGAGAAGAAAGTAGGAGACTTACTGGGAAAAAAAAAAAAACAAACAAACACAAAAAAACCTGAGCAGGTTTGGCCTCTGCTTCTGCTCAGCTGCACAGTGTTAACAACAACAACAAAAAAATCTTAATGTTTTCCATTGCCCAGGTGAAATCTGTACTCTGTTACACAAGTTTGGGGAGTTTCATGTTGCTATGGTTTCTTTGTCACTGAAATTATGTGTAACATTCCCCCCCACCGCCCCCAACTTCAGGTGGTCTTGAACAAACGGATTCTGTCTGGCTTGTGGCAAAAGTGGTTGTATTTTCCTTCAGCAGAGCACTCTGGGGCATGATAAATACAGGGACTGGAAAACTGAGGAGAGAATATTACAAATGGACAGGAGCTTACAGCTTTTCTCCAAGTGATTTCAGCAAACTGCTGTGCCAACTAAGTATGCAGACAGGCTCAACAAATCTGCCATCAGGACTTCCTAGGGTATCACCAGCACACTGAAAATACAGCTAGTTTGGGCAGAGAAACCTAATGCAGGACAGCTGAGGATGTGAAGCAAGGTCTCCAGACCTTCCCCTCACAGAAGCACTGCTAGTGATTTAGGGTGCTGTTATAGTAGGAGCAGGGACGCTGGGACTGGGCCCACTGTGTTGTCAACCCAGCCTTATTGTTGGACTATGTAAGATGGTGCCAGTGAAGTCAGAGAAAGGAATCAGCCCAGGAAAAATTCCTCTGTGAAAGAGTTGTATTTTGGTAAATAAGGTGATGCACCAGCACATTGGCTGCCCAACGCCTTTGTCAAGTGTTTCCAGACATCTTGGGGAACATTAACTTTCAGGTAGTTTCTACTTAGCGGAGAAGATGTGGGAGAGATTGCTGGGCTTGAAAGGACAAAGCGTGAGAAGACATGAAGTATTTCTGAGAAAAACACCTTGGTGTTTGCAAAGACTGACAGTGCTGTCAGAGCAGCGGACTACGTGGCTATAGATTACGTCAGCCTCTCTCTATTCAGGAACAGCAGTAGGAAGACCAAGGCTGCCAGAATCCAGTGCAGAAAGACAAAGTTGGTGGGGGAAAAGGGAAGAGCAGCAAAGATGGGTCCCGATGGTCATTTCAGTGAGGTGACCTCAGCAGCATTATTCTGAACACATCTATACTTGCAGCGTCCAGAGAAGTGAGGTTGCAGATATTGACATAGAAAATAAGTACCTCCCGGTGAGAAATTTAATTTAGGCTTAAATAAAATACCAGAGGTTTGAGACATTACAAAATAAAGAGCATAAAGTTCAGATAAGATTAATGTGTTCTGAGCATCACCTTTGACTACATCCTGATAGTAGGCTTGGTTGATGGAGAAGAAATGGTTTTGATCATATTAAAGACCAAGGTGCAGCTCAGGGATTGGTTGAGAGAATTAGATCTCAGTCTAAATCTTGCTAAGTTTAAACTGATAATATTCATAAAGGGATATCAGAAGGCAGATCTGTATTGTAGCGTGAATTGAAGATGAGAGCCTTGGAAATGGAATGAGAGCTGTGATTTCTGGAATTGTGTCCAATTCTAGAGGGAAACTATCGCTTAGAAGGAGTGACAACTTATGGTTGTTTCCAGGCCAAAATATTTATATGCTGCTGGTATGCCTGTTCATTTTTCTGGGAGGAAAGCCTCTCCACCTGTGTGCAATGCCTGAATGCTCCAAACATTCCACACAATCTTCAGAGCAATTTTGAGAATGAATCCTTTAAAAAGCATGTGAGTGTGTTCGTGTTTTGTGAATAAATGAGATTAGTCACCATTCAACCTTTTTTGACTTAACTCTACAAGTACTACTTGACTGTAGCCATGGGAATGCAAATAAAATTGTGAGGACATACCAGTACAGTTGTCCAGTAAATACTGCATGTGTATAGAAAGGCATTCCTCCTGTGAAATAAATCAAGAAACTGTTCTGAACTTTGTGCAAATATTGATAGTTGGGGAAGGCTGAACAAAATTTTTATCTTGGGTACAGAAATGCCAAGATCTGCTAAGCTATGCAAGCATCTTAAAACAGTAATCCCTGGCAAAGCTTGTGAGCTGACACCCAAATCTGAGTTTGTCTATTTGCAATTGTGGGCTTCTCTTCTTGGATTTCTGCAAAGGCACTAATTGAAAAAACAAACAAACAAAAAAGTTGAGTGAAAGATTGAAAACAGCTTACATAATTAAAAAAAAGGATCCTATGCATCAGATTTTTCAGAAGACTTCAGTGCTTGTTATTTGGGGCAGCTCACTTCTCATCTACTGATTCAAAGTCCCTGGGTTTTCAAAAAAGCTTTTCAGGTGCTCGATTAATGTAACCACAAAAATCACAAAGGAGCTACCAAGCATGTTTGACACTAGATTCCACTTTAGGCACTTAAGTCGTAATATATTATTCTGAAAGTAAGGTGAGCTAAGTGCTGAACTGTGGAAAACTTTCTTCCAAGCACCTTCCTTCCTCTGCCGCCTCCTTGTAATCTCCCAGTATCTGATAGTCCTTTGAGGCAGGTACTTACAACTAGGAGCAAAACAGTGAAGAACAATCGTGTCACAGTGTGTCAGAAGCTCTGGAAATGCTATGAATTCTTACCAAATCAGTGTTTTGTTAACATTCCAAAAGTAACAAGAGTGAATGTGCCTTTAACAGTACTGATAGTTTATCATGTTCCGTTATGATACAAGAAAACAAACCAAGTGTCAATATGAGTCATTTTAGCTGTACAAAGAACTGCTTGAACGTGCTTGAGGTGTTTCAGTTAACCCTCAGTTGCTCCCTCAAATACACGGAGGCCTGGGGCCAGCGGGAGGCGAGGAGACGCCTTGTTCTAGCCCAAGAAAATTTAGAGTGAAGGGCTTGCCTTTAGAGAGTTACGGTGTCAGTGTACAGGTGACGTGCAGCAGAGGCACAACCGAGAGGGGAACAGTGGCAGGACTGCGGTGCTTGCATGTGATGCTGCTCATGGAGGCGTCTGTGGAAGTGCTGCTTAAAGGAAAAAAAAAAAAAATAAAAAAATGAAATAATCGAAATAATAATGAAAGGGAAAAAACATCCGTTGGTGACCTGGAGGGAAAGGAAGCGGGGTGCCGCTGCCGGTGCTGCTGCCGCCGGCGGCCGCGAGAGGGTGCGGCGGGAGCGCGGTGCTGCCGCCGCAGGTACCGGGAGCGGGAGCTCCGGGCCCACACCCGCACCCTTCCCTCCTCGGACCCTCCACGGGGGCGGTGGGGTGGCAGCTGCCCGTTTCCCCAGAACTGCGGGGCTTTGGGCTGAGCTGTGTCTGAAAGACTTTTGAGGATGTTCTTCAGTCCTTTGGCTCCCTGGGTTTTTCGCCACTATCAGAGGGTGCCACCAGGATGGCAACTTGGAAAGAAGTCTGCTGAAAATGAAGGGAGGATGGGGGGCTGCTAAATGGTGCTGAAGGTCAGTAGATATGCAAGTAAACTGGTAGAGAAGCTGTGAGAGAGGCTTAGGTCCTGGCAAACACTGTGCTGATCTCATGAGATACAAGTATGAAATTGCCCAGTGTGAGGTTACAGGCATGTTCATGAGCATGCTTTTCTCCACGTTTCCTTCATTCTTTTCTTTCTTCCTTTCCTCCCATACTCCCTCCTGCCCGGTCTTCTTCCCTTCCATGCTCCTTTCCTCCTTCTTTTTCTCCTTCCTGTCTTTCCTCCCTTCTTTCCACTCATCTGTCCTGCCATCATTTTATGCCTCTCTCTCTGACCTTTTCTTCCTCCATCCTTTTCTTCCTCCCTCCCTTCTTTTCTTCATCCTTGCCTCTTTTTCTCCCTTCTCCCTCCCTCCTTTTCTTCTTTTTTTTTTCTTTCCCTCCTTTCCATCCATCTGTCCTTCCTCCTGTCCTTCCCATCTGCTCTATTTCTGTTAGCAAAGACAAAACAATAAAAGGAAAATAAAGTATTTCATAAGGGACAAATAGAGATCTTTAACATAACATCTTGTCTGGAGTAACTCCTAGTGCTTTATTTGTGCACAAAATACTACTTGTGTCTGTTTTTACATTTCTGCTTGTGTTATTTTCTGTGAGGGCATTAGATTTGAGGAGAAATCAACCATGTTATGTAGTTTGTTCGCTGTGGGCTATTTGACTCCTGGCTCTGACAAAAAGTCCACAGGCTTCACAGGGCAGGGAGAAGGAGGAGATGTTAATTCGTTTGTGACAGTTCAGTTGGGAGCCTTTCCTCATTCCCTCTGTGCATCTCATTCTCAGGTTTTATGAGCTGATGGTCCTTCCATCTCTGTAAGCAGGGGGAATCCAGGTCAGTTAGTCTGGGCTTGGCATTCTGACTTGCACTCAGGCTGAGCGTTGCTCACTGCCTTTCTCCTGCATTAACAGCTTTCATTTCACCCCTGAGTCAACTACATGCCATGTCCTATGGCCAATGGTTAATCCCTTTGAAGACAGTTACAGAAGCATGAACACATTCTTGAGATGACTAAACAAAGTCCCTGGTAACATCCAGTTGCAGAGGTGATTGATAGAGGTTGTTCCTACTGCTGTTACTGCCAGAAGAGTTAAATTTTAAATAGAATATTGGGAGAATTGTGTGGATGTGGTGTTTTAGCAGGATTGTTGGCTTCTACCATGACAGACTCTTCAGTTCTTTGGGGAGGTCCACTGGACTGAGAAAGGAGGAAAAGGGGCTGTTCTGTCAATATTATACCTTTATATGAAACAGCACTGAAAACTGCTTTGAGTTACTGCATTATATTTGAAATGGAGGCTAGTAAATGAAACAGAGCCTGTTATTCTCTGAATACATTTTTGCATGTAGTTTTGAGTTGCACCAAATAAACTGGTATTTTTTGTATCATCATAGTCCTTCAAATCTGTATCCTTCAAATTCCCCTCTGTGGAGCAAGCTTAGTCTGAAAGCAAGCTCCCATTGCTTATGAGTCTACAGTCTACTCATGTCCAAGGTCACAACCAGATGATAGTGTGATCCCAGCAATGAAACCAAATCTCCTGACATAGTCTAACCTCTTTCTTAAAACTACCCTGTTTCCTGACATATAGCCATTCTAGAGATAAGAATAACATATAGGTAACACAAGCCTGTCTCTTGCCTAGTTTTTTGGTGTGTGAGAAGATTCCTTTCCCTCTGTGAAAATGGGTTTCCAGGAGGCCACTGTGCATTCATCATATGTCCACTGCAGGGAGAACATAAAGATGGGGTGTCTTTTTAGGCAGTATGCACATTTCTATCCCATTTGTCCTGTCCAGCCAGCTCTGTGGCAGGAGCTGTTTCCATAGGATGGATATGGGGATGAAGTTCATCAAGGAACATGTCAGTTGTGCCACTGTGCCAGACTTGCATGGTCAGGGAGTGGCACTTAAAGGATTTGAGAGACCCTTAGAGACAAGGTGGTACTGGAAACATTTTGCAGCACGCTGATTCCAAGGGAAGCATATCCCATTGCAAGAACAGAAGAGAAACTTCCCATGCAGAGCTTTCTCCTCCCGGTGAATGTGACCTGTAAAAAGCAGTGTCCCAAGGTAGCCAGTGACTCCTTGTTTCTGCCCTCTACTGTATTTCTGTAGTGAACCATACCAGCTTTACAGCAACATCCTGATTATCTCAAGATAAGTTACTTTTGGAGAAGTTAACTAAGCTTTTGAAAAGTGAACCTGAAAACATTGAAGCTGCTAATTGGACCTGTTCTTTGAAAGGGTAGACTGGAAATGAAGAGGTATAAAGCACACTGTTAAGAGTGTATTCTCTGTGGGAGCTCTAGAGGATGAATGGAGCTGCCAATGCACTGGTGGGGTTAGTTAAAAGTTGCTGATTTTAAGTGAAGGCAATTTGGCAGAGGAAGGACTTGCCTGAGTATGTGGAGGATTTCTGTCACACTCAACATCTCAGGTGAGGATGGGTGGGATCCTTTTTGAAAGATATGCTATATTCAATGAAAAGCTATGGGATGAATGCAGAAATTACGGGGTGAGGTTTTTTCTGTGTCAGGCTTCTAGTCCGACCTTCTGAGCAAGTATTGCCAGACTTAACATTGTAGATTCCAGCAGTCTTGGCCTCATCTCTTTTTTTTTCTGTTGATATATTTTGATTTAAATATGATTTTTCCTTAAGCATCTTTTGCATGGCATGTGAGAAGGTGCTGCAAGGCTAATTGCAAGTGCTGGATGACAAAATGAACTATGGGGAAAAGAAACTGATTGTCAACAAAAATGAAACTGAGGGTTGAGCACAGTTTTTTCTGACTGTGAAGTGCCAGTGAAGTCAGAAATTGGAAAAATAATTCAGAGCAATAATTGGGGGGAGGGGAGTTTTAGAATAAGGTCAGAAAAGGGGATTCAAAATAGATAACTATCTTCTTAACTCAGGCCCACTGTTATGTTATTTGGTATTGCTCTGCCATCAGTGAGTGAGGGTGTCTTTCACCCCATTATGTCCTTGCTCTTACAGTGAAGGCCATCCTATCTCAAAATGGTCAGCACTTATCCTAGCTACAGGGTGTCTTTTGAGGCTCATGTCAGTTCCACAACTACCAGAACCCTCTGTTCTCAGCTGCTGGTGTCCTTGCTCCCATCCCCAAAGTGCTGTCTGCCCTCATCCCTTCTCTAGCTCACACACCTAGCTGGTAGAAGCTGCTGACAATAACCATGGTGCCTCCAGTTTCCAGGCGGGATGCATGAGGAGAGCTGGTTCTTTGGCTGCAATGTGAGCTGTACCTAACAGCACGACAAAGGCAGAGCTTGTTGTTAAGGGGATGTAATTTTCACTGCTATCTACAAGAAAAAGTGAGGGAAGGAATATAATTTTGGAGTTGTTGAGAGAGCAGTAGGTTCATCTAGGCATTTTATTTTAAAGGTAGGGAAATAATTGGGCAGCTGCTTCTCTGAAGTGACGTTGCTTCTCTTGAAGTGAGGTGCTGAAGAGAGATTCCCAGGGTGCTGAGGATAGCTATCCTAGGGTGGATTCTTATGGTTCACTCTAGGCTTCCATGACTTTCCCTTAAGTTGACATTGTATATAAGTACCATCAAAGCTGAAGTAAGCTGCCAGGTCTAGATAGCTCTTTTTCTGTCCAGGGTCTGTAGTTTGAGTCTTTGGTGTCTGTTTCCCTTTTGTTTCCCAAAAGGTCAAACTCTGCTTCTGTGATGAGTTGTGCTGACTGCTGGCTGCCCCTCTGATGTTACCTGAAGGTACTCAGGGAAACAGCTTGCCAATGAGATGAAGTGGCAGGAGGATATATGAAAAAAATTAATCTTTCAAGTTCTTCAAATGCTTTCATAAATGAAAAGTGTTTGGGTGCCTCGTTTTCTGTTACACAGTGTGTGGCCCCTGCACACTTTTCCAAGATGCTCAGACCTGGGAATGCTGAACCATAAATTTTCACCAGACTCTCTTCAGCAACAAAGGCTGCTCAGTGTTTTAGCAGGGAAGCTGCTCATGCTCTGTTACCTCCACCACAAAGTGAAGTAGCCCAGAAATTGCTCTGATTTATACCATCACTTAGTTTGAAGTGCTGCTTTCCTTCCCACAGTGCCAGGAGGTTTAGACACTTTGTGCTGTCCAGGAGCTCCAGAAGAAGAATCTTGAGGCAGCCCGCTGTCAGTGTTTCCATTTATTTCTGTGAACTGTAAAAAAACAAGTCTACTTTGGAGAGCCCTTATACTGTGTGCATAAGTGGCAAAGAACAGACTGTGATGCTAATTTGCTTCAGTGTAGGCAGTTTTGCCTAAATGTGTTCCAGGAACCTGCATATACAGGACTGAGAAGAATAAAAGTTGTTGCTGATGATTTTGAGCCAAATCCCCAGAGGAAGAAAAGACCTGGGGGGAAAAAAAGCCATGAGGAAGACAAAGAGTGGATGCCAGCTGTAGCAAAATCACCTGTGCAGTTGAGAGGGGACCTTAGCTTATACACAGAACAGTGGATCCAGTCCCTCCTACCCATTCCAGGCAGTTCTGGGCTCACCGTGTCTGTATATCTCCCTGTTCTGTCCACAGTTAGACCCTGAAATGAGCCTCCTCTTCCAGCTTAGTTACAACCAAGCTGACCTGTCAGGAATGCATGAAACTCCTTGAATATCACTGGGACCATTTGCAGATTTGAGCACTTGCCTAAGCACTTTGGTAAATGGAGCTAGCTGGGATTGTGTGCAAGGTGAAGATACCATGCCTACAGTTAGGTGTGCTTTTCTCTCAGCCTACGTGGGTACTCAGATATTTTAAACCATGAGCAGGCTATCTTGTATGTACTTTGGCAAGTCCTGAAAGAGCCAAGTGAAAATGCAATTAATGACACAGCAAACTATTTAAACTGAGAATAACAAATGGACTTCTGTCCCGCAAAATTTATATTTGGAAGAAATTGAAATGATACACTGTTTCATGTCTGCTGGCCTGGACACGGCAGGGAGAGAAATATAATTAAATATCTAAGGTTTGCTGCCAAGGTTAATGGTTCACAGCTAACTTGTGAAATCAGGTGCTTGTACTTTTGCAAGTGTTTTGGCATCTTTTTCATCTTATCCACTTTACATTGAGAAAGTGATACGTGTTTCTACTCTCATCTACTTAGCTTTTGTAAAGAGAAGGTGACATATTTTTTTTTTCCAGAGTCATGTGGGTGCAGTATTAGTGCAAACACACATACACGCTGGTCCATCACAACTGCAGCAAGAGAGGAGTTAATTTTTGTGTTCAAGACCTCCTAGAGTTATATTACATCAGAGAATTTCTCCAGTGGGAAAGTGTCAAGAAAAGAAAAGGCTTCTTTTCTAAGCCATTTTTAACTTGTAGTTCCATGAAAATACTGGAGGTCCTGGAGAGACCCCCTCAGGGAGTGGTCCTGTGAAATGTGCCAACAGCTGGATGGCACAAATTTGGAAAACGCTGCTGTCCTTAAAGAACAGAACTGAAAGCCACCGCGAGAAAGCAGTGCAATTTCCCAAATAACCCTTTCAATTCTGTATTAGAGTTTTTGCATTATTAGTTATTGAGTTATTAGAGTTTTTGTATTAGAGTTTGTATTAGAGGAACAAATTCATATTCTTTTGATAGTGTTAGGAAGGAAGCTCTTAATGGAAAAGCAGAAATCTGCCCACCATGGCTCACAGCAGGGAAGTGTTGAAATGTCCAAATAGTGAGTTCCCTTTGATTATTATTTTTTTAAGCTGCAGTTGATTAACAACTCCCCTGACAAATTAAAGAAATACCAGGTGGCCTCAGGATTGCCTTGTTTCATGGCACATTTCATGATGATTCTTGCTGTCAGTTTCATGGCAAGATCCAGTTGATTTCAGATCAATCCCAAAGAACCCAGGCACGAATAAAAGCTATAAATTGCTTTGAAATTGAGGGATGAGCAACAACTTGGGGCATTTAGAACCGGAGTTTGTGAGGCTGTTTCTGTTCGCTGTGGCGACTGCTGGCTCTAGAGCCAGGGACAGAAAAGATAAAAAACATAAGACAGGATTACCCTGACAGTATTTGCACATCCTTCTTGTGACCATCGTCAGGGTACACAAGTAACCTGCCTGTAACAATGCTTGAGGGTTGCCATCTCTGCACTAATGGAAAGCCCCACCTCGCTGGAGCCAGATCCCTCCTTGGAGCAAGCCAAGCTTCACCTCAACCTCCAATCCCCACTAGAGGAGCAAGGGGCAGCTTGTGCATCTGCTTCACACCACGAAGGCTTCCAAACATCTCACCTGACCCAGTGGTACTTCCTCCTTCTGCAGCTCACTGACCTGGAGGAGTTTGCTATGGCCAAGGGCATCACAGCCGATGATTTATGCTTGTTTTTTTTCCTGTCTCTTTTCCCTGTCACCCACTGTCAGCTGGAGATGGGATATTAGGCTAGACTAGCTTTTAGCCTGAACAGGATGGCTGCTTTTATGGCTGCTGAATCATGAAGATAGAGTGAAGGATGGGCATGTGGGCCTGTTTAACAAGGGAAAATATTGGATGTGTAGTATTTTTCAAGCAGGAGTGGAGCATATGCACTTGACTAGGAGTGAATGTATCAGCATCTCAGGGACTCCTTCCTTATGCAGCTGCCCATTTCTTAATGTTCTCAGTGTTCTGCTGCTGTCCTGGTGCCTGCTACGTCTCTTTCCCCAGCAGCACCATCCACATCTCTAACAAACTTGCCTGGAGCATGTTGTATGTAATGTTTCTAGGGAGGAATGTGGGGGTGGAAAAACCACATGAGGTCATAAAGTTTTTGTGGAGTTGCAATTTGATCCAAAAAGTGAATTACCAGGTGCCTCTTCAGGGAGGGATTGGGGGTTGTATTTAAATACCTCAAGACCTTTTACTCCAGAAGAGAATCAATTCCATTTATTCTCTAAATGTGCATTTGTTTTACTGTAGCATAATTCCAGGATGATGTTTAAATTGATCAGTAGATTGAACTTAACAAATTAACAAAAAAAAAAAGGCAATGCTGTGTAGCTTTTTTTTTTTTTTCTAACACAGGCTACTAAGTAGTAAAACTTTAAAAGACAATACATATCAGATGTTTATTTTCAGAAATTTGTCTTTACTTTGCAGAGAAGGGAGGGAGTAGTGGTGCTGCCCCAATACTGTAATCAGCACTTGAACCCAGTGTTCCAGGGCCAGGGTGGATGTGACTTCGATCATGAGCCTTTATTTAAGGAGAGGTGGCAGAGAAGCCTTAATAGCACTCTGCAGATGAGCACAGTGCTGCTGGAATGGTTGTTACCTCTTGGAAAGGCTTCTGGTAACAGAGGGTTTGTAGGAAAGGCATTACACTCCTCTGAGCCGTAAGCAGAAGTGCAGCCGGTTGTGACTTGGCTGGGAGGCTGCTCCTAGTCCTCATGTGGACAGAACTGCTAGAAGCACAGGTTGTTTTTTCCTCGTGCTGTGTTTCTGAACAGCAGCGTTAAGCACTGGTCTTCTAGCCGCTTGTTCAGGCAATCAGCAGGGAGAATCAGCTGAGGTAGGCTCTGCTTATACATGCTTAGAAGGCAAGAGCCTGTGGTTAGTGGCCTGTTTATGCAAGGACACCTTGGAAGGCTTATCCAAATGAGCTTTTAAAGTGCAAACATAAAGCCATATTGTATCACCACTGGAATTTTATTTTTTTTTACCTAGCTCTAAGCCCGTCAGAATTAAGATCACTTTATTTCTGAAGGTGTGTCCCCACCGTAGTAACTGAAGTACTTTAGATTCACACTTTGAATTTGTTTAGATAAAGTTTTGCAGTTTTGTGCCAACAGCCTTAAAATGCCTCCCCCTTGCTGCTTAGCCTGGGCTAAGTCTCTGGCCCCAGGCTAGAGGGGGGAAACGAGAGCCCAACCCCACAGTGATCCTATGATGTTACACAGAGGCAGGGAGATGTCAGCCAGGGACCACATTCAGGAGGAGGGAAGGAATGGTGGAAAAGGAAGGGGGATAGGACTGGGATTTGTGGGACTGAACATCAAGCAGTGGGAAATTAGTGAGTGAAGAGAGGTCCTTGGTGGAGAGCAAGAAAAGGAGGGAGGGAGGTGGGCACAGAGAGACTGGGAAGCAAGATGTGGCTGGGAGTTGAGGGTGCAGGAGGAGTCACAGAGAGGAACAGGGTCACTTTTGGCTCGCTGGGAGACTGGAGATTCGGTAAGGGGGGAAACTGAGGCACGAGAAACCTACAACGAGGTTGGGATGATGGGGACCAAGAAGGAAGGTGACTTTGTGGGGGGAGGCAAAAGGCTGCTGAAGCAGATGGCGTTATGCTGCCCTCCCCCCACCCTGAGGTCAGCAGGCAAAATGACTTCACTGGCCATCCTCATCATCTTTTCCCCGCCTGTACAGCCACGCTGTTTCCATGCAGTGACCATGGCAACCCAAGTTTTTGACTGGCTGCTCTAGGATGGTAGCCATAATGATAGTGGTAATGAGTATTGACGAGGGGAGGGGAGGGGAGAGCGAGCAGCTGTGGAGCAGGGGAAGTTGCCTGAGTACAGTAATCGTGTTTGGCAGGTCAAGGGTGAACTGTGGCCTGTGGGAGTTGTACAATGCCCAAGGCTAGCAAAGTGGTGTTATAATAAACCCCAGATGTTTCCGCTATTTACAATGTATAGGTTATGTTTAAACCTGAAAATGCATCCTAGGACCTGGTGGGTAGGGAAACAGTTATTAGCTGCTTGGAAATGACTTGCTGGTAATGTATCTGTTCCCCCTTGACATTAGCTGTTGCCTGTTTAAAACATAAATCTTCTAAGCAGAGACCCTCACAAGCAGCTTCTTTGCCAAACCAGTGGTTCCATTCAGGTTCATGAGAAATAGGACCGTTCCCCTGACCACTTTCTGGGAAGGTGCAGGCTGGTGCTGGCAGCCTGTGTGCGTTGGTGTGGGAGAGGCACTGCTGTCAGGCGCGGGAGCACAGCCAGCCACAGGTGCGCAGAAAGCACCATTTAATTTCCCCAGACTAATTGTTTTAGAGCTGGGAGCCAGAACCCTGTTGGGATGTCATGGACCACAGCAGAACCGCAGCAACTCTGAATAAACATTTAAGGGGGGGAGGGGGAAAAGGGGGGGATTTAGTTGATAAGGCTTTTATGTCAAGACCATGGCTTGTCTACAAGAATAAATTAGTCAGCTAAACTGTGAATTTACAGCCCAGTGGTTGCTTTGCACACATCCTCCAGGTGATCGGTCCTACAGTTGGTCCAGGCAGTTCAGCTGTGGGAAGCCCTGGAGCGGACATTCCTGCTCAGAGGTGAACTGTTTTGAGTAAATAGAGGTTGAATCTGCTTTGGGAGAGAATGAAACCAAAGCCACCCAAATTCGATAGGGATACATCTGCTTTGATCTTTCATTGGATTTAACTAATGCAGGAAAAATGCATGCCATCAGTGAATTGTGATTAACTCCTCATGCATGTCCCTTGTCCCCGTGCATCGATCCGCATTGTGCCACACTCATCTGTCGCCTGGGCACTTGGCATAACCGCAGGGTGTACAGAGACTAGCCCTTTCTGTCAGGGGTGGAAGAGGAGTGCTTTAAGCTAGGCTGTGAGAAAACATTGCTGAAGGCCAAGCAGTTTGCCAGGAAAATGGCCAAAACCTGGATGCACCAGTTGAATCTACTTCTGCCAAGAATCCTTTTGCCCATGATCCCTGGGGCATGTGGGAGAGTTGAGTAGTCACATTACACAGCACTTGTCATGTCTTGATATGGCTTTTGGGTCTGTGTAGAAGTGAATCTTGGGGATTGGGGAGCATACTATGCTGATTTTGACAGTTTGTCACATTCTTCTTCCTTGTTCTCTGTTTCTATCCCAAACACTCCCTGCGTAGCTATCCGTCTACTGGCGTTTCTATTAAGAGCAATATCTTTTTTCCCCCCTGAGCTTTACTGTCCTCCCACATCAGATCTGCCTGCCTTAGAGTGATTTTCTTGAATCCTAGTCCCAATGGACACTTCTCCGCCTAGCCATCCAGTTTTACAATATTGCATATCATGCCTCGTAAGAAGGGATACAGTGCAAGTATTCTGCTAGGCAGACTGCCTGCATGATGTCAGTGGCTTTCTGTACCTCTCTGATTTGCTTAGATTCATTATCCTGGGTGAAGAACCAGTCATTTTAGTGGTTTCTAACATGATACTCTAGTTTAAAATGCAGTAAGCCATTCCAGTCAATATAAATTTAATGTGTGAGGTGACTGAGTGTAAAACAACTAAAGCTCTGTAAGTTCACATCCTGTACCATGATCTAGCTTCCCCACTTAGAAAGCTCGAGGCATAGAAATGTCAGCTCATCTGCTTTGCCAACTGAGAAAAGTTGGGTTTTTTAATGTTTTTAATCTCATTTTCATCATTTCAACATGATAACCAATTTTTTTCAAAGTGCAGTTGCTGAATAAGAGTTAAAACAACAAAAACCTGCATTTTTCTCTCCCAATCTATGTCTAAAACTGAGGTGTCTCAGTTTTTTAAGGATTTGATGACCATACTCAAATGTAACTTGGGCAGCCTTGTTTAGTGAGCCTGATAATTGCAAATTCAAAACATGTTTTAATAAAATTTCTCTTTCCATCCTCTCCTGTGTGTCAAGCAGATTCAGCTAATGCAGGTCTTGTCAAAATTCTCTTTTTCTGTATTTTAATCTCTTTTTCTGCAGAGTAACCAGTCAGACAGCAAATACATCAGATAATGCATTATTTTCCGTCATTAAAAAAATCTAAGCATTTATTGGGTAGTTATGTATATATTCAGTTATACAGTTGTCTAAATAAATGGAGGGCAGAGAGAGCATATCCTCAGAGCTTGGAAGACTTTAGTTACCAAATTGAAAATAAGGGCTATACTTAATAACAAATAAGAGTGTCATAATCATTAGCAACCAGTGAAAATTTTTCATTTTTCTCTTTTTTTTTTTTTCTTTTGGGGAAAGATGGGGTACAGAAAGGAAAAGGATGATTAACACCTGCTGTCTGGGTCAGTTCTTCCTCTGATTATTAAAATTATGTTTAAGATTGAGGAAACAAGTTCTGGGAATCAACAGCTGTCAACCCTCTCACTACTATCAAAACAATTCCATGAGCACTGAGAAATACTGAGGAACAAAAAGTTCGCAATTTTTTTCTCAGAAAGATTGGGATGAAGAGACTGCAAGGAAGAGGGCAGCTGGCCATGGAGTTTTTTGCCTTTCTTGGCATGGAAACCTGGACTTCCATGATTAGAAACTGTGTTTGGTGTGTGTTCAGTCAACCCTGGACAGGAGTGCAAATGCTGCAGATGGAGGTGCCACACGCTGCCAGCAGAGATGATGACTTTGTTGTTGTTTTGCTGGATTTTGACCCTCCTCAGTGCACTCCCAACTCATGACAGATCTATTAATGAGAATGGCCTTTGGTCCCTTTCACACCTCCCTGAATGCACAGTGTGTGCTCGCTTCCTCTTCCTCAGTGACTGGTAGCTTGATTGTTCTGGAGGCTCCAGGAAAATGCTATTTTGATACTGTATTTGCTTAATCCTTGGTCTGCTCATGTACTACTAGGAATTCTAATGAGAAAAAACACTCTGTGAAATGAAGATCACACCTGGAAATAGTGACTTCCAAAGTCCAAAGCATCTCTTAAATTCTTTCCAAAAGCAGTGGTTAAAAAGGAAAAATACAGTAGACATTCAGTATAATGATGCTGTTGGGTTTTATTATTATTACTTTTTTCAGTCATTTTGGGTTTTATGACATCTCTCAGTAGATAGATGGAGATTCAGAATGAGGTAATACTGTGCAAACAGTATGCTTATCGTCTACAGAGCATTTTTCTGTCTTGATTGTCTCAATTTTTTTCAGCAACAATGGTGTCCTGCTTGGTTGCTTCCTATATTAAATTCCCTCCGCAGCCAGAAGGGGGACTCAGGATATTAAATTTCAGCAGATGTCGGTGAAATCATCTCTTGTTCTTTCTTCTTAACATGCCTTTCTCATACTGTTGTGGTTCTTTCTTGGCTTCCTCCTTCATGGCTTTCATTTGCATAGCTTTCATTATTATGTACTTAACAATGTAGGACAAATTTTGCAGGAGAAAGTACTGAAATGTTAGGACACATGGCTGGCAGCAGGTTCCAGTCCATCAGGAAGAGGCTTTGGTATATCTTTTCTTTGTCTGTTTATCATAGGGTTTTGGAGCCCCTCTATCACTGAGTCTCCGCACAGTTCTATTATCTCCCTCATATGTAGGTGGACTGTAATTAATAGGGGAAACCCAAACTCAGGGGGGATGTTATGAAACCCAAGGGTCCTTGATCTGCTGGATGGACTTTCCACCATTGCCCAGCTTATGACAAGTGAGAATAAATGCACATTCCTACGCAGAGGTATGCATGTTGCTTCATGATGACAGCAGTAGTGAAATAATCTCTGAGAGGAAAGCCAGAGGTAAAAAAGTAAGGTAGAAAAGCCACATGGTGTGGATACATTATTGTAGGTACATGGCAGACTCATCTTTATGCTCATCACCAGGAAATAAATCATGCCTGCCATTGGACTTTTTGTGAGGCAGCGCTGTTCTCTCTACTCATTGCCACCTTGCAGGATCTGGTACACCTGCCAGTTGTGCTGCTGGGGTTGCACAAGAGTTTCCATTGTAAACCCCTGTTTTCCCAAACCTTTTTAGGATCAAGCTTCTATGTTTGATTTATTCATGTAATATGAGTTTCTTTCTTATGCCTTCTAGAGAATCTGGACAAAAGAGATGACTGGCAACCCCCTAGGGTTCAGCACAGTTGGGAGGAAGTTATGCATTCTGCCTGTTACATGCTATTTTCAATGAAAATCCAGATTGAAACTTGACATGCTACCATCTTTTTAGGATAATGTGGTTTTGTTTGGTTCATGAAAGACTGCTTTTTTTGGAATACTTCTAAAAGTAAGAAAAAAGTGACAATGCATAAGAATTTGAGCGTTACACAGACACTTTCTAAAGGGAGATTTGATTGTGGTTTGCTACTTCAATCTCATCTTGTTGCTTGTCCCTCCAGTGTCTGTCAAGGAGCAGCAGCCTCCCTTAACAGATTTTGCAGTTATTCACTTAGGTAGCTTCAGGGAGGCGCAGTGTCCACATGTGATGAGGCTGGAGCCTTTATTTTAACTCTGGCTCTGCAAGAAATAGATAAGCGATCTGCTGGGCTGCTGCAGCATGACACCAGCACCAGCATGTGGGAACCTTCTTGCTTTTCCTCATCTGGGCTTGTTTCTGGGCATTTGTCTTGGGGTACACCCTCAAGAGATTTTTACTCTGTTGGCACAGTGAGGAGTGTGTAGATTGCTGCCTGCCTTGCAGCTCAGCTGTCTAAACATGAAAAGAGCTGGTCTGAGGTCTGGTGAGACTCTGTAGTAGAAACAGCTTTGCTGCAGATTGGTTTGCAGTTGTTCTACTAATGCTCTTCAGTAATTTCTCAGCAGCAAAATAGCACATTTTAGGCTGGATGCTAGACGGTGTATACCGTCTAGGTGATTTCATGATTGAAGTCTCTGTGTCCTGGCTGGGAAATAAAGGAAGAATTTCCTGTTGCAGAAATAACAACAAACTGAAACTTTTATGAGAAATTGCATGGAACAGATAGATGACATTAGATGATAGGCAAAAATCTCCAAAAAGGAGACTAGCAGAGGGATGGGATATTGGTCTGTTTAGTCCTTTTGTGCAGAGCTTTATAATCACATTGATATCTTTCTGCCCTGAATGATGAATGCATATTAACATGTATGAGTGTTAACACCCAAAGTCACTGTCATTAAAGTCAGGTTTCTTAAATCAATTCAACTGAAGTAGAGGGAGCATTGCCTCTAGAAAGACCTGTGAGGACTAATTTAATCTATAAGTTTATTGATTTAACTTAATTTGTTAAGGAATTGATTTTAATGTGAGTTTAATCATAAATCAGCTTTAAATGAGTTTAAGTGTGTTCATGCTGACGCTTTACAGTGGTTTGAATAAAATTGATTTATGCTTTACTTAAAAATCGGCAAACTTGGATATAGACAAGGTCTGTACTTTATTTTTTTCTGCTTAGAGAGGTTGTAGCACGTTTCTCCATCTTTTGGGGTAAAAGTCTAGCTGTATCGAATCAATGACAAAGCATTTTATTTTCACAGGGCCTGAATTTTACCTTAGTACTGTGCTGGGCCTTCAGTTCTTATCACATAGCAAGTAAAGCCCTGGATACATGCACACTTCATATAATTGATTTTCAGGCTGTGATTTTATCCAAAACTGTGACACACGAAAACCATTTGCAAGTTTAAAATAAGAAGTGGGGGAAGGGAGGTTTTCTTGATTTACCATGTCTTTATTCTTTTTATAGCAGCCTATTCAGAACTTATGTGGACCTTATTCTCCAACTCATTTTTAGCTAAAGTTTACAATATAGTCGCTGTTAATGGAGAGCCTAGATTGGGGCGTAAGCTTTGGCAAATTATGCACGTTTCTTACTATACTCTCTATATCTGAATGGATCTAGAAGCTCTGCTTTTGACTTCTACATAAAAAATACCACCTTCTTACAATGAAGGCCTTAATTCTTCCCCAACAATAGATACTGATGGCAACAATCACAAGGGTTAGATATGTAGGATGTTAAACAATTACCAACTGTTTAATACATGTTATAGTCTTTTTCACAATCATAGATTTTAACGCCACTGGACGATTTTGACAAAAGGTTACATAACCATCTGGCAGGATGGGCTTGATCATTATGGACCAGGAGCTCCAGGCTGGACTTGATGACCTGGAGATCTATTTCACTTTGAGATCTGTTTGACAGTTTCCTGCGTTTTTGTGATGATCCCACTGTGGTGTGGCCTACTACTTAGCATTCACACAGGCTTCCTGGTATGCAATTACATGATTTATGGTTGACCTGGAATATATTTTTAAAAAGCCATGCAATTTTTCCTGCATAATTTTAGAACTTTTGCCAGCCGTCCTGAAACCACTTCAGAGTTGCATAAAGTGTTCCTGTGCCTCCTCCAGTGGTTGCTGGACTGTGGCATGTTTCTGCACGCTTTACTGATCATGTGGTTATGGATTTTTTGGGGGTTGGGTCCTTTAAAAGGATGTCTAATCTTCTATAATAATTTAACTAGGGGAGACACTTCTGATTAGGTCTTTTTGTGAGCTGTTCCTGGTTGCAGGTATTTAGCAATATTTATTCTTAAGAGTTTTGTTTAATTTTTCATTTGTCTGAAGACAGCCTGCATACATTTTCAAGCAGATGTGACAAACATTTCCTTTTCACTGCAGTTTCCTCTTCTATTTTGCCATAGTTGCAGACTACAAAGGTGGGTTGTGTATATGTTGGAAGTAAATTATACTGAAGGGTATATGATGAGATCCTCTCTGTGTACTGTTCAAGCCAATAATGTTAAGTGCTGTGTCTGTATTTTTGCTGAGCTGGGTTTGAGCTGGTGATTTGGGTGCAATGCCTAGGTGTATCCAGATCCTCAGTTCTGAAATTAGTTAAGTGGCTTTCGGTATCATTTGCTTAACTATTTCCATACCTGATGGTTAAAAAAAAGGAAGATTTTGCTAATGGATGTTTCCAAGCAACGGCCACCTCAGTTAACTGAAGGGGCCAGGACTACTTATGTGTTCCTAGGGAAAGGCACGTCCTTTTGGCACTGTCAGACCACACTGATTTTCCCCTTAGCATGCAGGTAGGAAAGCCGTCATCTTCCGAATTGACTTAGGAGTGGAAGCACATCATGCACCACCAGCAGTAGCTCTGACATTTTGTACCTGGTAGAGATTCTGGCAGGCAGGGGCAGGTGGATTGCTCTTCTGGGCCTTGTGCAGCTGGGATGGGACTGGCACATGCTCTGCTCCAAATGTGATCAGCACCAGAAGAAAACAAAAGAAAAACAAAAGAAAAACTTCAGAGGCAACTTTGTTTAAGTATAGGTAGGGACAGACCCCATTATGGGGTTGTGGTAGAAAGGCTGTCCTGGCCTTTCACAAGTTTCCTCCATGCAGTCTTTGAGCACACAGGTGTTTATGTAGGCCCACATTGTTCCACAGCCTGTGCTGAATACCTGCATAAATCTCAGAAAAAGAGTGTTGCTAGGAGAGTTGACCACAAAGAGTTTAAAGTAGAAAAGGGGAAGGAAAGTGGCAAATGAAGAGCCAATACCTATAGTTAAGTTTGACTTGTGCTTTAGCAAGTCAACGCCTTGAAAGTTTCAAAGTTCTTCATACTGCTGTGAATATTTTATGCAGCCTGTAATGCAGCAGCAGCTTCTTACTTTTGATGCTCAAATTAATCTTGTTTTCTCCAAATTAATTTCTGTGTTTTGATTTTGATTTTGTTCATGTCAAACATGCCATCAGACCGGTTTCGGTTCAGGTTTTACACCTTCCCACCTCAGTATTTCCACATGGATGAGTGGTTCTTTGTGAGGACAAACATAGCAGACAGTTGAACTCCCTAAGCTGCCAGTTGTGCCTGGGGATGCCCAGAAATGTTCTCATCTACTTCCTGATGTGAGAAGTGGTGGCCTCTGTGTCAGCTTTGTGAGAGGCAGATTGTTGGGGACTTTTCAGAAGGCAGTTGTTATGGTAAATCCCTTTTTAGGTCTTCCTGTATACTCATTAATTGGTGGTAATCCCTCAGGTTTTCCTGTTCAACATGGAGAATTTTTTTAATACTGGGGAAATCTGTGTGAATCCTATAGCTACAGACAATGTTGTCTGATGCCATTTAAATTCTTCATCATACACTAATGTGGCAGACACTTGGTTCTATACTTACTTGACTGAGCTGTCACTGGGAGTACTTGCCTACAGTACATTTGAGCCCTCAGATTGAAAGGCTAAGGCTTTAAGGAAGCTATTAAAAACAAAAATAAGCCAACAACAAAAACCGAAACCAAAACAAAAACCAAAACAAACCAAAACCAACCGAACAAAAAAACCAAGCCAATTCTACCGAAAGAAGAAAAAAGGGAGTTACTCAAGAACTGTTTTTTCATCAGTAATCCAGAGGAATAACCTCTGAAATTATACCAAAGAAGAATATTGTTGTGTTTTGCATACCCTTCCTTCCCTGCCTTTTTTTCCTCCATTTGTTTTTATTCTATCATATTGATGATCTTAGGGCACAGCAGTGTGCCTACACAGGTACCATAGCTGAGAACCAAAGTTTTAAGTTTTGTGTGTCTCAGCCCAGTGATCTGGTGAGCCTTCCAAGTCTGGTCATAATGCATAGTCTGAGACTCAGCCAAGTTAACACTGCAGTCACAACCTTTGCTTTTAGGTGTTTCTCTCAGCTGCACTAATCTCTGTTTTGGTGATTTACTGCATGCATTTTTTCAAGCAAAGATGGAGATTAGTGATGAAAATAAGCTGGAGAGGAAAGAAGAGAGACAGACATATGTATGATACAACAAGCCATGCTTCCTTCCCTCATTTGACTTCAAGGAACTCAACTTGAGACAGACTTTTTTAATGTGCAGTCCTGAAATTCAGCTTCCGAATCAAAAGTGGCGTCATGTAAAAAAAAAAGTAAAAATCACTGAGTACTTGCAAGTCCTCTTAAAGTCCACAGAACTTATGCCTGCATAGCATTTCTGTGCATTGGATTGCTTTCATTTTAGTGCTCAAATAAAGATTAGGGAATCTACGTTTATGCACTTAGGTATGTAAAATATGGACCTGCAGATTTTTATATTGACTTTATGACCAGTTGTCCCTGAATAGCTTATTGGATAGCAAGTGTATTTATTTTATGCTGTCCCCACTTTTGCAGTCTGTATGGTCAGGTTTTTGTATTGATGGTGTCTAACAGGATCATCAAAGTTTATCAGGGATGCAGCCAGTTGGAGTCAGCTGAAGCATTGTGAACCAGAGGAGAGAGTATTTAATGCAATCAGGCAGTGTGTTCCTGCAGACACAATCATCAGTAAATAAATTAAGTGCTGACCTTTAAATTGTAATCTTTAGCTTAGATGCTTGCTCACACCCAGCTTCTCTTGTGAAACCTACATTTTACTATCTTTGAATGCAGTTCCCTGTCTCTGAGGAGGTCTAAGTCCAGAAACTGATACCTTGAGTGATTGTAGGAGACTGAAGAGCCTGGCATTATCTTGTTACACTGAATAAATGAGCACTTTCAGGCTTTCCCTTGTGGACATGATACTTCTAGACATACTGTTGTCACTACCATCCTTTTTCTGGCTTCACTGGAGGTTCTTTTCGCTTGTAGAGTGGAGCAGGGACTAGTGAGACCTTCTCTGCGAAGTTATTTTCAGTGTTCTGTTGAAATTCCTGCCTTTGTGAGTTTATGTTATGGGGTGGCCCACGATACTCTCATTGGAAGGGTTTACTTCCAATTAACAAGCCCACGTTACTGGGCTTCTGACAGCGTGAATGAAAAGAAGATTAATGCAAGCTCAGAAAGCAGCTTCATTGCTAGGGATAAATACCCATAAACACTGGCGTGACATACTGTGTTCTTGAAAGCATCTCATCCCAAACAAACAAATATTTTAGGTGGAGATCTATGAGTTTGTTTAGTGCACCATTACTTTGAAAGGACCCCATGAGAATTCAGCAACATCATACCTAAACCAGTCAGGCTCAGTAAGTTTAGACAGACGCTCCACAGCATGAGATGAGCAGTGCCTGGTCAGGGTAATTAGAGTTGCAGTTGGCTTTGGGATTACCTTTTGAGAGTAGTTACTCTGATTTATAGTGGCATTTGCTAGTTTCTCATTCATCCAGTGTTCAAAGAACATGGCTGTAGTGTTATATCCCTCCCTATTGCTCCATTTCTTGGCTCCTGACAAGGCTGCTAGAGATTCCTGTGGAATTCCCCTTTCTTTTGGCCTTTACAACATCTAAAATTTCTGCAAAAATTTCCTTTTAATGTCACTGGGAAGAATGAGATTCTGTGTATCTTCATTTTTACATGTAGTGCTCAAGATAAATGTCATGTTTGTGTTTTTGCTTTTGCTTTTCTGCAGAAGCATAAGTATTCAAATCATACCAAGCCCCAGAAGCTGAAATGTATCTGGCAGTATTTTCAAAAGAGTTCAGAATGGAGAAATTCCCATTTCAATAGTGAAATGTTTTGTTTGGTTTTCCAATCTCTCAGCTCGTGTTCAGTTACTCTCGTATTTAGGAGAGCTGGTTGTGTTGGATTATCTCCTATTATTACCCACAGTATTTTATGATGTAGGTAATCTGCACAGAGACTCATCATGCTAGAAGGAAATAGGCAGATTTTGAAAAGTTCAGGATCCAAATGATACCTGAGAGAATAATAGGAAGATTAAAACCAACAGAAAACAACAGAATTTTGTGTTGTTGGTTTGTTTGTTTTTTTCTGTTGTCTAAGCAGGTGCAGTATACATTTTAAAGTGTAGCTTATATGGTTTATACCAAAGGCTTTAGAAAATCTGTCCTGCTGATGATAAACCGGAGCTTGATTACAATCTCTCATGCAAGGGGAGAAGGCTTTTTGGATATAATAGAATTTGTCTTGCATTACTGCCCTGCCTTGAGCATTCTGCTACAAAAAAGCAAGTCTGAGGCCAAGGCAATGGGTGTTATTCTTGTGGTTTCTATTACCACTCACCAAGCTGTTGGTCACAATTTTGCAGAGCAAGCTGTGCACATGTGGCTACTGGCAAGCACGCCTAATACATTCCCATGCTCAAGACTCTTAAAAGCATTTGTGCCTTCCTAGAAAAAGAAAAGAAAGGAGGGGGAAAAAAACCCCAGCCACTCATGCAATTTCAGATGAAAGCATGTAGTTGTGTGATAATATTTTGCAGGTTTCCTGTTTAATTTGTTCAATGTATTGAGCTTCCATGCAGATTAACTATACAATCAAACACTGAGGGTGAGGAGATTACTGTGCGGCCCTCTCTCGCTGTTATCGCCCCTGTTGCTTTCTTAGAAAGTCTGTCAAACCAGGGGAGGTCTGTGGGTCAAAGAGAGAGGTCCTGACTGGAGAGTGTGAAAAGCTTGGGGTTAAACACGAGTGACTTTCTGTGTGTCTAATTGACTCTTAAAATGTGAGGCCCTCCTGGGTTTCAGCACAAGGAATACAGATAAAGTGGATCCATAAAGTAGAACCTTTCATTCAAGCAGCACCACTTTTGGGGTGCTTCCATGCATAGTTTCTGCTGTTTCTCTCCAGGATTTGTCAGTTTTCTTTGCTACCTGGCCATTGTCATTCTGTGATTGATAGCACATGTAAGGGCTCTGCTGCCACCATGTCAGAGCTGCTCACAACGGCACTGCCCAAAACCTGACCCACAGGAAATGCTCCCGTTTTCTCAATACATTTTAGACTCATAGAATGGTTCGGGTTGGAAGGTACCTTAAAGATCATCTAGCTCCAACCACCCTGCCATGGGCAGGGCCACCTCCCCACTAGAACAGGTTGCTCAAAGCCCCATCCAGCCTGGCCTTGAACACTTCCAGGGATGGGGCATCCACAGCTTCTCTGGGCAACCTGTTCCAGTGCTTCACCACCCTCACTGTAAAGAATTTCTTCCTAATATCTAATCTAAATCTCCCCTATTCCAATTTAAAACCATTACCCCTTGTCCAGTCACTAATTTTAACGAAGTCATCCTGTCCTGGATGGCACCATAACACCTCCACCTGTGCGTGGGAGATGCAGGAAGTGTTCTCCTTCCCCTGTCTCCCTCGTTTCTGCCGGCTGCAGCAAGCCTCATCCGGAGTTGGCAGAAGCCTTGCTGGTGGCAGAAGTGGAGCTGTGTGACAGGCATAGCAAAGGAGCGATGGAGAGGAGCCAAGTTGGCAGGAAATGCTATGGGGACAAAGAGGGAAGAGGTAGAAAGCCAAGGGGAGGGAGGTGTTGTGGCTGGGGGGGAAGCAATGTCTAGTTATCTTTATAGGCATTTCTGCCTCCTTTTGAATCATTTTCACCCCTCAGACAAGGTCCTGTCTTACCAGCACTGGAGAAGCTGGCACAGACTGTGATGAAAGTCAACTGCCTCTTGCACCAGTGGAAGCTGTAGCTGATCTCGATCCAAGCAAATAGTGCTGTAGTTTTATCATGAGATTTCTCATATGCCTGGCAGGTCTGATTAGCTTTTGCAAAACTGCAGCTGAAAGGAAACAAGCATGGTGTAAATGAAAAGGAGAAAAGAAAAAAGAAGAAACAATCTCTTTTCTGTAATGTCTGTGAACAGCTTTTACTTCTTTCCCTGGAGAGCCTGCATGCTTGGACAGCAAGTTACTGTGAATTAGTGAGGGTCACTGCCATTGATTAAATCGTCTTTTATGTTTCCTGGTAACTTCTGAATTATGGCAAGAGTTGAGCATATTAATTTAACACTTTTTTTTTTCATTGACAGTTCTGATGGAGGAAAAAATCTGCAAGTCATTTTGAGCAGATAATACTGAATTAAAGTAAAATTCAGAAACAAAATGGCATGTCCCTTTTATTCCCATTTTCACAGTGCTATGTTGACAGAAAAATCAATAACATGTTGAAGTCTTAAGCACAAAACTTTAGATTTTGCAGTTGTGGTTATTCTCTTAATTTAAGCAAGATATGGACCAGGAGTGTACTAAGTGAAATACATTAAAATAAGGAATACTGCCTTTTTATTTTACACCTCTGCAGCTCCTTTTCTTATGTAGTGACAAAAGACCATAGCCTTAACTTTAATGACAGAATGAAACTATCAGTACAAACTGCAGTAATAAGGCTGTTAATTAATGCTATTTTTTTTCTGGAAAACTTTAAAATTGGTATTTTAAAAAAAAAAATTCTGTCTTTTGGGCAAATGCCTGAATATTTACATGTGTGCTTATGTAAATGTATGTATATATACAAACAAACACACACTCCTAAAAGTGCATATATTTCAGAATGGCGTGTGGACATTTGCTTTTCAGAAAGCAAAAATTGTTTTGGTAGCATTTTGGAACGTGCTGAAATTTCCAAAATTCTCCCATGGGGGTTGGAAAATGGAAACCAACATATGTGAAGACATTCGGGGGGAGATTTCTTTCTGGTCATGAAATCCTGGAACTAACCTGATCAATCCCAGTGCCCTCCACAGAGAAGGTCTCCTTCTTAGACATGTTACTGATGTCCAGCCTTAAGCTTCCTGCCAGGGACTTGTTATCCACACCAGTGAAAACACATGGAATAAGTTGTTATCTTCCTCTTAATCAGAAGTTTTTTTAAATATTGAAGGCTGCTCTGTCCCTATCCTATCTTCAGCCAGTGGCCCAACACGTTCCATCTCATTTGTTCATTCACTGCAGACCACATTTTCCCAATCACCATTGCTTATGCTGCTCTGCTCCAGGCTCAGTTTCCAGAGTAATCAGGCTTTCCTTGGTTTCTCTGGTCTTTCTTGAGATCAGGAAGGTTGTTTCATGTATGGAACAGGCCATACTGCTGTCTGCAACAAGCAATTGTTTATTGAGCATGTGTGTATCCAGTTGTTTAAAAATGCATTTCCAAATTATGGTCATGGTGGTGTTGCGTGGGTTTTGTCTGATTGAAATAATAATTAAGGGCAACTGAAGTCAGCAAGTCTCCACAAAAACACAAGCAACAGGTATCAAAATGTAATCAAGCATGTTCTAGTTTGTTAAAAACATCTTCTTGTACAGGACTGTATTGGAGACTTGTTAGCCTTCCCATGAATGCTTGTAATTGGCATGTTATGGAGAATCATTTGTTCAAGAAATGAAACACACTGCACCTAGAGATGCTGCAAGGGGATAGTGGCTCCCCAGAGGTACAGACCAACAACAACAGAGTGCAGCTGAGCTGGAATGGACTCACAATTTATCTCCCATCAGCTGACCAGCTGTAGCTCCCCATATTAGCCCTCCCTAGTTGAGTGGTAAAGGTGTTATCTTAAGCCCCAGGGGAGGTAAGGTTAAACTAGGTGTTTTACCTCAAAACCAGAGCACAACAGAGGCTTGTTTACAGCTAACTCATGGGTTAAAATGTAGGGTAGTGTCTTACAGAGGAACTGCATCTTCTCGTGAAGCCAGTACTCAAAGATTGATACTGTATATGGATTATTAGAGGTCTTTAACGTAGGAAGCCCTGAATGGCTTGAGATCTACTGACACAAGAAACGCTATTGCTACAACACAATAGAAACTAAGATGCATCAGCTGGAGCCCTTCAGTGTGTGAGAGCGATTGGCTGAGTCTTTTCAATGCGGTGTCCCCTTCTGGGTCCAAAATATTCTTAATTGATATTGATTCTCTTGATGGGCTTCCAAGCCCATTGTGTCTTGCCTCAGGGAAAGATATAGCCAAGCTGAGGTTTGAGGTAGGTGTATAATGTGGGTTATACTGTTTGGCTTGAGCAAAAGTCTTTCCCTCAGATTAGGGAAGCTGTCAAGCTTATATTTATGCTTTTAGCTCCCTGTCATATCAGTTGCCTTTGGATAACCCCTGACTCATAGCAGTCAAAATAAACAAAGCAGCAAGACATCCTCCCTTTCTGTATGACCTACCAAGGCTGCCTGCCTCGGCGTGCAGTCTTGTATTAGGTGCACACAATCAATTAAGTGTTGTTAGTACTTCATACCATATTCAGAAGCAGCACTTTAGTTCTGCATATGGCTAGCAGGTTGTAAGACCCATGTAGGAGGACTCCAAAGGGCCAAACTAGGCTTTCATTAAATGTGCTTTTATTGCTTTTATGCTTTAAGGATGATACATAACACACAAATTATCCTTATTTTTTCAGGTTTTGGTGCAGAAGCATTGTTAGTCTGGCTGGGGTTTTGCTCTTTGCTAGCACTGTTTTTCCTTCTGAGGATGGCCTAATCACCAACACATTCTTTTATGTCTTTAGCAGTGCCTCCCAAATTGAAGGAAATGAAAAACCAAGAGGCTGCTGTGGGCCAGAAGCTAGTGTTAAGGTGTGAAACCACTTCAGAGTACCCTGCACTCAGATTCAAATGGTTAAAGAATGGAAAAGAAATAACGAAAAAAAACAGACCCGAAAATATCAAGATCCCCAAAAAACAAAAGTAAGTACAGAGACATATCTCACAAGCAGAAGTGGAGCTGGGAGGGATGGGGAGAGATGTTCACCAGAACATCACTGTGGTTAATTGCAGTATCACAAAGCTAAAACCTGTGAGTTGCAGAGGAAGAAAATTAAAGGAAACAGCCACTGATGTTATTTTTCTTGAATGTGTGGATGAAGTGGTAGTATAGTATAAATATTTCATAAATAATTTCCCCTTTTCAATTTCTATTTATTTTCTTATAGCCAGAGGCTATAATTTTAACCAGTAAGCCTTGGAGACAGGCCATTTTTAAACTACTGACAAGAACAGAGGTACCTTATGTTTATTGTCTAAAATCCAAGAACATTTAAAACTGTCAAAGCAGTGTAGATTTGGAAATATATTTGAGATTTGCTTTTGAAGCCATCTAGTAATTAAGATGGGCTGAATGCTCTCTGTGTTAGCTTCAAGTGCCTTAATGCAAGCTTGCAGTATTCCTTTACCAGAGACATTCCCACACATGCAGAACAAGGCATGGGTCTAGCAGATGTCAGATGAGTAGCAAAGCCTGCAGATCCCATCCTCTGGGCTGTGGAAGAGTGTCCCCTACATGTGACTGATGACTCGTGCCAAAAGATGGTATGGTGCCTTGGTTCTGTGGGGCAGAGAAAAAGCTAGATAATGCATTTTCTGCATTGAGGCAGGAGAAGGTTTTTGCTGTTTGGCCTCTACCTTGTTGTTTAGGTTAAAACGTTTTGACTGTGGCCACTCATCCATCAAAGAAAGCTATGAAAAATCTGTTTGAAGACAGCCCTTCAACTCTCACTTCCTCTTCCAGTAGGCAGGATGCTATCTGCTGCACTGAGCCATGTCTTCTCTTCATACAAGACACAGGATTTGGGGTGGGCTCTGCAAGAGATTTTTCCTTCAAGGGTGTTAAGTGCCCCCATACTTTTTGTCAGGTCTCATCTCATTAGGCAAAACAAGAGCCAAAATGAAACAGGCACTTTACTTTTCAGAGTTATTCAGGTTGAAAACCAGACGTTCTGTGCTCCCTTCCCTGGGGCACAAGGTGAAACAAGGAGGGATGCAGATCAGCACTGGTGCCGTGGTCGCACAGACGGCAAGAAGGAACCTGTGATGTCTCCTTCCAGCATTTGCAAATGGAGCTGTTCCAGGTGGCAGATAGCCTGGCAAATTGTCTGGACCCATTTGCAGGGCCATATGTCTCCATCAGAGTTGTATTTTCAGCCTATTCTGTAAAGAAAATGTTCAGGTCAGAGCCTAGCCTTCAGCTTCCCCAGCAACTGAGTGCTGCCTGGGAGGGGCCAAAAGTATTTTCTCCTCTTACATTTTGGCTGTTGCTGATTGACTAAACTCACTGGAGCCAGGATTTCACCTTACAGGGCTGGGTTTTGTCAGTTCAGCATTGAATCAGTACCCACCTTCTGCCAACTCCCTTCTTTCTCTTTTTTTTTTTTTTTTTTTTTTGTTTCCTATGAAACTTTGCAGAGCAGACAGAAGGGAAACTAGATAGTAGCTATTGATTAGAGCATGCATGTGGAACGTGTGAGACTATTTTTCAGGTTGATGTGCCAAGATATGTATCAAATTCCCCAGAAGATAATGAAAAAAAATAAAATTCTTCTGGAAAATTAAAATCTGAAGTCCTGTTCCCTGAAGTGGGCAGGGTGTATGCTCTGACCTGGATTTCACACTTCTGTGTGCTGCCCCAGCCACAAGGGTATTGCTCATCATTGGAATTTCTCTCTTCTATTTTCTGTTTTAAAACACGTCAGTGAGGAACAGAGAAGCCTTTCCAGTTACAGATGTTGAAGTCACTAGATGAAAGCACAAAAAGGGGAAAGACGAGGGATGTCTGCTGACATCTGAAGGATTTTCCTTGCCTTTCTACTTTAAGATTTTAGTCTGGGGACACATCAGTGCTTTGCTATTTCTTCTTTTGCTGTTTATGTGTGCTACCAGATGTGAGTAGCTTAAGAGGAGACAGATTTTATTTTGATAAAAAGTGGGACAATTCTAAAGCTAATGGAAAGCAGGGGAAAACACAGTGCAAATGAATGTATAAAAATGCATGCAGACTACAGTATTACAGTATACATATTAAAAAGATGAATCCCTAATGAAAGAAATATCAATTATCAAGGAGTTTTTTCCCCACTTATTTTCTGGGGTTTTTATTATGACAGCACATTGGTAAATGTTTGTTGTATTCATATGCTGTCATATTGTTGCAACAAGCATTTTAGTGTGATTTTTTTACTGTTACCAAGTGTGGGAAACATCAGTTAGGCTAAAGTAGTTGTTGAGCTGTCTGGGATTAATGTCTATTTTAAAGGTCATATGGCTACATAAAAAAGTAGGCTATGTTTCTGAAGAACCATTAGCATGCAGGGTACTACTGATTCCTTCAATCCAAACACTTGAGGATAACACTTTCTATATATTTATAAAAACCTCACAAAGTAGTGCCCAATGTCCAGAAGTGACTTTTAGTGTTGTCCTATTTTGCAAGAAATCATCTTTCTCATTGTGTGATGGCAGAATAAAGGCTGTTCATTGTTGGGAGAAAAAGAAATGTTTCTGAATTCTAGCTTTAGGTTTTTTAACAAATCACAAAAATATCTGGCAGAATGAGTATCTAGATGAAGTGTCTAGCTCAGAAATTGAAAATTAAGACTGTGGCTTGGCACCTGGAGTTGGCATAGAAAAGAAAGTACTGGATCTAGGTGTCTATTGGGTGCATTTGGCCAAAGTGATTGCAGAAGGATTTGCAGAACTGGGGCAGATGCTGACTGTGTCTTCCTAAGAGTTTAGAAGACTCTGTGGCAATGCAGGCTTCCTCAAAGCTTAGCTTTGTGAAGACTGCCTTTCATGTAAAATGAGCTCGGGGGATCACTCCTCTAAGCTTGCTAGGATGATTTCAGGGTGGTTGATTCCAGGGGCACAGAGCCCTGACATGCAATGGCATGACCATACAGCAGTCACACTAAATGACTGTCCCCCTCTCATTACACAGGAAAGTTGAGAGAAACAGAATGAGTTTAAATTTTAATAAAAAGCACTTAAAGCACTCACTTTTTACATCAAATTTGTCATGGAGTAAGAGCATGCAGTCAGTGAGTTTCTGCTGCTCCTATGATTGCTGATGATTCATGATGCCATGACTGATTGATTTGTGTGTCCAAGCTCAAAGTGATTCCTTTGTGTCAACAGAGATGCAGAAGAAATCAGGCACCACACAAAGGCTTTTCACCTGTTGGCTAACTTTCCCATGCTTGTCCACTTGTGCTGGTAACATTTCATTTTCCTGCTCTGATTTCAAACCCAGGTGAAGCCTGCACTTTTTTGGTTTGGGTAGCGTGCTGTACAGAGTCAGACTGTTCATTACATGAAGAGAGACTTCCTTATCAGGGTTGGGATTTTGGACAGAGGGAAGGTGTTTGCCACTTCACCTAGCTGACAGCGTTGGATGCAATAGTGCATGAGAAAACTTTGTGTGCAAGTGCCCTGTACTTAGGCTTAGCCTGGATATTTGCCCATAGGCAGGCAATTCAGGATGACAGATGGAGACTCAAAGCAAAATGAATTCAAGCAGTTAGATAAGGTGGGCTGGAACTGCATTCTCTGAATGCATTTCTTTCCCTTCCATGTATGAATACAAGCCCAGCACTGCCATAGAGGCAATGAGCTAAAGATATAGCAGAAGCAAATCTCATAGGGAGAGGCGTTTTTTGGTGTAGCATGGTATAGATTGAGGAAAGAACAGGCATTTGAATACAAAATCCATTATCAGGGGCTCTAAGCAAGTACTGTTGGAGTAATGTATTGCTAGGGAGCGGGTTCATTTAGAGCCACTAATAAGTTGTCTTCTGCCTGAGTGTCTTGAATTCTGTTCTGATATGTCTTAATAATATTCTTAAGGCTATAAATATTCATATCATTTCTCCTGCTATCAGAGAGAAAACTCCTTGCAGAGTTTTTCTAAAAACAAGTAAATTTGACTTGTTAGTAGATTTGCAAGAATTATGGTTGCTTCACCTAATTTAATACAGTCTTAAAATCATAAAAGAAAGACAATTCCTTGCCTTTTCCCATGGGTATCATGTAAAACAAAGAGAATAAAATAAATGTTTGAAGAGTTTGATCTAAAAGCCAAGAGTGCCGCGAAGTTGATTTGCATCAATATTACTTAATATCATACAGAGAGGAAAAAAGAATGCAGCAGACATATAGTGGGTACCCAAATAAAACTGATGTAGCTGGAGCTGTACTTCTTGCTTATCATTGGGTAAAAATGAGTTCCTTAAAAAAAAAGAGCCTGTTTATATTGCCTTTTGAAGCATCCAAAGCATCCTGAGGGTATAGTCCTCTCTCCATCTAGGCAAATGACTGCTAGCATGGCTGAAAGGTAACCTGTGCGATATAGGAAATATCGCACGTCCACATGACATGTTACATGGTGTATACTATTGCTAGACATTCCTGGACAGAGTCTCAACATGCCGTTGCAAAGGCAGATGTGTAGATGGCTGGCAGGAAGATTGAAGAGCACACCATTTTTACTGTGGTATAAGCATAGCTGTCAGTCAGATGCAAAATTCCCATGCAAAGAGACAGTATTTTTCACCTTCTGGACACTTCTGTCAGTCTCTCAACCACATTGTTCTTGTATATTCATGGTTCCCACCAGCTGGAGTCTGTTCTTGAATGCCATCTGCAATGCAGCCCAGTTAATTAATTCAGCATTGGAAACTGGGCTTCTAATGTTGCCTGAGAAGGGAGCGCAAATAGTCAGCTATTCAATTATCTACCATTTGAGCAAACCTGAGCAATTTGCTTATACTAGCTTGGCTACTCCTCTTTCTTGGAAGCCCAGTGACTTCAAGAAAGCAGCCCTCTTTTATGACATGAGGGGAAACTCTTGTAAAGGAGGCTTCTAGCACACTGCTCTCATCCCAGGAGGGCCACAGTGCCAATTCTTCAGTGGGAGCACCCTTGTGCAGAGACAGGGAAGGCTGAGCTGCAGATAAGCTGATATTTGATAGCAGATGGGATAGTTTACTGTACTGGAGGGAGGGATGGCTCACAAGGAGGGGTTGGAAAGTGGCATTGAACATTTTGGTTGCTCTGGAAGTCCCCTCTGCTACAACAGACTTGTTTCTGATCTGAACCCAGCCCTGCTTAATGCTTCCCAGAAGGGGTAACGACCCAGAAGTTGTGATATCTGAATAGAGAGTTAGGACACCTTTCTGTGCTGAAGCAAAGCAACCCCCGAAACACTGCTTAGCTCATCACTCATTGCTAGTCATGCTGGTGACTACAGGGTCTTAGAATGAAGAATCCCTGCCTTGTAGGGATGAGTCCTTCATATTGCTGTAGGCCAGTATAGGGAAGCCAATACTCGTGCACTCCACTAAGTGACTATTCTGTAGATAAATGAGCAGGCTTTGCTACAGGCAAAACCTTCCCCAAAGCACTTCTTTTAAACAGAAACCGGGAACAGCAGTAATATGTGTATTTTCCCCAAGCTAGTCATTCTCTGCAGTCTAGGTAATGGGATTATTGCCATCACATGAGTTGGGGACCCCTTGAATGACACCAGAACATGTTCCTACCAAATTAATGGGTAGGCAGGAGTTCTGCATTTTAAAATCTAATCTTAAAACCTTGGAGACTGATTAAATTACATCTCTGAGCCAGGAACAAAATGTAGCTTCATGCAAATTGTGTTCCTGCCCATAATTTTTTGTTAGTGCTGGAGAATGATTTACTATTGGGGTTTCAGAGGTTGTTAGAGAGAGTGTTGTGTCTTCATCTCATGATTATTTAGTCAGATGTTGAAAACTACAGTACTTACCCAGAACTCTGCTACTGGCAATATGAAACTGTTGGAAAGGGTAATCTATTTTAATATTACACCCATCTCCATGGCATCTGGATAGCCAATTCAGCAGAGAGAAGAAGGTTGTTTTTCAGATTTCCTTTAAGAACAAAGACTCCTCTCAAGCAGAAAAGCGTAAACAAGTATCTTCATTTGAGTTCATTAAAATGCCCATTTTCCAGCAGCCTGTAAGAGAGAGATATTTTTTATTCTCCTCCCTTCTTTCAGACCTGGATAGTGTTAATCTGTCAATAAGAATGGAAGACAAGACTTTTTGTTGAGAGAAAAAACAGTGTGTTAGTTGATGCAGTGACTATTACTCCAGGATGTTTACATGGTTTTTTCTGATTTCACAGGAAATACTCTGAGCTTCACATTTACAGAGCCACCTTGGCTGACGCTGGGGAATACGCATGCAGAGTGAGCAGCAAACTAGGGAATGACAGTACTAAAGCCAGTGTTATCATCACGGACACCAATGGTAAGGCTTGACTCTTTATTTTACTATCACATTCAGAAAGATCATGTTTTAAAGCTGCCACCAAGACAAAAGTGTTTGGACAAGGGGAAGGCTTTGCAAGTGAAGTGGAAACACTGAAATCTATTATGTGTACTAAGAAAATTAGTAAGGCCTGACTTGTTTCCTATGTAGTTGAGATGTTCAGTTTTCCTTACCCAGACAAATGGGATGAATCCTATGGATCTCAGGAGAGGTCAGCATTTTCTGTGAGACACTTTCCAACAGCAAGTCTAAGACATAGTCTAAATAGTCAAGATAAGAAGAGGATGAAGGAAAGGGAATGTTATTCTAATTCCCATAGTACATGTGAGTAGTGGAGGCACTATAGGCCTGTGGGGAAGCTTTCATTTAATGCAAAACATGTCTTAGTCTGAACTTCTAAACCAGTATTGCTGTCTTTGTCTTTAAGTAATATTTGTGTCTCTGATTGCCACCACTTTAACTTCCACAGTTGTTGATAGGTTTTCCTTTTGATTTCTAAAATAGTAATGGCATGAATGTATTTGAAAGTGTATTATTCAAAGGCATGAATATAATTCAGGTGCTTTAATTCAGGTATTGTGATTTGAACTTATTTCTTGAAGAGCAGAGCTTCTCATGAGGCAGAGAGCATTCAGAATACCCAAATGATTTAAAATTATTATAGATTTTAAGGGCTCCTTTCCATTTCATTTACAGGAGGTTCCTATTGCTTCTGATGGAATTTTGTGTTTCCATTGCACACAAATGTTTTAGCTGTACTGTTTCTCCTTGTGAATGCATTGGAGGTTGCAGTTCAGCTGAAATCTTGTTTCTTAAGTGTCACTTTGACTAATTCAGCTCCAATAATTCAAAGTCCAGTGGCCAGCCAGTTGTGAAATATTAAATGAACATGCCCTCATTCGCAAACAAAGTAGAAGTTATGTGCATATCTGAGATGAGTTTAAATATGTTGTTGCAGTGGGAATTTACTACGGATGCTTTTCTGTTCCACGCTGTGCTCTGAAACAGCAGTTAGGCATTTAAATAAATAGAAAAACAAATGTAAACATTTGCCAGTGGGATTTGTCTTTGGCTATCTGCTGTCTAGTGATCACACAGGGATTGCTCGACTGTATTCACTTTGTGTATTTTCTATTCTGTTTGATCAACTAAAGATTCTCAAGTGCTAAGATTTCATACTAGCTGTATGGTATTATAATCACAATCAGACGTCAGGAGACTGATATAAAAGATCGAGTGTTATTTACAAGAATGTTATTAGGAGGGAAAATGGGTAGGTGTTTCTGTGTAGCTTTCTAAATATTGTTGGTTTCCATGAATACAAATTTTGCTTGTTCATTAACTGCTTACATTGAAGGTTTATACCTATACCGTTTCCAAGATACTGGAGTTTCCAAAACTCAGCTGTAGGCATTATGCCTGTGCAATGAGACAGACAAATGCAAAAAAAAAGCTTGGCCACCCTCTATTACTTTGTCAGACAAGGAATGGTGTCATGGCTGGGGAGTGCATATGGGACCTCATTCCTGTGTTTCATGACGTGGATTTCTCAACTTCCTTTTGGACTGTGCTGAATAACAGCAAAACACTCCTGTTGCAGGGAGACAGGAGCTTGGTTTTGAATGGAAATGTTTGCAGGCAAGCCCTATAATGTGCATTTATAACTGATATGCTAGAATCTGCCTAATCTTGTTGTGAAATATAAGTTGTTTAAAACACAGCCATGCATGCAAAATTCCTTGAATGCAGGACAAACTTGGATCCAATCTAAACCTGGCAGCTGGCTCTTGTCTATAAAGATCTGAACTGGAAACTCAGTGATATCTGAACTGGAACATCTCAGTGATATTTTATAATCTAGAATTGCGTATAGCAGCATTCATTGGTTGAATAAATCAGTTGTGCATATTTGGTTGCCACACATACAACCTGAACAATCTGAACACCTTTTGCTTATTGTTGCTTATAGACTACCAGTGAAATTGTTCCTAATTTTCCTCCTAATGATGAAATTTTCCACCTGGGTTTGAGGAGAAGCATGGGTAACATCTGGTGACTTAAGAGCAATGGATCCTTAAGGCCTCAGAGGGCAACATCTGCTTTGCAAACAGGGACAGACCTCCTGCATGGGTGACCTCCTCACCCCTTCTTCCCCGCATTCCCTGACCTCTTCCCCTTACTAGCTTAATGACAGTTTTGGGATCCAAACTCGGTAATGAGGCCTGAAAGGCAGTCATTACTCAGGTCTTATATATCTGAATTCCTGCACTATTCATAAGAAAGAGAAAGTTAAAAAAAAAAAAAACCAAACCACAACCCCCCCCCCCCCCCATATTTAGTTCTTATTTGTTATTTCCTGCCAATGGGCTTTTGGAGAAGAACTTGGAGTCCAGTGCAGCTCAGGAGTCTCTGTCAAAAATTCTTGTGTGGCTATCTGAGAGGGCTGAACCTTTCAGGGTCGGCAGTGAGGTTGCTTTTAGGGTGACAGTGGGGTAAAGAAAGACGAGTCAGAGGGGCTGACTTTCTTATGGCTGTACTGACATGCTCTGCTATGTGAACCATAACTTTAATTATGACGTTTAATTAAATGACCTCACCTGGTCATGTTTATTGTGTGTGCCCTGCTATCTGCAAAATAGATCCTCCGTTATGCTGCATGAAGACTGAGGGTGGATAAGGTGATGGCATTTGTGATCATGGAGTTGTTTTTCTTTCCACTAAAAGATTAGTGGATTTCGGTATAAATATCTTGGATTTAATTCCCTAGAATTTTGTCAAACTTTAACTGTTTTAGTTGAGATGTTATTTGCTGGTGTATTCCATGAAAGTAAACTCTAGGGCCAAAGGTCTATCTAGTTTGATGCCTTATCTCTCACATTAAGTCACAATGGGCATTACAAAAAAAGACATGAAGAACAAGACAAATGTGGTTTTTTTCCCCACAAAAATAGGAAAAGCCATCCTTTGTCATTAATGTCACATGTCTGAAAATAGGTAATTTCAATTCCCTGCTCCAAAGCACAGAAAAATGAGTATTTCTCAATGAAACAATTGTAAAAATTTTGTTGTTTTCACTGAGCAAAGAGCTTTATTTATCCCTGATCTCATTCCTGGAAATGGTAAAATTTTCTGTCTTAAACAGTAATAGTGCAACAGTAACTCCTGTCCCTGTTGCTGTTACTACTAAAATTTCTGTTGCTTAAAGTGCCAGATTTGCTCTTGTGCAAGTTTTTGCTACATATAAACAGACACACACACCCCACACACAAACTGTATTGACCTACATAGACTTCTAAATTTTCTTATTTTTACTGTAAGAAACATAAAGCCTTGTCTATAGAGCCATATGTGTGGATTAAAATGCAAGAAATATAAAAATAAGTAGACAAACAACATTTTTTTACCAGTCTTAATAGCAAGCAGTGGGAGCTATTCTGTTCTCTTTTAAATTTATGAGTATAACTTGCCCACAGGATATGAGCTGCCTCCTTATTTTCATTCACTCCTATTCATGTATGCTTCCCTAAGAAAGATTGTAATTGAGGTCAGAATAGAGGCGTGAAGTTCTCTTGGAGTTGTATAAATAGTGCACAGGTTTGCTAATGGATAGTAACTGCTTTGTTGCATCCTAATGCAACAAAGTGTCACTTTAGCCAGGCAAAATTATTGCAGTGATTTTTTTTTATGGATTTTCTCCTGAACTTAAGTCCTCCGTAAATAATACTAAGAGAATACCTCATACCACAGGCAAAGCTTTAATTTTCATGGTTAAAAGTAGCTCACAAACATCCTTATTTAAGTGACTAGGTAAGTGACATTGTTTTCTAAAGTGTTGAGCATGCCACAGTTCCAGCTTAATGTGGTGTCAGTCTTTTCCATTAAAACTTGTTAACCTAAATCTTTTGCTTCTCTATGGGGCAACATGAGAGCAAACTCATGTTTGCTGTGACCAGTATGACTCAGGGTGCAAAAGGGTAGATTCCCGCAGAGATATTTCAAAAATTAGAAATGGTGCAGGGTAGCTGCTGGCTTGTGTGCAGGGTATCGTGTGAGCACTCATCCTGTGTGTCTGTGCAAAGTGAGTTGATGCAGTTTCAGTCATCAGTGAGGGTGGTTCAGACAACTTTCCCTGAATTGAAGGGAACAAGTGCTCAGGTGCAAGGTTCTGGGTTTGCATCTATAGGACTTGCAGTGGAACTAACAGCTCTGAGCTGTACAGTAGTCAGTAAGGATCTGATATTCATCATTCGTTAAACTTTAGTTTGCTGTTCCTCTTCTGAAGGTGGGCAGTGACTTATCTTCAAGAACATGGCAGAGAAATAAGTAAATAAGGGTAACATCTTGCATCTAGTACCTATAGAGCATGTGGCCAACTATGAAATACTTCAAATGGAAGAAGAGTCACTTTTACTCCTGTGTTAATCTGTCTGAGTCTTGATTACTGTAGGAGATCAGAGTATCTCTTTTCTCTTTAACATAGTTGCAGATGACCTGGGGCCATAGTTTGTTTTTAACTTGCTGGTGTAATCAGTCAGGTTCTCAATGGCTGCAAATCAGCATACATGGACCACTGTATTTGGGCCTCCATGCAGAAAGAAATTGGCATAGCAATTCCCCTAAGAGTAGCTTTGAATCTTTCCATGAAATTTGGCGTACTTGAATTGAGGGTGCTGCTCTTTTAGTCTAATTCAGGGCAGTAGTTTCTTAGAGGACCACAAAAAAGGTAGAAAGCACAGTAGTGCTAAGAAACAAAAAGTCTATTTATCCATCAGATCTCTCTGTTTCCTTGACCATACCTGCCCACATGCCTCAGGTCTCAGACTATGGTCTTCCCTTCTACACACCTACTCCGTACTGTGCCATCTGTACACCAAGTAACACAGGTCTCATATACTCCCCTTTTCTCAAGGTGCATGGTAGCTTGTGTCATTCTTTGTACAATTCAGAATGTCACCTGAGTGACACAAGCAATGCAAAAGGCCTAAGTCTTACATCACTACCAGAAAGTAAACCTCAAGATGACAGACAGATTGTTTGTATTTCTAACTACCTGTGATGTTCGTGGTGTTTGAATCCTTCTCAGAGTACAGGCTGTTGTCCCTGTCAGGGTCCTCAGAGCCACCTTCAAGGCCTGAACCAAAACCCATGGGATAAATCCCTTTAATTTGCTCGAGCAGACTTTTTTGAGTTTATGCCTTTGGCAAACTAACCAGGGTCTGTGAAGGCATGCAGAGGGCTCTTCACAACAGGAGTTGTAGGGCTGTGAGATGTTTGGTTATCCCTGGGGAAAATGGTCTCTCCTGAGGAGGAGGACCTCCTGCCTCCCTTAAAGGCTTTACAGCAGAGTACTGAGTTGTCGCCTCTCAGCAGCCCAAACAAAGCTCCCTACCTGAAAGGATGGATCAAGATACCATGTCCAGGTTACTATGAGTCCTGTGGGGATTGAAGGGGCTTTTCTCTGTCTTGCCAGAGAAGACAGCACAAGATGGAGCTGAGCAGAGTACTAAGGAAACAGAACTTGGAGGCTGCAGGAGCCTGTCACTTAAAGCATCCCCAAGCAAAGATCTTTTGTCCATCCTTCAGTATTTTATGTAAAAAAGCCCTGGCACAAACAGATCCAGTTTCAGGAAGCAGCACTTCACCAAAACCAGGTGCTCCTAGAAGTACCAGGAGACAGAAGTGGCTAGAACATCTGATGTAGCTGCTTCTTGTGGGGACTAACACATGATGATGAAGACAGGACTGTGGGCTGATGTCTCCGTACCTTAGCAGACTGCAGCAACAACTGCAAGTATGACTGAAAAATGCTTCTGGACCTTCCCCCCGGGCCAAATATTGATAGGCACATACAAGCATCCTCTTTTCTCTCTGCTTCTTGTGTTCAGATGGCTTGTCATGTGGATCTGTGCTGGCCTTCTTGGGTGGAGTAAAATGCCTCTCTTACCGTTGTGGTATACTTTCCTCTGTAAGCAATACACACAAATTTTACATCTTCCATAGGTTAGCATCCACTGCTGATGTTTCTAACATGAATGTTACTAGTGGGGCTTGGTAATATGTGACTTTGCCACAAGTTTTTCAAACATGTTTCTCAGCACCTTTCACATGTGGGAGGCTCTGGCTGTATTTTCCAATGGCAGGGAAGCTTCCTGACAATGTTTGTAGTGACACAGCTGGGCTGAGGAAGTAGCTGTGAGAAACGCTTCATCAAGCTCAGTACAGACACTAAATGGAACATGGTTTCTTTAACGGTGAAAGAAAAACTTGCTCCAGATGTGCCAGATGCTGAGCTACACAGCTGTCAGACCTGTTCAGTCTCCTGTTGTGACTAAGAAAGGTTAATTGCTCAGGCAACCTAGCTGCAGAACAGCAAACTGCCTCCGTACCCCAAAAAAGGTCCTGGAAGCTGCCTCACTGCAGGGCACTGTGTTCCAAGACTTAGTGCAAAGGTTTTGACCTTAAAAATTTTACTTATGATACTCATTTCCATGCCACACCTCACTGACTATCAGGGAAGCTCTACATAACACATTGTCTCACAGTAGTGAGATGAAATTGGGACATATTGCCCAGGTAAAGAGGATATTTGTCAAAGAAAACTGGACCAAAATGGAAAAAAAATAGAGAAGAAGAGCTAGCAAATAAGAAACTAAACAACAGGCTCAACTAAACTGAGGTTTAGTGAGACGGATATTGAAAGGAAGACAGTTGGACTGAGTTTTGCTTCTGGTCAAGTTTCTGTGGACTCTAAAGCCAGTGAACAGCCAGCTACCCAATCCAGAACCACAGAACAGAGTAAAAACATTCTTAAGTAGCCTTTTCCTAAATCTCTTATGAGGCTTTTTTTCTAAATTCTTTTTGTTTGGCCTACCAGGAGATTCTTGGTGTGCCTCGAGAATTCAGGGCAATACTTCCCTGGCATTTCGGGCCTTCTCCAGCTGTGGAGTTGAAACTCCTGCAGCTGTATTGAACTGCATCACTGTGAAGTTGAGAAGTGTTTTGAGAACTTGGAAAAGACCAAGATTATTGATGCATGCAACAGAAGAGCGATTTGATCACACCTAGGAAATTGCATACAGTTGTGGCTTGCAGGGTCAGAAGCACATGGACAGATGTCGTCTGTGAACCTCTGGAATGAGCTCTCTGTACAAGTCTGTGAAGCCTAAATTAAGGCTTTCTACTCTTTGTTTTATCCCGTCTGCAAGGCATTAGCAGGGATCTAAGTGCAGCAGCCCCATAGCCGTCAGCTGACTCAACAAGTGCATGCAAGAAGTCTGTGGCAGTATGTCACTAAGCAATAACATGTTTCTGTAGGACCAGCATGGAAGAGCAACCTTTCTCATATCTTCAGCAAAGCAACCATTTGATTTCCATCACAAGGCTCCCAGCACTCATCCCATGAGGGACTGGATTTGCATGTGTGACTTAGAAGATTTCCCTTAAGTGACAAGTGACATTATTGGATGTACTTACCAGCAATTCTAGTGATATGAACAAGAACACATCTTTCTTGCAAAATCTAACTGCCTAGAAGCATAAGGAGTGAAGTGAATACTCACACTGACGCCTTCCAGAAGCAGAGCCATCTGCATGATTTTTCCGGTTGCCACTGATCAGTTATTCCCAGAGGAGAATGAGAGATCGAACAACTGGCTTCTTTCAGAAGAAATGGGCTTTTTACTTCAGCTCTACTAGTAGACACCATCATTTTTCATTTTTTCCCAAAAGGAAAGTTTTGCAAGTTGATGTCTGCTTGCAGCCTCTGCCCACTGAAGCAGACTTTAAGCTTGCTGCTTTGAGCATCTTTTTCCCTGTTACCTTCTCCATTCTTGGAGCTGAATGCTGTTAGAGGATCGTCTGACTCCACATTATAACTTCTTGCCTCTTGTGTTTTCCAGAGAGCACCAGCAAGATACCAATATCAACAGAAGGGACAAAAACTTCTTCACGTAAGTTGAACTAATGGAGTCTTTCTGTCTCTTTCTTTCTTCTTGCAACTCCTTCTGCAGCTCTGAAACTGCTCCCTCTTAGCAGAGAACAATTCACCTATATCCAGCACCTGCACATCACCTTGAATACTGGAGCTACTTCAGGGACTGAGAAATTAATGAAGAAGGGTTAAGCATAGCTTTTCATATCCTGGAGCTGTATTGAGGATGCTAACTTGGCCTCCAGCTGTCAGTCTGCAGCAGTCCAAGTGAAAAAGTATGTGAGTTGTTAGGAACTGTGTTTTGAAAAAGGACTTGTTGCTCTTGTTCCTGTAAATCCTAGCAGCTGCATATGAATTTTCAGAGTGTATAGTCATACTGATGTTTCCTTCAGAAAGCCTGTTGCCTAGGCTGCTTTGTTCCTCAGGGCTCTATAGACAATTCCTGACAGCTCTGCAGGGTCTGTCAATGTAGACAGGTAACTCACTGTGTAGTTTAACCACTTTTGAAGCTGCCTTGGCATCCTAGGAGCCTTCTCCAGATGGTTTCCTTTCAGGCTGGTGGGATTTTGCTTTCAGCATTCTGCCTGCAGTTACAAATTGCATGCCTCCAGAGTTACTCCTGGAACTGACCCCAGTGAGAAGTCACTTACATTATTTTAACTATTAGAGCTACTTTATATATGGCAACAGTACAGGCAGTTGTCTCTGCTGCTGAGTTTGGCTGAGGGAGCTGTGGATAGGGGTGTGTAAGTTGAGCATCCCAAGGATTTACAAGATGCACATATCCTGCTTGGCAAAGAGGCTGGGGTCCTGCTAGCTTTTTTGAGAAAGCTATGTCTGGCAGAGACAGGTTTTAGTGTGAGATGACAGTGTTTGTAGGCTAGATCAAGGAAAACAGTGTGATTGCCAGATTTTGCATTTAGCATGCCTGCAGCCTTTCCTTTGATGCGTCTGCGTGTGTGGCGACCTACTTCTGAAATCTTGGCACTGCTGCCTGACAGAAGAGTCATTGGATGTGCCCATATTCTTTCATGTTCTCAGTGGGGCCTGTCAATGGTGCTTCACTGGATATGTATGAGACCACATAGCTAATAGCAAATGTCCTGTAACCATTGGAACCATTTTGTTCAGACGAGGTGACATGCTGGTCACTGACTCCACTGGGTTTGCCTTGCCTTCTCCCTTGTGCAGCAAGAATGCAGTCCCTGCACTTTGCTCCCTTCTTTCCCATGAACTAAATTTCTTGTTCTTGAGTGGTCTCTTTCCCTGCTTATGTGCCTTCCGGTACCTGCTGTTACAATACTTGTCTCCTCTTTACTGGTATTGTGCCACTGGAGAGGCGGAGGCTGGGATGTTCAAAAGGCTGGCTGCATTCTGGGTGAATTGCTACACTGACAGATTTCATACCAGGCAGCACATCACACTGTTGTCCTGAAAGCAGCATGTTCAGTGGCTGCTTGTGGAGGTTTTTTCATAGAGCTCAGGGTAGGTCTTTGCCATATGGCTGGGGCAGAAACCTTCTCAGTCCCAAACCCAGCCAGGTGCTGTTTTTCCCACTGTTCTCACCCAGCCCTGGATCCAGACCCTGTCAGCTTTCTCTGCCACTACAGGAGTCTCCTGCTGACCAGTAGTATCTGGGGTTTGCGGCACTGCTGATTTTTTCCAGTCCTTGCAAATACAAATAAATTATTAATGTGTTGCTTCTTTAATTCCAGAGGCTACTGTGAGATGCTGGTGTTTAAATCGGCAGGAGCTAGGTCTCCTGAAGTATTTCTAGTTAGCATTTATCTAGGAGGACTAGTTACAAGTCCTCTAGGATAGGAAGAATTACAGAGCTGTATTAGCTTTTAAGTGTGGTTTTACTCTGCCTAAAAACTGACTCTGTTGGGAAATAGATTCATCATTACTGCCTGGTGTGACATGTTAAAATATTTCACTACAGAGCTTGCAGTACGCCTGATATGCTCCCTAGGATCCACAGGCTGGTTGCTAGCCACCCTGACTTTCTTCATCCCTCTCCACGGTGGCACATCACGTTGCTGCCTTAGGTGAAGTGCTCTCTCCACAAACTCTTCCTTCCAGATGATGGTGCTCCTTGAGCACACTCTTGCATTCTTTATTCATGCATGACACCATATGTTTTGCTGGACTCTGGGTCAGTTAAAGCCCATGCAGCCACACAAATTCATGGCTCTGGTGTGCTGCATGGTTTGTGTTCCTACAGCTAAAGAGGTTCAGCCCTAGCTTCAGGCTAGCTTGCTTCTTCCATTAACTTTTCTGAGTGCTTCCTTTATGTGATTTCTGTTGAGGTCTGTTTCCTTCAACTGTCCTACAAGATTACTTGCCATCTTGAGAATGCTGCTTCTTTTTCCTTTATCTGTAACAATTTTGGGGCTGGTGCTATGTCCCATTTTTGCCTGGAACATGTCCTGCTGTTCCCTTCCAGCTACAGCTCTCTGCAGACATAGTGGCACTACTGGACTCTTTCAAGCCACAGAGGTGCTTAGCCATAGTTGTGATAGACCTGGAGACCTGACTGTCCATTTGGCTTTATATGAGAAGAAGATAAGAAGCTAGTGTTTCCTGGGTCATGGAGCTTCATAGGCTTAGCTTCAAGACTGCTTTCCACTTTCCTCTGATGCTGTCACAAACAGCTGAAAACTTTGCTGTCTCTTTGCCAGTTTTCTCCTGACCTCCCCTCCCAGGACTATAGAGCATTTTTGCTGTAATTGATTATTCACAGTGTGCCTAGGACATGCTGTACCAACTTTGAAGTTCTTTGGTTTCTCGAGCTATCTCATTTTTTAATATGCTTTGGTGGGTTTCTGATTACTTAGAAAAAAAAAAGAAAATAAAGAAAGCTCTAGGGGGGGAGGATGTTCAGGCTACTCCATTATAACGGTGTAGCTCTGGCTGTATTCTTACAACTCTGTTGTTGCTTCTGTGTGTTACAGAACCCATGCTTAGGATACAAGCTTCAACAGAAGGAACAAACACTTCCTCCTGTAAGTATATACAAGTTGTTTAAATGATTGCTGGCAAGACCCTCAGGCACGTTCCTCACTCTGTAAGCTCAGAAAAAAAATGTCCTTCCATCTAAACCTACAATAAAGGATCATGAGTGACTGGGTAGGATTCCTGCACTACAGAAACTACTCCTGCGGTTGTTATTTGTTATATATCACTCTCAGAGCCATTTCCTTTGCAGATTGAGGGATAAACAGCTTCCTTCAGGAAGGTCAAAGTGCACATTTGTGCAGGGCAAAGGAGGAGGAAACTGTTCCAGTGTTTCCTACCTGGAATTCCCTTCTCTGCCCTTGCCAGACAATGTATGGCTTCAAACGCTCCTGTGCCTCCACAGCTCCTGGCCCTAGAGTATCTGGAACCTCCTCAGGTCCAGCCGTCCCCAGCTGCAGTGCATTTCCCTTCATCCATGTGCCAGCTAGTGCATGTTGGAGCTCCTTGGGCCCTTTCTCCTGTGGCCTGCTCCCCTTGGGAAGAGGATGAGGAAGGTGAGGACATCTTTTTGTGTGTCTTCCCTCAGCTGGGACAGAGAACCAGAAATGGTTCCCCTTGCTGGGGAAGGGCGATTGTCTCTCTGCTCATCTCAGGGGCACACTGGGAGCTGCTGGGGTGCCAGAGAGGAAGGCGACTCTTTTTTTCTGTAGTGATGCTTCCCAGGGAGGCATGCTTTACAGCCATAATCCTTGGCACTTCTGGCCTTGAGAACCACCAGGTAGAGCCTTCCACCTCTTCAGTAGACTCAAATCCGCCATCTACCCAGCCTGGTTTTGAGCAGTCTGGAAGAATACTTCATACAATGAAAGTCTCAGGGTTGTGCAGGATAAGGTATTGCCCTTCTAACAGTACGTATTGCCAGCTGACAGGAACAGGATGGCAGGTGGACCGTGTCCCAGTCCACCCCAACACTTCCAGTGTTGCTATAAAATATGTGTGCTCCATAGCAAACTATAGATAGATGCCTGTGTTTACCTGAAGGGGGCCTACGAGGAAGCTAGGGAGGGACTTTTTGCAAGGGCATGTAGCGATAGCGTGAGGGACAATCATAGAATCATTTAGGTTGGAAAAGACCTTTGGGATCATCAAGTCCAACCATCAACCCTACTCTACAAAGTTCTCCCCTACATCATATAGCCCAACACCTCATCTAAACAACTCTTAGACACCTTCAGGGATGGTGATTCAACCACCTCCCTGGGCAGCCTATTCCAGTGTCTGACCACTCTTTTCCATGAAGAATTGTTTCCTGATGTCCAGTCTAAACCTACCCTGTTGCAGCTTGAAGACATTCCCTCTCATTCTATCACTAATTACCTGTGAGAAAAGAACAGCACCAACCTCTCTACAATGTCCTTTCAAGTAGTTGTAGAGAGTGATGAGGTCTCCTCTCAGTCTCCTCTTCCTCAAACTAAACAGTCCCAGCTCCTTCAACCGCTCTTCATAAGATTTATGCTCCAGGCCCTTCACCAGCTTCATTGCCCTCCTCTGCACTCACTCCAGCACCTCAATGTCTCTCTTGTATTGAGGTGTCCAGAACTGGACACAATACTCCAGGTGTGGTCTCACCAGTGCTGAGTACAGGGAGACAATCATCTTCCTACTTCTGCTGGTCACACTATTTCTAATACCAGCCAGGATGCCATTGGCTTTCTTGGCCACCTGGCCACACTGCCAGCTCATATTCAGCTGCTTGTCAGGTCTTTTTCTGTCAGGCAGCTTTCCAGCCACACTTCCCCGAGCCTATGGCAATGCACGGGGTTGTTGCAGCCCAAGTGCAGCCCTGGAACTTGGTCTTGTTGAAGCTCATACCATTAACATTAGCCCATTGATCCAATCTATCTAAGTCTCTCTGTAGATCCTCCCTATCCTCATGCAGATTAACACTCCTGCTTAACTTGGTGTCATCTGCGAACTTGCTGATGATACAGTCTATGTCCTTATCCTCATCAATAAAGATGTTAAACAGAAAAAGTTAGTTTTAAATGCAGTGATTTTAAACTAGAGCAGGGTAGGTTTAGATTAGACATTAGGAAGAAGTTCTTTACAATGAGAGTGATGAGACACTGGAACAGGTTTCCCAGGTCAGGCTTGATGAGGCTCTGAGCAATCTGATCTAGTTAAAGATGTCCCTGCTTACTGCAGGGAGGGTGGAATAGATAACCTTTAAAGGTCCCTTCCAACCCAATACATTCTATGATTCTACAGCCTTAACTCACATCTAATAGCTACTGTAGCAGCACAAGGGCAAATGACCAAGCCAAATCTCTGGACACAGTATTCTGAACATTTTTTCTTAATTTCTATGAGATACAAAAGATTTATTTTTGTAGAATTTCTTCTCTGGTATTAGGCTGATTAGTGTTTTAAGTGTGTGTTGAAGGAATTTTAGAAATCTGGTAGGTTATTTAAAATGACCGAGAAGCTTTTTGCCAGCAAGGTAAGAAGAGTTAATGTTTTTGGCCTTCTTTTTTCCTCTGATGCATATTAGCTGAGTAAGCAGGAGTAATTCCCGGAGCAATTTAAAACAATCATTTATTTCTGTCCTGTTCTGAGTTGCATTGATGTAAATTGGGAGTAGTACTATTCAAGTCACTAAAGTAATGGAGAAGAGAGAACAGTATTCAGTATTGCTGCCTATGCTGGGTAGGAAAGGTACTACAAAGCAGAAAGAAACCAATGTTTATTGCTAACATATGTGAATGTCTCCTCATACTACAGAGCAAAGAGGGAATTGAGTCCATGTACTTATTCTAAAGTTCCTTAGGGCTTTTCTTTTCTGAATTTTGGTGGGACATGTCCATTTCACACATGTCATTGTCAATCTTGTAACAGTTACAGGAGATAAAATAAACTGTTTCCTTCCACTTCTCAGACAATAGCAGATGTTTCAGAGAACATGCCAGCAGTGTCACTGTTGGCCAGATGCTGGAAAAGACCTGAGAACAGCAGAGTGATTCAGTAGGCTCTCTCCCCTGGGCTTTCACAAGTGAACAGGCATGTGTAATGCTTTGCTTTTTTGGAGTTCCAGTGACAGACATATTCAGAGAGCTAAAAGTTTTTAAAAATCCTCTCTCTATAAGACAGTCCACAGTGGACATCCCAAAACTGAATGTCCCTCTACCTGTTTATGTTCATGTGTACCTACACTTGTTGAAATACAGCCCATTTTGAGAGTGTGGGCCTCCATTCTTAAGTAAAGGAGAAGGGGAAGGCTGTGATGTATTCTAGTTTCACATAAAGGGACGGTGATTGAATTGAGGGGGTTGGTAAACCTAGGGAGGAGGAAATTCATGCTTTTTTATCCTGTTTCATAGAGTGAGACTGTGGCACTGATTGCTAGTGATGCCCCTGGCAGGTAGAAATGGTTCCTACCTTTTCTTCCACCCCTAGGGTTGTTTTGTATATATTTAATTTGTACTGTGTAATATTGAAACCTAAGTTACAGCTTTCATTTTCCTTGGCAGTGGACCTTCCTGTGATGCATTTTTTTCCTGCTGAACAAAGTAAACAAAGCGGCAGCAATTGGAGTCCTGTGCTACCCTTGATAGTCCTAGCAAGTCCTACTAAGGACTGCAGAGGCCATTCTTGAGCCCATCAGAACAATTTGGGGGTGGAAGGCATTTTTCCTCTCCTTGTTTACAGGACTGCAGTGCTCTGAAACAAGTGAACTGTATGAACCTGTGACTTTCTTCTGCTCAGGAGTTGCAGTGTTAAAAGTAAATCTGAGACTTCAATCTAGTGCTTTGGTTTTATGGGATCAGTCATCTATGTATTCAAGACTAGAGAATGAGAATTGGGTGGTCTTTTTGCTCTTCCAGGACCTGTTAAAGGAATTCTGGCTTCTTACCCTCATAGGCAAAAATAGCATACATATGGTAGTCTTCATTTTCTTTAGAAAAGTTGTCCCAAAACTTTCATTCTTTTATGTAAATCACAACATACCTGGAAAGAAATTAAAAAGTAATCAGGTTTCCTAGGTTAAAATCAGCACTGCACACAGCTTCCTGGTGGAAGTATTCTGCAGGAACATTTGTATGGTACAAAAGGGGAGAAGTAAAGTGGTGGGAAAGAGGCTATTTACAGCTCCTATTGCATGGGAACCATCTACAGCACAGCGCAGGTGTACAGACCAGGAGTGATACAGCACCTTAGCTGTTCTATGGACAACAATAGTTTGGAAAACTATGCTCTCAGAGCTAAAGTGGATCAAAAGCTGAGTGTTTGTAGCAGTATGACATGAAGAAGTTGAACGGAACCAGAGGTTGTGGGAATATATTTCAGACTCTTCATCACAGACAGAAATGCTTGCTTAGTTGCACCTTGCAGCATTGCCTTCATGCCCTCGCTTACATTGCCTGCTAAGGGCTGCTCCGTGAAATGTCTGTGGAGGCACTTCCTCCAGCAAAAAGCCAGAGCATGCTGTCTGCTCTGCATGTTTAAGACCTTATTATCTTACACTGGGAAACTCAGTTCAGATTTGTCTGCTTGTGCAAGAATGTGGGCCGGCAACCATAGTATTGGATGTGCTTGAAGCATTTTCTCTTGCTGCAAGATGTCTCTTGCATTCTCCTGTCCACTATCTCTCAGGTTGATATGAGATGAGACTCCAGCTTTAGGCAGGAGTATGGATGAAGAGCAGGTAGGAGGCTGATCCCACCTTGCCTGTGGCTTCTTTTTCAGTAGAGTACAGGGCTAGTTTGTTTAGCTTTTGGTTGAAGGGAAAGACCCAGTTTGGTCATCTGTCCCATAGAAAACTTTAATCTCATTTTCCCACAGAATTTCCTGCTGGCCTCTAAAACTGGTGCAGAAATTTAAAAAAGGAAGATTAGTTGGAGAAGAAATGTGTCAGTTTGGACTGCTCATCTCTTGTCTCTGAGTTACTAACTTGCAAGCTCCAAGCTTGGCATAGCAAGGCATCTTTCTAACACTGCATCTTTTCATGGTGCAATAAAAGATTCCAACCTGCATATATAATGGAGAGCAGATACAACATGTAGAAAGAAGGCATGCAAAGACTTTTTGCCTGTCACATTTTCTCAAGTACAATACTGAGCTGCTTTGATTAAAATGTTCCATGCTGAGCAGTAAAACTTTCTGTAACATAGCGTTAGGGTCTTTGGTTTATAGTGTATTTTTAAGAGGAACATTTTTGCATATACAAGGCAAGCAGCCTGGCCAGTAAATCATCTGTGTCCTAAAATCTTATCAAGCAAGTTAAGCTTCTGCTAGTTTCTGCTTATCCTCATCTCTTAAAATGAACCCTGTCCTCCTCCCCTGTATTTATGTATGTAGTACCTGACTGGAGTCACTTCTGAAAAACATGAATTTTGTCTAAGAATCATACAAACATGAATATACACTTCTGGAAGACGGAAAGCTGGAGGCCCCAGTGATAGAGGTTTTGTGTGGCTGTTTATTCTGCCTTTGATATACTTATCCAAACCTTTAAAGACCTGACTTTGTTAGTATTTCAAGCAATTGTTTAAAAAGTCATCTCTTAGATCCCTTGGACCACTCAAGTTGTCCTACTGTCTGATCTTTGGAGTTTTGGTTAGATTTCTTTATCTTTTTTAATAGTATTCATGCACAAATACCTGCAGGAGTGTGCTTGTCTTTGATGTGTGGCCAAAACTTCTAGAATCAAAAAAAGGCAGATAAAGAGTGAAACTCAACTATGTAGTCTTTCCCACTTTCTGAGCTCGTGAATTGCAAGACTCCGTTGTTTTGTCATAAACCCTAAATACACCCGTAGCAGCTCAGACACTTCTGAAATGCAGGTATCTTTGGGTGAGCAGAATTGGTTTAGAAGAGTCTACTAACAGGGGAGAGTCACTCGGGGCAGGATGGGAAGAGGAGAACACTGTAACTAATTGACAAAGCTGAAGGAATTCAGATGGTGAAGGCAATTACTCATGTTGCAGTTATGGTAGTACAGAAGGACTCCCAGCTTCTGCTCTTGTAATACATTAATCTGACATCTTCAACTGTCAACATTTAACTCATCCATTCCATGGACTGAAAGGATGCTTCTGTTGGAAAGCCATATACCTGATGCCTTGGTGGGACAATAGGTCAGAGGAAAACACTGTACCACCTCATGCATTTTGCTTTATTATTTCAGTGCTTTTATTTTTCTGAATAATCATCTCTGGAGAAGACGCTTTGCTTTGTTCTAAAGACACAGTGAGTGAGTGGGCAGAGTCAGATATCTAGGTCTTGTTTAATGTAAAATGAGTTTAAGCTTCCTGGTTAGTGGAATCCTACTGAAAGAGCAGAGATGAAGACATGTGTCAATCCCCTGTTAACACCTAGCACAGTGTGCAGTATTTTCCAGTTTCTTTCTCCACAGTGGATACTAATCATAGTGGGCCATGCAGTGGTAATCTCAGTACCCTTATGATTTGATTTGGCATGACAAATCCTGTTTCCTGTGTTTAAATTTCACAGATAGAGAAAACTTATGTGAATAGATAGCATTTCCCAGAGACACAGCTTTCAACCTTTTGCATGATTCCTAGTCTAACACTTGTGTGAGATTAGATGTCTGCTTCCAACCACTGAATCTTGCAGGATTTTCTGTATTTTCACTGTTGGTGCCCCAGCCTTTCTCTGAAGAAGAGCTTGGGTTGGCACTGAGGACCTGAGCTGGGCTAGGCAGCTACACTGGGAAGTTTGTATGTGTCAAACATCACTAGTATAGAGTCAATTATCTTCTGTGCTGAGGTTTCACGGTTTTTTGTTGTGTTTTTTTTTTTCCTTCAAGGAGATCAGAGAGATGAAAGTCAACGATGGGGTATAAGCAGTATTAAAATTGGAAGAAGCTGACATAACAGTCACAAAAGAAGAAGCACAACAGTTTATATAGCTTAAATACAGCTGCCAGAGTGGAGGGTGTTAAAGACATTGGCTTTAGCTGTCTTTCTATTTGTGCACAGAAGAGCAGATCTCTAAGGGTAGCACTTGCCTCAGCATTTGTATATGATGAGGCAAAAGTGGTTTATGCATAAATATACATACCTATGTACGTTCATAAAGTATATATATGTAAGTGTGAAGACAACGGTTTGGATCTATTTACTTCAGGCTGTGCTTTCCTGAGGTCAAGGATTACACCATGAAAAGCACTACCGAACATGCAACGGTCTACTCTGTTGGCATACAAGTCACAAAAGCTACTTCGAATGTTGCTGTTGCTTGTAATATTTCAGAAGGAACTTCACAGCCTACCTCCCATTGTCTTAAACATGTGGTGGATCATCTCCTTCTCTCCAAGGTCCTAACAGAAACTCTTCCCATCATTCAGCAAAAGGGATCAGGAGTTAATTTTATTATTTTTCAAACTGAATGTGTCCTCACTGGTGGAATGGGGGGCACCCTTACAATAGGGTAGCTAGCCAAAAGCCACATTGTTAATTGCTGCCTTAGCTGAGTGTCAGAAATGGGACACTGCAGACTCAGGATCCCTGCGTATTTCAGGACCTCTGCTTCTAAGACCCTGTAAGTCACATGGGAATTTGGATTCAAGGGGCTGCTGGAAAGGCCTAGTTTCTTTGAGTGTCTTCCAGAGGGTCTAATCATGGCAAAATCTTTCCTAACAGAGCATTAGTTTATGCCTTTCTGAATTCCTCTCCCCACTATGCACTACCCCACGGGGTATGTACTGTGTGCCCACCTGAGACCAAAATCAGCATCTTTCCGTTTTGCCAGCATAGCCTATGCTATATGGGAGGACATGTCTTTGTAGCACAGGGATGTGTTGGTGGTCTGACTTTCAAATTTTGGTCACTGTGTCTTCCATGGGAAGAAGTCCCTGGTACTGTCACTCTGACAAAAACAAGTGCTCAAGAGCTCCAGTTCCCTGCTGGCTATACCCTTTCTGGGTAGCAATTAGAAACATACTTTGTGATATTGGATGAGCCTTCTCAAAACTTTCCCTCTTCCACGTCTTTTTGAGGCATCCAGGTAATTCATACTGAAAAAAAAGTACGTGACAGGCAGTGACATTAGCTGGGCAAAGATCTGCGAACAACATGGAATATGTGACCTTCACAGAAGCAAGCATCTATTTCAGGCGCTCTGGTGAATCAAGATATGTCATTAACCATGCTGAAATAAAGAATGTCAGTGCTTTGTAGGAAGGCATAAAGGAATCAAAGAGCTCAGAGTAAGCATGAAGAAAGGATACTCACAACAGACAAAAATTATGAATGTGTACCTGGGTACAGAATAACGCTTGTATTTTTAGACAATAGGCAATTCCCAATTTACTCTAAAACCCCAGAAATACTGTTTATCTCCTAATCTTCCACCTGTTGTCCCAACACTGCCTACTTAACCACCAGAGACTTTGCCCTGAGGCACCCTGTTGTGTTAACCCCAGGAGAGACTAGCAATGCTGGGTCCTTTATACTCCTCAGAAGGCCCTTCTGTCCTGAGAAAGACATGTTTGATGCCTACCTCTTGTTTTTGCAAGGAGAGTTTCTGTTGTTTCAGCTTTGGTGTGAAAGGGCCAACAAAGAAGATAGTTCCAAAGGGAAACTGAGTTTCCAAATCTGAATTAGCCCATCATGCCTGGAGGTTTGCTGGCCTCCATTTGACAGAGAGGCACACACAGCTGACTCTCTTAGGTGGTGTATTCTGGACTTTCTATTCCACTTCTCTCAGGGGAGGTCTTAGGCTGCATCAGTTGTAAACAGAGACGCTCCATAGCATAGCAGGTCCTTGGTACATGAAATGTTATTTCAAGTTCATGCTCTGGCACATGGTTTGTGGAATTCTGTGACAAAGCAAAAACACAAAATGAACAAAATACAAAGAAGTCAAGAGACCGAGTCCAATGCTTTATTTTCATGCTGAGCTTCCAATTGACACAGCTCTGGTCAACCACAAAAGGCAAATGCTGTTGTCTAGCAAGAAGGAACAGTTTCTTAGAGAGCAATAGGGGAAAGGAAGATACCATTTTGAGTTATCTGTCTGGTGTCCTGGGTTGTTCTTATTCCTGAGCGGGAATCCAGAGATTTAATACTACTTTAATAATTGGATTCAATTAGATCTGTTTCTAGAAGATGAGAGCAGAGGGTAACACAGCAACAGATAAAAGATGAACAGAAAAGTACACTGTTATCTTCAGAATAACATCTGGAGTGTATGGCTTTGAATAAGTTTCCATTTGCTTAAGAATAACCCCTGGATAAATTACTTTTTATGTCTTAAAAATGCAAACTGCGTGACAGAAGATATATTTCAGAAGCCATAGGCAGAGGACTGTATACATAAATATGATGTTTTCATAGATGCATGGCTTTTAAAAGCTATCATGGTATCCCATCATTAGTTTCTCCACAAACGTAGTGGCATGCTAAGGCTGAGACTCAATTTAGATTATAACAGTTCCTACCAGGTAAATTAAAAGCAATACCCTTCTTTCACATTCCTATTATAGCAGTATTCTAGCAGTGCAGTGGGACCCAAGCTAAACCCTTGGGAAGAAATTAACATACCATCCTTCATGTCCACATCTCTTCTACATTGCCTTTTGGTAACCTCTCCTAATTGGATGCAAAGTGGGAAAGTTGTATCTCCTGTGACTTTCATTATCAGCATGTTCCCCCAGGTTCCTAATGGTTTCTGCTGTTCTTGACATTCTACCCCTGTGCAGAGAGAAGGAATTGCTATAGTCACTGCAGCAATTAAAACACAGCCTTTTGCAGTGTGATCTTCCTTTTAGGTGTGGTTCTTCCTAAATATTTAGCATTAGTAAGCTAGTCAGTGATCTTGAGTTACATCCACAGTAGCATGGAAATGCATGGCAAGGATCACAAAACACCCAGTTTGTGTTTTCAGAAAAGAAAGCTATGCCTTCGAGCAATTTTCCTTTATGAATTGTGTCTGATGTCAGTATTTTCTCTCAGTGAATATATACGTATATAAAGGCTCTTGTATTTATTCCAAAGATTTTCTTCTCCTGACTGCCCACTCTTCATGCTAGTCATTTCAACTTTGTTATGGCTATACAGAGCTCATACTTTACATTAATCACTGTATCCAGCTGTCTGAGACTTTTTGGCAAAATAATTCCAAATTTTCCCTTCTACAGGGATCTGCTTTTTACAAGGGAGGAAACTTTTCACAGCCGTCCAATTTCCAAATTGCGTTAATCCTTTTGCAAGCTAAAATAGCATGGGGCATTTCTAATTTATGATGGATGATCATAAAGGCTGAACCTGGGGTGCTAAGTGGGGCTGAGGAATGACCTGGAGTGCTACAGCAGTGTTTTCCCATTTCATCATTAACATGCTTTCTTATGTCATTCCGGCTCACATCAACTACTGCTTTTCAAGACACCTAAGCACAATATGAAGATTTAAGTGCATTGAGACCTTTCCCAGCAGGCAATATGGCTACCAACCTACCACCTTGGTTCCCTTCACTCAAAGCAGTCCTCACACATCATCCCAATGGACATGACAACCTTGAAAGACTCCCAGGTGCCTTTATACCATACCACAGGGAATTAATCATAGAACTGTATTCATGTTATAAAAATACTGCCCAGGTGGGCTAAGACACAGCCTTCCTGCAATTTAGACACTGACAACTGGAAAAAGCACACGTGTAAATTATTTTTAACAAAGGGCAGAGCCACAGTGAAATGGTGTGTGATATAGATGTAACCCAGCCATGACACTTGTCCTTGGACTGTCCCCTTTGCTACTGAGTAGTGCAGGGACATCTGAGCGGTCAGGCTGCCTATCTCACCTCAGTCTTCCCAACCATGATATACTTATGGGGCACAGAGCAGCTGGCGTTAAACCACAGCTCTCCCAAGTTTAGCATCCACAACCACTAATCTTGAACAGAGAGATGAGACAACACTTACTATACTGCAGTCCCAAGCCAACAGAATAGACAACTGTTTTTCCAGCCCTGAGCATTTGCCTTTTTTGTTTGTTCATTTGTTTCTGTTTTGTCTATTCAGCACAAAAAAGCTCCTTGCTCCAGATCTATAAATGTTCAGAATTGATCTTGAGTCAGAAGGACTTGACTGGACACAGCTCTGCTGCCTGAAGCTTTTACAAATACGATGTGCCACTGAGCTTATGATAAAGTTTAGTAATTCTACATGGGGTGGTAATAGCCCTTCAGAAGTTAATCTAGTCATTATTTTCCTGAGGTTTGTAAAGTAGAGTCTAAGCTTTATTACTAGTATATTTTTGGTAATATTCACAATGATCTGAAACATGATTCTTAATAACGCAGTCAAGTGTGTGACAAGTATTTAGATGAGCTTTCCAAAATGTCAGCAAGTTGGCTGAGGAGTATTACTGTAATGGTTGGTTCTTAAAATAAAAAGATAAGCCATACTCCACAGAAGAAATATGAGGGCATTTTTTCAATAACATATATTCTGCAGACAGATATCTAGCTGTGAAAGGCACTACTAGCTGCTTTGTAGAAAGCGACTCATTAGATCTGCTGCTGCCAGTTGTGGCAGAAATTGTCAGTGGCAGAAAGTTTTTTCTAGTCTTCTCAAATTAGAAGTGAGCTAACCACATGTGATGCTTTTATTTGTTTGAAATGTCTGGTTTTATATATAGTAACTGAAGATGTTCTTTCAGTTGTAGCTAAAATTCTGTTGTATGCTTTTAAGCACTGGCGTCCAATGCCGTGGTGCATTAGTTTGATAGTTTAGTTATTGTTCTGAGAGAACAGTAGGTTTAAATGTCTGGTGCTTTTGCCTGATTAAATGCCCCTCTCCCTCCCTCCCCCCCCCTTCCTCCCCCCCTCCCCCCCCGCCCTGGTTGCTTCCATTCTAAGAAAGTCCTAAACCAGAATTGATTGTTTTAAATTTCTTAATATTTTATGTTATTTAAAGCAATGGAAACATGGAGTTATTCCGCTGACTCCATAGGATAGACAGCGAACTAGGATTTGAGTCCAATTCTGTGCTATACTTTTTATACTGTTAATATGACTTCTACTATTTCCCTGGAATGGCTCTTTCCTTCCGTCTCCAACTGGGGAAATCTTTGGCTTAAAACAAGCTGCAGGCTATGCATAGTTCTTGAATATTTTAGTGATCTACACAAAACCCATTAGCCACCACAATGGCAACTAATACTTGACAGACAGTAGGATAACAGTTGTCTCGGAATCTGTGAGAGACCAGAATAATCTTAAACGCTAATTTTGCAGGAAGGATGAAGAATTGCCTTGAGCAGCAATGGAGCTCATTCAAATGTGTGTCTCTCTGTCATGGTTCAGAACTGATGTTTCAGTGCTCTGGTGTAATAAGCTCTGAATCAGATGGTGTCCCTGGTTAATAGGAGAACGATATCTACAGAGCAGATGCTCGTAACTATTTGTCAATTTGGAGGGAGGATAAGTTTAGATATGCCCAGGGAAGGAATGCTGTGAATATGGATTCCATATCTTTTTTGATAGACTAGTAGTCAAGCCAGTATAGTTGTGATCCCTAAGAGCAGCAGACCAATCCTAAGCTTCATGAGAGGTAACACAAGTCTGAAATCATCTCCACGTGTGTTCAGCCAGCATGTGTGGGCTGAACATCAGTGAAATGCCTTCATAGAGGCAGGAGAGAGGAAATTTGGCACAGCTTAGGGACTGTTAACCTATCCAGTTGCATGTTTCTGTCTGTGCATATAGAGGATTCTTGGTGTGGGTGTCTTCCCCATAATGTCTGTGCCCTGAACCACGTGTATAAGTGGTCTCTCACATTGGCAGCAACACCGTGAGTGAATTACACTTCAGAGGACACAAACTAAATGCGACCACATTGCTAATTCTTCCAGCCAAATGGATACCTGGAGAGATAATGTATTGTTGTACTTACTGCTTGAGTTATGTGTAGAAAAAATCCGCAGTGAAAGTCTAGATAATTGGATGTGGATTACATTTGCAATTATATGTTCACTGGATAATATGCATGCATCAGAGACCTAGTGTTCACCCCAGCAAGAGCATACAGTTATAGGCAGGCTGAGCAAATTGAGCTTTTTAATTTGAAGATGCAAATGAATTTTATTCACACATGGGCACTCTTAGCAGATGGCCAGTAAGGAAAGCTGGGTACAGAGGAGGGATTCTTTCCTTTTAGTTCAGTAAGAATCTGTTCCCCTGGATGATGTTTCATCTTGAGGAACAGCTTTTTACGTCTCTTGTAAAATACGAGATTGCCATTCACAACAACCCCAAAGCAGCATGTATCAAGTACTGAATGGAGCATTTTCTCTGGATGGAGAAAAAAAAATCAAAACGACTAAGCCAGATATACTATTATCAAATTTGCAGAACAATATGTGGAGTGGGTAGCTCTAGTAGAAACACATAAGCTACAGTTTATGAACTGGCATAAGATTACTGAAAATTTCGCAACTTCCTTACGGAAAAAAAAATTTTTTAAAGAGCTATTTAAGAAGAAATGAGCATCACCTAAGTCTTTAGAATGCAAGGCAAGCGGAGAATTGGTTATCACTCATTTAGGCTGGCTGTTCTCAGGTTCATCTGCTGTATCCTAGTATTTAAGGGGTAATGGAGTGCAGGAAAGGCTAGTCTTAAGCAGAAAGGAGACGAGAGCCTGTGTGTATGAGCTGACGTTTCTGCTGAGCCTTTCGTCTCAACCAGATCTTGCTGCTAATTTCTTAAACACTGCCATATTCTTGGCATCTCCCCTTTTATTATCACAGGAAATTGTCAGCATGACAATGTGCATTACAGCATTTATAAGAAACACTGACTAATAAGGTCCAGTGAGTCTTTAAGGAGCTCTCTATACTTTTCTGATCTCTGAAGGGTGTTTCTTCCTCAGCCTTAGTCATGATCACGTCTTGGCCTTCAGTAGCTCTGCAGAAAATGGTCATTCCAATTAATTTTCAGCACAATCTCTGTGTACCACACCACCTGTCAAAACTGAAATATCACCAGTTCTTGAACAATGGTCCCAGCTATCGGTCAGTCAAACTGACCCCCTGTGAAGCAGTCATGCTTCTGTACCTCCTCTTCCTCACCAGGGAAGAACGGGAAGCTGACTTTCTGGGAAAACAGCGTTTCCTCTAGGGCAGAATTTCTGCTCTCAGCCCATGCTCACATATGACAAGGAAGCAGACCAGCCAGAGAAATGCAACAGGAGGCAGGCTGGCCAGCCCCAGCACCTGCAGAGCCCTGTGTCCTCTCTTAGCCTTAGCCTCTCTGCCTTAGCAGGCAGAGTGCCTCAGGGACTGGTAGGGGAAAGACACAACAGAAAGATGATGCCTCTGCTAAATGAGTTTCCTTCTAAGCCATGACCATGAGAGGAAACTCAACATTTCTGACTCCTGTTTTTTCTCTCGGTAGATCTGTGGATTCGAGTCTCTTCTATAATCTTGTTTGGTTGTTGTCTCCAGCTCCTTCTCGCACTCCCATAGCAACCACCACCCCGTTATGCCTTGGATCAGGTTCCTCACCATGAGGCCACCAGCGCCCCATGACTTCAGAAGGGGGTTTCTCCCATCTTATAGACCTAATGCAGTCAGAGATGACAGATAATTAAACCCTAATCCACTAAGTGGAGTGTGATCTCCTCTTGGTCTGCTGCCTCTTCATCCCTTATCTACATCGACTAGAAACAATTACAGCAGCAAGCCACATAATCAAATATTGTGGCTGGAGTCACATGCCATTTCAGACACCTTGAATAGTGTCGCACATGATTGATGTGGGAATATGGAGCACCAGAATATGTCAGTGCTTTAGTGATTACTGTCTCTAATTGTGGGCAAGGCCAAAAAGGGTGAGGAAGGTGCAAAAATAGTCCTCGTGGAAAACTGTGGACTCATATTATTACCTAGAAAATGTCATCCTTTCTCTCTTGTGATTAATGATTGACTTATACCCCAAAACATGAGGCTTACTAGCCCTTGCATAAGAAGCATTTGTTTTTGCTAGTGCAAGGGGGGATGCATATTCCTATTTTCCATGCAACTGTCAAATCTTTTCTCAAAATTTCCTTAAGAACTTGACCTGAAGAGATCCTAAGCAAATAGGGTTTTCTCAATGGCAGATAAAATTTTATTTTCTCTTCCCACATGGTAAAAAGAAATGCAGCTATTTCCCATAGAGGAAAATCTAACCACAGTGGGCTATAAAATCACCTTACAGGCTGGAGAGGCCTAACTTGGCCTCCTCCTCATAGCCCCCAGAGGTCCCTCCTGTAGCTCAAGAGACAGAGGGGAACATCCTGACTGGCAGAAGGCACTCCCTTCACTATGCTGGTGATGTAAGATTGTAAAGTGGGATACCTGGGGGGTCTCATTTCGCAGCCCATGTGCAGTGCTGAGGAGGATGCATGTGTTATTCTTTTTAAGACTTCTAACTGACCTTAAGACTGGCCACAGTTTGACCTGATTATGGTTTATTTGTCCCAGAGAAGATACAATTAATAAGTATCACCCACAATTAATATGTAGGCGAACATACAAGGAAAACAATGTCTTCAGCAGGGACCCAGCAGAAGGATTCTGTCACTGACACTAGCTTTTGCCCTGTCGTTTCACCCACTGTTATTAGAAATTCATCAAATATGTCTGGAGTATTTGTGTGCTTAGCCTGCTTTGGAAAGAGGGGATTGTCTACTTGTGAAAGGAGATTATGCAGCAATTTCCTCCTCAGCACAGCAAGGCAATGAATCTGACTCTTCATTATAGAGGAAGGATGAGTAAGAACGGTTGCATTTCCTGTGCAGCGAGAGCAACATGAGCTGTGCTCTAAGCTCCTTTGGGAATTTCTGTGATGATGTCAATTTCAGACATGATGCATAATGTTACTATGAGAAAATGTAGATGTTTAAATAGAAATGCTTGTGGGAAAGGGATCGATTCATTAAACAATATGCTTTATCTCAGCTAGAAAGACAACTGTACAAAAGAAGACAGGCTCAAAATTAGTTGCTTGAGTTTTATAACTCATACATTGTTTACTGATGGCAGCAATGTATTTCTGAGATGACCATAGTTTTTAACAGATATTCTAATATTTTCTCACCACTTATGAAAATATTTCCCTGCATTTATGAATATAAGTGGGTTTGTTTCTTTTTTATGTGAGAAACTGCAAAGAAGTCTCGCGGTTACTTGTATTTGCTAAATAAATGAAGGCTAGGGGTCCCACATCTCTCTCTTGTGTTTTCATACTCCTGCTCAGGGTGAACACAACTCAGTTCTGCTGGTCAAGCACAAATACTCTCTTTCTGTTTCCCAGAATCTCTAACAGATATGCAATCCTGCTTACATTTTTTCTAAATCCTTTACTTGAGGGAGGTTGTACATCTGCAAATGCAGAAATTATCAGAGGGACAACAATCACAAGGAAACATTCTTGAATGCTCAAGAAAGATAGGCAGTCCAGCAATTGCATGTTAGCAAGACACTGCTCAAAGGAAAGATTTCCTGAGCAACCCTGAGCACATCCCTTAGGACTAGTATGAATGTGACTTGCAAGCTGGGAATCCCAGACCAACTCTTGGGTCCTGAGGGAACAGTGCATGAAGCCAGAACTGCATGTGCCAGCACCCCATTGAACATGCAGAGAGACTGTATGTGCCTCAGAATTAAAAATATTTCATACATGGATTAGACCAAACATTTACCAACTACTTCTGTGATGAGTGGAGAACCAGGCAGACAGCCAGCATCTTGAAGATGACTAAGATGGAGCAGGGGAGGTTGTCTCCAGTTCTCCCATCTCCTTGGTCCTCAGCACTTCCTCAGAGGTATAAGGAGGCCAAAAAACCAAACCAAACCAACCAACCAACCAAACAAACAAAAAAGAATAAAAAGGAGGGGACAAAGCATTAGACCACCACCAAATAAATGCACCTACTGATGCCTGTGAAGAGAGTGTTCACCATGTCTTTCCTCTGTGTACAAAGTTTTAGAAAAAAAGCTTCCGTGACATTCATCTCTCTAGTATAGAAAATGTTTCATCATTTTCTGCAAAGCTGGATACTTAATTCAGTAAGAGGAACTTGAAAATCCTCCTTGAAACAGCCTGCAGTAGCAGCATTGAAAATGTGCTCTTGGGAGAGAAGGAAAACTCCCAACGTGGAGGAAAAAAGGGATGGCCATATGAGGTTATTTTAAAATAAATCCAAAAGCTGCTATTAACATCTTGGGGTGAAGTCTACCGTGGTAAAAGGACTTCAAGAGCAGTCCATCACCCTCTAAGGTAAGGAATGGAGGAAAGCCCTGAGTCCTGAGCAGTTGCAGGTGTAAGAAGGAAACTGAGGTGCCTAAGGGCACATGGTTGGGTGTGACTGTATGCCAGCTTAGGCCCATTTTAGGTGCCTGGGCACATTTTTTTTTAACTGCAATGCAGTGACTGCACATGCCTTATTAAAAGATTTGGTTTGTGGCCATAGAGGAATAATTCCTCTTATTGCTCAGTAAATCAAGTTACTGTCATTTTAAACACTAGCTGAATTTGTGATAAGCACATGAAAGAGGTAACTCTACCACTTTTATGTTACCACAACATTAAACTAACAGCAAATTTGGGGAACAGAAATGTTATCTTGTAGCATAAATTTGAAGCATAAGAAAAATCCTTATAAAACTGTGCACGTACTGTAAAAATCTGTCTCTTACTTGAAAAATACACAAGTAGAACTCTGGACTAGTAAAGTGCAAATAAAATATGTGCAGGAAAGCAGAGTGTCTTTGGAATGTATAGGCATTTCAAATATGTTTTTTAAATTTTGAAATAAAAAATTCTTCAGATGTTAAACACAAACTTTTTGTACAATAATAACCAGGTTATCCTGGGCTAGAAGAGGATGTTGACTTAATTTGAAGTGGCGGGGTCCTTCTCTGAACATGGTTTTGGGTTTTTTTGTTGTGTTTTTTTTGTTGTTGTTGCTTTAGCAATTGAAAGCCTTTCTTTCCTAATAGGATTAGCTTCAATACTTACCACAGGATTTCTCTGTGCCATCTGCATAGTTCCCCACAGTGATATTAAAAAGCCTGCCTGCAGTAGGGAAATAGTCAATGGCTCTGGGTAGCTGAAAAGGTTATAGTTAACTGTTGCTGCTCAAACCGATGAAAGTCATCTTCAAAGGCAGTACTACCATAGTAGTTTTTACACTAATACCCATCGGGCCCAATTGGTGGGAAGAAGAAACAGTAGCTATTTCTCAGCAAGAAGCTACTACAGAGGGCTCAAGGCCAGCAGGGTGAAGTGAGGGGCCACAGCCAGAATGGCAGGTGTTGTGACAACCTTCTTGCAGCTCTTGCTCAGTGACATACAAGTGATCTGAGACAATGAAGCTTTAGTGCTGCGTGTGCCAAATTCTGTTAGCCCTTTGGTTCTGGCTACAGACCAGGGTCCTCCCCTCTGGCCTATTAGGAAGGAAGTCTACTTGTGTTTCTTTGGCATGTCCCCGAAATCCATGAGACATGTCAGTGGTGTGTGGGAGAAGTCTCTGACGCTTCAGCTTTAGGACAGCTCCTTGCTGCTTTTTACGATTTCTACATTTTAGGCACTGTATCGAGGAGTTACTAGTTTTGTACAAAAAAAAGGAACCTCTTGAGGAGGGGCAAAACCAAAATGTGACTCAGGTTGAGACTGCACAAAGGCATCCTGCTGGGGGAGTGGGTCTGAATTAACTTCTGTTATTTCATATACATATGAAATATATGTATACATATTTCATGTATCTAATCTGTAAATTCATTACATGTTCAAGTCACACGTGTTTTTCTGCTGTTCTAAGCCTTGGTTTCAGGGGTTCTGGCTAGGTATCTATGTTTGTATGCAGCATAATATGTTTTCCAGGATAACTGGAAAATGAAAGCGGAAAGTCATTTCTTCAGCATGTGTGTGCAGATACCAGCTTGACAGATACATATCTGTAAAGACAGATCATTGTTTGGTGTGCCAGGAAGTGAGCATTTCTGACCTGATTTGTCTAATATTCCTTGAAATCATGGGATATGTGTGGGGATTTTTTCCAGCTCACTGTGAACACTGTGTTATTTCGATGGGAAAAGGGATTGGTAAAGACCTTTATTTGGGGTGCTTCATCTCATGCTGCTATCTGTACCTGTTTCCTCTGTGCCCATCTTCTGGAGACTTCTGACTTGCGTAAATGCTTTTGAACATAATCACATTCATGGAACAAAGAAAATGCACAACCTTATTGTCACAACTTAATTGTTCCTGGAATAATTCCTACAGGTTGTCCACAGTTGCCTGTCTCAGTGGTAGATTCCTCCCAGCTTCTGTTCTTTTCCAGGTAGCTGGTGTTATTTAGCCACTTCACTTGGCACTCTTGGAAACTCTCTCATTACCTAATGCACCAGCGAGTTGACTGTTGCCAGTAGTTACAATTTACCTCTATGCTGTTAAGCAAAAAACCTGAACTTTCTTTCTGCTGCAGCCGCATTAATAATGCATTATGTTTCCTGTAATTACATACATGCAGAGACTTTTTTTTTTTTGTAAGAGGAAGAAAAGAGGTGGAGGTGGAGGGTGGTGGAAACAGCTACAACTAATTATTAATGCTGACTAGACCCCAGCTGCATAGGTTTTTAATTAGTCCATGTCTAACCCTAATAGTCACTGTTGAGATAATACTAGCACTTTTTAAGTGGGCTGCCTTAGAAGGGGAAGTGTATTGTCTGCTCACACCTGCACTGTGTAATATTACTAGCACACACTCAGCAACACAGGCCAAAACTTTATCCTTTTTTATTTTTCAATTCACTTGTTAAATTTTAGTCATTTTATGTCCTTCAAGGCAGCCTCAAAGATTGATTTCTGTGCAGCTGAGCAGGGCTGCTTTCCCGATGAAACCACGAACTGATGCCTAACAAAGGAAAGGAAGATAATATACAGAATTACAGTATTTTTCAAGTGTTATTAACAGGGCCTCGAGAGAATTGTTTCAAATTGATCAGTGAGGCAGGAGCACCAGCTTCCCTCTTTGGGACAACAGGAGTTCAAAATTCAAGACACCATGCCCTTTTCTTCCTTAGCTGAGATTCAAGCTTCTGGAATAAGTAGGAAGGATGTTATGCCCATGAGCATGTGTGTCAGCCTGGTCTGCCCCAGAGAGCTTGGGCTTTGCCCTGTGGAGCTTGTGCCTTTAGAATTGGATCTATTTTAGGCCCATCCTTGTTTTCTCCTCTAGCATGTGCAAAGTTGTTAAAATACAGTTCCTTTATTGAAAACCGTGAAGGAGGGATGCAGTGTTTAGCATGAAATTAGAACACAGAGAGGATTTGTTGTCCTTCGGCATCTTTTAATTTAATTGCAATTAAGCAGCAGTTAAGCAGTATGCAGGCAATTTTTGAGCAACAGCAAGAGCACAGCATCCCCCAAGTGAAAGCAGGTATTAGATCTTCACTATTGCTGTGTCTGAGAAGGCTGAAATCTAACACAGATTGGCAAGAAATTTGGCCCCATCTTTGCAGCAGTCAGTGTCTGAAGGAATAGTAAAATTTTCAAACTGTGGCCCTGATCAGAAAGGGATTTAGGGACACCATTCACCTCATCTGTGAGTGTACAAGCCAAGGTCACTACGTGTTTCTTTCTCCTTCTTGCAGCCTGCAGGTGCTCATTTCCCTTCCCCACAGTCATCGCAACCCTTTCCACCACAGGCATAGCATACCCACAGTGGTGTACATCAGGACAGTTCTATTTTATTGACTTTTTCTCTAGATTGTAATTTGGATGAGTTTGGTGGGAAACATGGGATACAGGGTGACCTCAGCCCTGCCTGTCTGGCCGAACCTTTCAAATACTCTTTCAGAGTAAATACATTTGTTCTTTAGGCACCCTCAAGAAGAAGGAAGAAGACAGTCTTTCCCCTCCACCCCCTTTTTCTAGTCCCATTGCCACTCCACAGCCTCTGTGGTGAAACACAGGCAAACATAAGGCACCCCTGGTGGACATGACCTGCAGTTTGAATGCAGGAGAAGCTGCAGGAATAATGCATACGTCAAATGAAATGATGATCGCTGTGAACTTTCTGATACGTATGTATTTGTGAGGGCATAAACACTCTGTCACATAATATTGTCAGTAGTATGGATTAGAAATACCTGGGCTACCTTTGCTACAGTAGCAAAGGCTCTATTTACCCACATTCCTCTGTCCTGTTGCAGTCTTTAAAGACCTCGGTTTTTGCTCTGTCATTGCCTCCTATGCTCCATTTCTAGGTTGTCCAATGTCTTGCAGAAGGGGGTGTTTCCAAAGCTGAACTACTGCTCTTGCACTATCCAGCAGCTATCAGTGAAATGAGATTACAGCAGATAGAGATTTCTTTAAGGTTTCGAAGTTTCCTCTTTGCTGTTTTCCTCTCTAGCACTTGACAAGAGCCAATCTGACGCAGAAAGATTGAAGTCCTGTGTATGTGAAGAGTTAACGACTATTCTTTTCAGATTTTTATTTCTAAAAGGTGAAAGTTTTGCTTTTGTGCCAGACCATATATAGCACAAAGAGATATGAGTTGCAGGGGTGAGAGAGATGGAACAAGACATTTTAAAACACAGTCTGGAGTTTACATTCAAAACATAGCTATGCAATAAAGCCATTTGTGATTAGGCTATTGAAAAATCATGATTACATATAAATCTCCTTTGTCATACTTATTTGAATTCTTCTTAATTATTTTCTGGAAATTGACAAAGTTTTCCAGCCAATGCCAAAGGAGTGATTCATGCTTTCTGAATGCACTAAGAAATAGTATTAAATATTAAATGTCCTTGATGATGCTAGGATTCTGAGACATGGTGAGAGCTGTCATTTTTGTTATTGTTGGAATTTTTGCAGTTATAAATACTGTGTTGCTTATCTGTTTTAAAGAGTGAGCATCTCAATTCTGCTAACTTGAGCATGATCAAGCTACATATAGACATGATCAGAGCTAAACCAACCAGTGTAATTGAATTAATATCTTGATTTAGGATAAGGTAGATTAAATTCATTATTTGGAGGTATTTGCAGAAAGCAAGCTACCTCTTGAGCTGAAATCATAACATTTTCTGCAAGCAAAATTCTGAAGCTTGCAGATCTTGAATTTATCACTGTACTGTAAGACTTAGATCACAAATCCAAGACAGTAATATGTCAGTGTCCTACCATTAATACCTATTTATTTAATGATACAGAAGTTCTTCCATGCAGTAGGCTGGCTCCATGTATTTGGCTTCTTTTTGATTTTTTTTTCTAACAGAAAACTATTGAATATACATATGCTAAAGAGTTACTCTATGAAAAACTCCATGTGTAGTTGAAATTTTGAAAATTACACTTTGAAGTAATGTGTGACGCCTTAAGTTTTAAACAGCAGCAGTTAGGAATATGTGCAAGTACAAAAATAATTCTGTCTTTACAAAAAAATGAGAGATATAGGTAAGTAGAGCCAAGATTTCTCACAATAGTGGGTATCCTGTTGGGAACTTTTAGGAGCTTCTGCCTAAGCTAACCTTAGATTTAGGAAGGGCCCTGTGTCATGGTTTCACTGTGCAAAGTCTTTGGTGAGAAGGCAAAGTCAAGGAACTTCTGTTCTCTGGAGCATGGTCCATGGACTGATTTTTTCAGCCTATATGTGTTTATGAAGCCAGTCTGGGAACTGGTAAATGTACCCATTTAAAAAAAAAAATAATCTTAAAGTAAAAAATCTTAAAGTAAAAAATCAGTTCTCTGATCTAATTGAGAGCCTGGCCACACGAACAATGTTACTGAATTAGTGCAGGTGATAGACCAGAGGGAGCAAAATGAAAGGAGATACAGGGGAAATTATGCTATCGCTGCCAAACTGTTTATCATGAAACCACAGCACTATGCTCCAAAATACTTTTTCAGTCCCTGAATTAGGCTCTGATTCAAAAAGGCACTTAGATATATGATGTAGCCCATCTCTAATCAGGAAGGCATTTCACCACTTGTTTAACTCCATGCACGTTTAAGTACTTTATTAACCAGGGGTCAATGGGGTAGGGATAATTCCTTGATTCAGAGCTTTTGGGACCTTTACTGAAATTATCAGTGTCCAGTGACTCTCCCAGCAGCAGCAGCACTTTAGATATGCAGTCTGGATAGCACAAAATCCTGCATAGCCATGCCCGTGCGAAGTAGCTGTGTTGCCACTGTCCCATGAACACATTTCTGCTGAGTGAATAAAACAGCTCAAATGCAGGCACACAGATGCATTTGAGCACTAAGGTGGGTTGGAGTTAGTGAGTGAGCCTGGGCCATGTGACTACAATGCTGCCCCAGCTCACTGGCACACTGTGAAAATATATAATCACAACCACCCCAGCAGGTCTGGTGGAGACTCCACTGACTGGGTGAAGATGGTGCCAGATCAGGAAAAAAAAAAAAAAAACAAACCAAAAACCAACCCCACCAAAAAAATCCCACCAAATCAGAAAAATGCACATTGTCTTTCTTCTGCTGCTTCTGGCTTTAGGCAGAAGAGCCTACCTGAGTGCATTACATGTCTTTGCATCTCTTAAATTCTCCTTTACCACAGGGCAGAGTTAATTATTATTAGCCTGAACAGTGGCAGGCCTCATTCCAGTTTTGTGACTGAGCAGAAGCTGGGAAAATGAATCAGTGCCATTGATGAAAACTCCTGACATTCATGGTTTGATGTTGTATTTCTGTGTCTTGTGTAGCGCCACTAGCTCTGCTTTTGATTAGGATGAAAGAAAATCAGTGTCTCACATTTCACTTGAAGATGAAAAACTCAGAAAACCTTTTGGTTCCCCTGAAATAACAGCCCCTTTTATGGCAGTTTTCAGTTTCAATTACTGGATGTAGCTATTTAAAGTATAAACATCTCTTGAAATGGCCATTGTAGTTGTGTTGTTTTTTCAAATTGTTGTTTCTGAAAGCCACAGCTATTAGACTTACAGAAATGCCTGGTGGAAATGTGCACATATGATGTCAATAGAGAAAATGCTGCCACAGAAGCAATATGAGCTCTCCAAAAATGTTTTCACAAGCACTGAATTTTGTATTCTATGCTCCAGACATTTCCATGGACCATACTAGTGTGAGGACCTGCTTTGGAACACCTGCATGGGCAGTGCAGTAATTACAGTATAGTTGTTTTGGCTTGAAGGTGAGGAGATGGTTTGGGTACAGCCTCTTCGTGTCCCTGTCTCCTGGATTGTCTGAGAGTAAGGGATCTTCTCACAGTGGCCTCCTTACACCAAATGAATTAAGCACACTAGTGATTCTGCTGACATTGATATATTTACTCTCATGTCTAAGGCTGAGGGTTCTTTTACTGTTCATGTTTTACTTCATTTTATTATGTCTGATGTTTCTTCTGTTCCGTCACATATGTCTGCAAAGGGGCAGAGAATTTAAAAACAATAAAAGGGAAAAACGTGGTGGGAATGGGCAGAGACATACAAACAGCGCTATCAGATGTATCATGTTTGCCTTGCATCAGGTGAAAAATGGGATGGGTGTGTGCAAGTGACAGCCTGTCCCATTTTAGCATTTACAGTTCCAGTGATATAACCAGTATAAAAGCAAAATTAAGTTTTCTCCCTGTGCCATTTGAGCTGAGAGATGAGATTTTTAGTGAAGACTTTTGGAAGGACGCAAAGGGAGAAAGTGCTGGCCTCAATCCAAGGGAGATGGATTAAGGAAGGGAGGTTGGTGAAGCACTGAAAGAAGGAATTAATGAATTGTCTGCACCATGTGTGATAGCCCACTCTTCCCGCACCATGACTGCTGGCAGTGATGCTGCTTATTGGGCCTGCTCACTTGCTTTGGGTCACCCTCTCATCTTTAAATAGTGCACTTATTTAATTTGAAGAAAGTGCCTGCAATCAATAAAAAGAAATCCCTTTATCTTCCTCGTCAATCTCTTGTTAATGAACATGCACCTTTTTTCTTTTTAGCTTCTTGGTTACAGTGCTTTTAATTTCTCTAGGCATGGAAAAAAAAACCTGAGTGCATACACATGATGGAGTAGTTGATGTCATGCTGCTTGCTTCTTTCTGAAGAATTGGCATATTCTTAAAGGAAAGCAGTGGTCTGGGCGGAAATCACTTGCCTTGCATTGATGTACAGTCCTCTGAACATTCTTTCTCATACTGATCGAGCAGAGCCATGAATAACATCTTCTAAAGACATACTTTACTTTCCTAATGTCCCAGTAGTTGCAAAAAAAGTAAGTAATTCTTAAAGAATCTTTTTGTGGACTACTGGGACTTCATTTAAAGCATATGGATATGTGAAATCCAATGCCTTCCATGAGAATGTCTCACCAAGCCTAATTTCCAAAACCTTCAGAGGGTTTGGGTCTGATTATGGCCTGACTGAAGGGTCAGCTGAGTTAAATGGTATTTGCTGCTTTAATTTGCAGAATGATGTCAGTTATGATCATGTATATACTTAAGCTTCATTCACATCTTTGTGGCTGGCTAGAGACAATGGTCTTGGGCAGTTTGGTAATATGAAATAAACTATTTTAGGACCCATAAAACTGTTGGAACAGATACAGTTTGTTCATCCTCATCACAGGCTGGAGGTTAATGCTGTCTTTGGTTTTGTGTTTCTCCTTGAGTCTTTTGGGAGCGGAACTAAGCAAAATAACACTTGATTCTTTGCAAAAACACTCCACAAAATAAAATTATAGTTTTGTAAGCCTCTGAATTTCAACCTGTCATTTACATGTAATGGCAAGAGTCCAAATCTCAGTCACAAATTAGCTTCATTAGTGTAGAATCACACTACGTTTTCGTTTAAGCCAGAGACCCAAGGCACATAACCATCTGAAATAAATCTTTGCACAAGGACCCAACCTAATTGCAAGCAGGCAAATAATTTCCTCTTTTTATCCTTCTATATTGCTGGCCAATGGGCTACCTTAGTAAAACTTTGTTATGTCCAAGGTCATGCCCCCTCTTGCTTTCTTCTGGGGTCTCCAATTAACCAATTTCTGGCGCTTTTCCAAGGCACTTACCTACTCCATGCTTAAACCCGTGTTTAAGGACAGTGTGCCAGTGCTAGCATGTCGCTACAGAAATGTGAAAGGCTCAAAACTGCAGCTGCAGAGTATTTCTGCACTGTGGGAAAGGGAGAAGAAAGGACCCCCCAAACCAGCGAACTGTATCTTCAGTTTACAGCCATACCTTCGGACCCAAAGGGAGAGTCCATCAGGCTTTTACCACAGCCAAGAGAGCTGGCACGATAGGGAGCCTGCCCCCTTTTACCAACCCAGATGCGGTAGGGAGAGTGGGGTTAGGTTTTTGTCCAAAAGGTCCCGGGAGGAGCAGCCCCATGAGGTGTCGGGTGTCGGCATCGCGGGAAGGCTGTGTCCTGGCCCCAGCTTCGGCCATCCGTGGAGCGGGGCCAGGGAAGCAGCCTGGCCGATGATTCAGCGCTGCCTTTCTCCCTTGTTGGCTGAGGAACAAGGGGAGCCGCCAGGCACCTCCGAAGGCAGGGTGCCGCCCTGCTTTCCTCGCCGCAAGCCCCAGCACCCCGCGGCTCCAGCCGGGCTGGGAGGGTGAAGCCCATCTCTGCAGGCTTCCCTGGGGAGGGGGAAGGACGTGAGGAGGAGGGCTGAGCGGAGCTGCGCGGTGCTGAAGCAGGCAGGCTGCGTGCCAGGTCTGGAGGTGCCGCGGGGGAAGGGACCTGCAGCAGAGGAGGGTACTGCAGCCTGGATGGGAGCCAGCACCCACGGAGATGCTGCGGCCGCGGAGGCGGCGGGAGGGGCTGGAGGTGGCTGCGTGCCGGGAGGAGGTGGTGCAGGCAGGCCGGGCCCTGGCCAGCGTAAGAGAGCATGAAAAAGCAAGAGAGGTAGCAGAGAAACTATCCTGGCGCCGTTCAGCCTGGAGGGCTCGTGGGGGAGAGGCTCAAGCAGTCGAGACCCCTGTGGCAGATCCCTTCCCCGGGTCAGGCAAGTCCCTGTGAGCCCCGGGAGAACGTTGGGGAGGAGGACTTCCCCCTGGAAGTGTCTCCACCAGGCTCCTTGGGCAAGAGGCGCTGAGGGTTCACAGAGGGGGGGGGGGGGCACATTGCACACAGAGGTGGCAGCCCATGATCTGAACCAGTAATAATCCGTCTCCACCCAGCTCTGTGGCATTGTGCGTGATTACTTTGACTTCATGGCAACCCTTTTAAGAAAGGTGCAACATCTCCACATGCATTTCTGATCTCCTCAGCACCAGAAAGATGCGAGCAAAGCAGAAACATAATTTAAAGGAGGGCAGTTAAATGTGGATAGGCTGGAGAGCAGTGAAGATTACAGGAGAAGATTGAACACAGATAGTTTGCCAGGAAAGCCAGTACAGAGAAGATGTGGATTACACACAGGCTCAGAGCAGTACCAGCAGGGAAAATTGTCTTGATGGAAATGGGAAGGTTGAAAAATTAGACATGGATAAAGAAGGCAAGACATTTTTAAAAATTTGTGCTAAGCACTCAGATGTCATAGTAACTCATCTGTACAATGAAGAGTGTTCCCAGCTGATTTTCAGCTTGCACTCTGGTTTGGATAGCAATGCTTCAGCTTCACACCTGAGGAACAATTTGTATGTGCAAAAGTATGTCTGTTTTTCTCAGATTTATCAGTTAATCTAGTAAAAGATACATCCTTTCCCTAGAAACCCTTCTTACTTGTACGCATAGACCACCACAGCTGTCACAATAGCGCTGCTGTGATGTTACCCCTTCTGCAGTGGCTGTGTTGTTACTGCTGTTTGAAATGAGGTACTTGAAATAGGCTGCACTCATGCAGAATACCAGCTAAGGAGCACATGTGCTTTGTAATAAGAGGAGCCATGTACGTAAATATGCAATGCAAGCCATTCATTCTGTCTGAGGATGCTGATCACATCATTAACCTGAGGAGCAAACACTTCAGTGGTAATGCAAAGTAGATCGTATGATGATTTATCTTTTTACATTCTTCCAGAGAGTGTTTTTACCTTAAAGCAGTCTGTGCTTTAAGGTAAATTCTCCAGGCACTTGAATATAGTAGCATTGTGATTACTTCAGTTGGCTACTACAGCCTCACAGGAAGCTTTGTGATCAGACATCCATCAATTAGTCCTTGACATGAGAGTCTGTGAAAACACTATGGGATTCATTAAGATTTTGGTAAACCTTTTTTATGTGAATGTTACTAATGTTCCCGTGGAAGTCTGGGGCGAGGGGGGATGGGGCAAGGTGGGGCTTGGAGGAAAGGAGAGGGCAATAGGTAGACAGATGTCTTTTTTGTCACTACTGAAAATATATAACCATAAAGGAAATTGCCTTTCGGATGCCTGATTGAGGTACCAGCAAAAATGTGTTCAGGGCAGTTTGTAGCAGTTGGTTCTTTGCTTCTTTATGCATCTTGAAGCCATTTATACTAAGGAGAAAAAGGAATTCATGCTGCCAAACCCTCAATGCAAATGTTTTCACAAAGTCCAAGGAACTGGAAATTGTGTTAAAAGGCCCTCTTCTTTCATATGTATGTCTGTATTGTTGCCTAGGTGTACTTTTCTGTGGCAGGCAGAAAAGACCAGAAATAGAGCTGATTCTAGTCTTGCTTTCATTACGTTAACTGAACTGTTGATTTACCCCTGTATTACATTGCACTGGTGGAAATGGGAGTTAGTGTTAGGTGTCGGTAGAGGTAAGGAATGACAGGCAAATTCAAGAAAAATGTCGAAGTCTTGTTAATAAAAAAATTCTTTTATTTTTTCCTTTTTTCTTTTTTTTTCCTTTTTTTTTTCCTTAGTCTAAGGGGGATTAAGGTTATATGCTAGCAGCATGCAAGCTCTTGAAAGGTATCTTCAGGAGCTGGCATTAATGTGAAGTCTTTGCTGTATTGGTTTTGGAGGGCTTTGGAAAGGAGGTTGGTAAACGGAATATAGAAAAATTATATGGAATTAAAAAAAAAATATACAAACCTCTTTGTAATAACTTAAATGCAAATTTGTCAGAGGCAGGAGTGGTTTTGGTTTGTTTTTTTTCGCTTTGCTTGGCCTAGGATGCATCCCAGCGCTGTTCCTATTCCTAGTGAAGGAAACTTATTCAGGGGTTTGGAAAGAAAAGCTGTCTCTAGGTGTCGGGCAGGGAGAAACTGCTGCTGGAAAGCAGTCTTACCCCTGGGAGAGATCAGATATCAGACTGAGCAAGCCCAGTCCATCCCAAAGAGCTCCAACTGACACCCGGTCCTGGAGGAGGAGGACCGTGTCATCGATGGCCGCCGCCTCTGGCTGCACTCAGGCTGAAGAGAAGGAGCGGGCAGGCACACAACTCCTGCCCGCTCCCTCCCTTTGATTTGATGGCCTTTATTCCTCCTAATTGGATAAAATAGGAAGTCACTGACAGTCCTGCGTTGCTGGGTGTACTGATTTCCCTCAGACCAGCCCTGCAGAGGGCGGGGGGTGGGGTCAGGGAGGAAGGAGCGAGTCTGTACATCAGGGACACAGGCTGCGAGG